>CM051039.1:23718000-24090500 GCA_027627225.1 Congeria kusceri | reverse complement strand
ATAGTAATAATAATAATAATAATAATAATAATAATAATAATAATAATAATGATAATAATAATAATAATAATAATAATAATAATTACAATTATAATTAAAATAAATGAATGCTAATTACCTTTCGTTCACAAATTCGTTTTCATTGAAATCGCAACTTGGTTGTGCGTGTTTTTACTGGAATTTCCGATAACATACTTCTTTTGTATCGACTGCGCATTGCTAATCTTTGATTTGGTAACACCCTGATATTTTACGTAGACGGTTTAGTCGTGTTTAAGTAACGAGCTCTGCATCAATTACATATAATTAATTCATAACGTTATCAGAATATGTTTATCAACAGGTGTCCATGATCTTGCTTATGGTGAAATATTTTTGTTTGTTTGGTTTAGTGCACTACACTGTTTCCACCTAAATATTCTAGTTCTAGTTCTAGTATATAATGTATATTCATCTTATTTGAATATTTAGCTTCAAAGAGAATTATGGAATATGTTTTCCCCCACACAAGCTATGTGGCCGGGCTGGGGTTCGAACTCACGATCCCCGCATTGACAGTCCAGCGCTCTACTACTACTACTACTACTACTACCTCTACTACTACTACTACTTGTACTACTACAACTACTTCTACTATTACTACTACTACTACTACTACTACCACTACTACTACTACTACTACTACTATTACTACTACTACTTCTACTACTACAACTACTACTACTACTACTACTACTACTACCACTACTACTACTACTACTACTACTACTACTACCACTACTACTACTACTACTACTGCTAATACTTATTATAACATAAATAAAAAGAAAAAAATGAAAAATAATTATTACCTTTTGATCAAACATTCGTTTCAACGGAATCGAAATCGAAACTATGGTGTGCGGGATTTTACGGGGTTTCCCGATGATATGTTACATCGACGGCTCTTTGCTAGCTATAGATTTGGGAATACCCTTAAGTTATACGTATCCGGTTTTATCGTTGATAAGTAAAGAACTTCGCACCATCTTACATCATATGTAAGTCATTACGTGATCAGAGAACACCCGTTTATCAAGAGGTATCCATGATCTTGCTTCTAGCGGCATCTTTACGTGATTTTGTTTTCGAGCAAAACACTCTTTTCACCTGTAGATTCAGGTATATTACGTTATTAACGAATATTATGGAATATTTGTCTTTGATCTTCCAAATATATGTAATGTATTCAACATACTGTCATTCACCTTAACATACTATCTTTATCTGTAATAGGTTAATGTTTGTTAATATTTAACATAGTTTTTATCCTTCTCTGTGATTTTTCCAATTTAACGGTATATTACGCTTTTTTTATTTGTCAGATGGCTTTTATCGTCCTAACATATGATTTGTAGTTTACCTTTTATAATACCCATTGATTCCAACGAATTTAATAGTTTAACTCTTCATCTTTCCCATGGAGGTTTCCTTGTGTACATCAAATTCAGCAACGTCTAGACGGAGACCGCAACTCGACACTACACGGATATCAAGGTGCGCTGAATAGACTGGGTACGTTAGTCTTAATCAAGAATACAATTCAATGTTGAACTTTTGCAATTGCGAGTCATTGTAATATTTTTATTTTATTTTTTTTGTTCCTTTTAAGAATGACTGCATTCGTTTTGAACCATAAATACAAGACCGAATTTAAATTCTACGCGACTTGAACCCAGTACTCGTATATGGATGAGTGAGTTCAGCCGTACAATTCTGATGCTCTATAGACTGAGCTAACCGGACGATAGTTAAATTGTTGAAAAATTGTGATAATAATTATACTAGTTAACGGATAAACTAGCTAATATTATGTGATAAAAAACACCCCTAACAAAAACCTCACACAAATGGGTAGTACATTTTTTGACGAAAATTCATATCTGCGGTAAATAATATCGATTTGAGAAAACATATGAAAAGTTGTTGAAGATATGAATTTTCAAACTAATGCACCTGATTATTTGTGCGTCTGAGGTTGGATGCCGTGCTATTAATTTTTTGGATTGCGAAAAGCAGTTTTTAAAACAAGTTGTGTTTCTTCTTTTTTTCTTGATTAAATGTCATACGAATGACGTTTTTACCAATTACTTAAATTGCTAATTTTACTAGTTATTATCATAGTATCTTGTCAGAAATGAGAAAAGCAAATGATGAAAATAATCTGACGAAGTGCGTATAGCCCCAAGACAGAGAAAAAATTTATTCAATTAATATCACTCGTTGAAAACACAACAATACCATCAGTTTTATATTGTTAAGTTATTTGTGCCTTTTGTGTTCAATAATGTTCCTAGTGTGAAACGAAATAATTCATTGTTTTCGCATACATATAAGGCGCGTTTACTCATTGATGAAACACCGTTTTACTAAATAAATTTAAAAAAGCTCAATTTTTAATCCCTGCCGGCATGAAGTTCCACGAGACCATAGTCAATTCACTTGACTCGAAAAATCGTGGACAAGCACATGATAAAAAGGTGGACAACGTAAAACCCAAGGTTGTTATGTTTTAATTAATTAATTAAAACAAACCGCCTACAATGGATGCATTAATTGAATTAATTAATTAGCCGGGCTAATCAATCAATCAATCAATCAATCAATCAATCAATCAATCAATCAATCAATCAATCAATCAATCAATCAATCAATCAATCAATCAATCAATCAATCAATCAATCAATCAATCAATCAATCAATCAATCAATCAATCAATCAATCAATCAAGTACCAAGGAGGAAGTAACCACGGTTATGAGTTTGAATCTAAATATGATACGTGACCTGTATTTTGACCGCATAATTCACTCACGCATGATTGTAGCATGGTAGGCAATTGACAACATTTGTGTGTTGCAATGTTCGTATTTACAATTATTAATTAACGTTAACTGAGTAACATAAGTTAAGGTGTGTCGTGGGCGAATCGGACTTAAAGCATGTGCGTAAAATGTCGTCCCAGATTAGCATGTGCAGTCCGCACAGGTTAATGTGGGACGACACTTTTCGCCTACAATGGATTTATTTTTTGAAGAGACTTCATTGAAACAAACTACCATAGAAAGCGGAAAGTACCGGACTGTACAGGCTAATTTGAGATAACACTTTACGCACATGCATAAGGCCCTTGTTTTCCACAACACGCTTCATTTTTAGTTCTAAATTAAATCACTCAATACTCTATTATTTAAAAAAAATGAAGGCGTAATACTTTATTTATGTATTTCAGATTTCAGAATGTATTGCAAACATGTCAATATAGCCCCTCCCGGGCCCAGACAACATACATCACAGTTTCAAAACAAAATCAAATATACCACTTTGTTTTCATGATAGTTATACACAATAACTATCCGGCCTAGAATACAGCATAATATAAAAGTTTCAATCCAAATCCTAATAGACAACCGTGTTTTCATATTATAATTAAAATTTATTTATCCGGCCCAGAACACAACACATACAATGGTTTCAAATCATTTCAAATCGCCCAGTGTGTTTTCATAATAGCAATCCATTTTATCATTCCGGCTCAGAATACAAACATATACAACAGTTTCAAATCAGTTCAATATACCAATGTGTTTTCATAATATGTAGGATGTTATACATGATAGCTAACATTATGTTATTTCACAAATTAAAGGTATATGAATGGTAATGCTCAGGGCTGTTCTTAAAAATAAAAAAACATCCACCCAACGCGGGGCTCGAGCCGACGACCCCGAGATCAAGGGCGGTTAAGAGTCTCGTGCTCTACCGACTGTTCATAAGAAAAATCAACACATTTCAATCGAACCTACGAACGTTTTACATTGAACTGTTTTTGATTTTTAGAAATATTGTCATCAATTTCTTCCGCCAGTCGAGCCATGATGGGGTACTCGTACCTACTGAAATCTTCACATATCTGCCTTTCCTTTCCAGAGAACATCTGCGCATTCCAGTCAGAACTCTGTTTTGTAGGCATATTCCAATCACGCTTGCTTGCCCGATAGTAATGGACGAGTATCTTTTCATCGCTTAATTTGCGCGCATTGCAAAACATTTCATCAATTATCAATTTATTGAGGCCAGACAAATGTGAAGACCTCTAAAGGACATCTAAACAAAGAATTTTACTCCAATTGTTGCACAGTGTGCGTTATGTTAAACCAAAACGATTTTTTTTACAAAAACAGTAATATTTCCCTTTAAACCCTTGCAAACGTACAAAATCAATTATTGACACCTCCTGTATTCTTACCATTTAAACACTTGCAAATGCTCAAATTCCATTACTGACATCAACTGTATTCTTACCCTTTAAACCCTCGCAAATATACAAATTCATTATTGACACCACCTGTATTTTTACCCTTTAAACCCGTGCAAATGTACAAAATCAATTATTGACATCACCTGTATTCTTACCCTTTAAACCCTTTAAAAAGTAAAAAATCCATTACTGACACCAGCTGTATTCTTACCCTTTAAACCCTTGCAAAAGTACAAACTCCATTACTGACACTAGCTGTATTCTTACCTTTTCAACCCTTGCAAAAGTACCAAATCTATTACTGACACCAGCTGTATCCTTTACTTTTAAACCATTGCAAAGGTATAAAATCCATTACTGACACCACCAGTATTTTTACCCTTTAAACCATTGCAAAGGTACACAATCCATAACTGACACCAAATGTATTCTCATCCTTTAAACCCTTGCAAAGGAACAAAATCATGATTCCCCGAGATACTATGTTTCACTCTGCTTGGTATGAGGATGTTTCGTGGGGCATTCACGAACGGCAATGTGCCGTTAATGTTTGAGGCAATGGAGCGGCTGGCGTTAGGGTGGGTAGGCGTCCACGAAATCATGTGCATTGTCGTTTTAAACCTAATTTCCTTTAAAGTTGGGTCTTTTTTTGAACTTTTCATCATATAAACATATAACGGAAACATATATCCGATAATCAACGTGTATTTAAAATAATATGTGTAATAATTACACCCATGTACTTTTCAAAACGACATAACTGCGAGCCTTTGCTCTGAGAATCTGCAAGCTGTTATGCGGACTGGTAGATGACGTCCGCCACAAAATCTTGTTCAGTGTTGCCTATTTTTACAACTTTGAGCGGTTGTTTTCCGTTTATTTGAGACACATAACGTGTCATTATCATTTTAAATTTTATGTTCACTCTACAATAATACAATGTTTATATCACAAAACTAATAATAAGTAAATCTCACATTCCAAATCAACTCAGTACCCTCTCAATTTGTAATTTGCTTCACATACATCAAGTAGGCAACATTCTAGAAAAAATCCCTGTATTCCTCTAGATCCCCTAATTATTCTGACTGGAAACAATGAATTAAAAAAAAAAATTAAATTAAACAAATTAAAAATTGAACGGTTTAATCAAACAAACTTGCGCAACATGTTCAAACAGATTGTTACACTGCCGTTGTTGCGCTGTGCAGCAATATGTTCTGCACAGACTCAACAACAACCAAAAGCAACAACCAAATTGTATATTACACCCTGAACCAACTTATCTGCGCACAGGTGTCAAAACATGTTACATTATATTAATAGAACGAACAATGGTTATACGCAAGAATTACAACAGTAGGCACTCGAAAATACGCATACAACTGTTAGCTGACTCCAGGTCGTGTTGATTTAACACTCCGCATTAATCATCAAGGAAAAGTTGTGATACTGAGGAAATCATCTGACGAATACAATAATAAACGTTCTTCATTTACACTCACAAAGCTTGGCATCCACAACCCCTTCAATTGTGGAACATTTGGCACTAGGAATTCATCGTTTACGAAGATTGTAGCATACATGTAGACACTGGACATGGCTTCAAAGTTCAATATCTGCACCTGCATGTAGTTCTATTTGTGGTTAGTTACTGTCATGAAATGTCTTTGATTAGGACCCGACGCTGAAAAGAAGAATTGTAGTATAAGGAACGTAAGTATGACTGGTGCGTTCTTTCCGAATTTGAGACCATGCTTTAAATTTATAACATAAATATGATCAACGGTGCATGGTGTTACTTATATGTAGTATTATTTTGAAGCACATAGGTTACATTAATATTTGATTTAAAGGTATAATTCTCTCCAAAGGTCTAGAAGAAAATAATTATTTTATTTTGAATACAATTAGAATGTTATTATTTGTGAAAAAGTGTTTATTGAAAGTGGATCGAGTGCCTTTTTTTTACCATCGATTCTTTCTAGAGAGAATTGACCAAACATGAGACGTTATATTAATTGGTATAACGTGTACACTCACTCTGTCATATATTGTAGCGTGTTTCCCCAACAACACGATTGTTGTGAGCGCGTTGGACCCCACCGTGCGGCACGTGGCCGTCTCACAGGCCCGCCTGTCCTGCTCCTATGACCGTAGCGGCGGCACACTCGTCATCACCGGCTTCATTAAGGTGAGACTTCACGATATATTGACGGAAGTAATGTGTCCACAACTGTTTGCTCATAAAAACGTTAAATAATAAGAAAATAAAGCAAGAGTTGGTAAATAGGCGTTTAGTAAAAGTAGACTTATTTAGAACCTACCCTGAAATCTATCAATACAGTGAAGTGAACGCTAGATGTTCTACCACGCGACTCCGACGAGCCTTCCTCCTGGCCGGCTACCTCGTCAACATACTGGTCGAACCCTTAACTACCAATTTGAAGATAGGTGCCTAACGATTTGTGTCATCTTTGTAGATGTGTTTGCCTTATTGGCCGAGCTATACTACTCACCCGTTCGTCGGCGTCGCTCTGATTAAGGTTGCGTGCAACAAGTACATATCTCTGCCTCTGTGTCTTCGGGGTAATTATGCAAGGCCACTGACCAAGGCCCATAACTCTGACAAAGAGTTATGAATAGTCGAGCGCTCTGTCCTGAGAGAGCTCTTGGTTTATTAAAGCTGTTATATATAAGTATTTCTAAATTTTGAGAAACTAGAAAGCATTCGGAGAGCGCAGACCTCAGAACGGTGCAGAGACTACAATTAACGATTTTATTTTCTTGTAGCCTCCACACCGGCTTGATATACGGCCAGATACAGAATGCAGTATACATGCCATGTTACATAAAGTATTCAATTGTTATCATGATAAAATTGCATGTACATCTGTTGCTTTATAACTTCGCAATGGCGATTTCTGTTTTGCAGGACGTCGCGATAGACGTTATCATGACTAACGTTGAGAACATCGCGGAACCCTTTACCTCGCTGACCTCGTGGCAGTTCACGTGCCGGGAGATCCCTTCAGACGGCGTCACGTGGACCTTGGTGCACGAGCTCGTGGCTGGGTACGAGGCAAACTGGTTTAATACAAACAGCTACGTCGACCCTAATAGCAGTATTGCTATTAGAAAGGCTAGATTTATTTGTAATAGTTTACAAAGCAATTTGGCACAGACTGGTTGGCAAATTAATTTCAAACAGCTCGACCTTCGAAGAAAAAAAAGTCGAGTTATTGTCTTCACTCTGTCGTCTGCGTCTGCGTTAGTTAAGTTTTTTGATAAGTATTTTGGTTAATTTCTTTGTCAGAGTCCATTTCTCAAAAACTATTAGAGGTAACCATTTGAACCCTTCAATACCGGTACTTGTATACTATCAAAAGGGTAAGTCATTACAATAAGGCAGGTAACACTGTGATTTGTATTTCCAGAGTTATCTAGCCTTGTATGGATTTACAACTTCGAATATTTTGACATTTGTTTTTTTAATGTAAAATTAATCAATAACTTTCAATACGACATTAAATTGAAACTGAAGATATGTTTTGGTGCTGACTCCATTCTGCAGACATGAGGAGGTAACTCTTTCAAGGATTTTATTGGAGTTATTAACATTTTTTCAACTTACAATTTTCGCTTTAGTTCAAATTTCTCAATACCTGTAAGAGGTATTGACCTCAAACTCAAAGTACGTGATCACAGTGATGAATTTATTCTGTAACTCTATCGGTGATTTCGTTTGAGTAATTGCTCTTTTTTTAAACTTAGAATGTTTGCTGTAGATCAAATTTCACACTAATTAACTATTAGAGATATTGACTTGAAACTCAAAATACTTGATCACGGTAGACAAGTTGAGGTAACTACATAAAGGATTTCGGTGGCGTAATGGCCCTTTTTTCAACTTAGAATTTGAACTTTAGGTCAAATTTCTTCTGATCCACGAGAGTTATTGACTTGAAAATTCAACACACCTCATCACAGTGATGAAGCCATTATATTAATAAAAGGTCAGACTACTATCAAATACGAGAAAGTCGAGCGTCCAAAACCCGTAGGCGGTGCTCTTGTTTGTTCTGTTCTTAGTCATGTTTACTGTTGATGTGTGTATACATTTAGCAATGTACAGAGTTTGTATTGTAATTGGCAAACAATTATTAATCATTCAAACATTAAAAATACTCCAAAAACTGGAGTTCTCAGCCTGGTAGCTAACATTCTGTCCCCTGTGCCAGTATCACCACGGAGCAGACCATCCTGATGACGCCCACCATCCACGTCACTTCCGGCTTCCGGGCGAGCAAGGAGGACGCGGCGTTCACCATCCAGGCCAACGTGGGCGACCTCGTGTACTTTACTTTGGACATACACTGTTAGTTTGAGCCACGCTTGTAACTTGCTGCAGTCTCACTCCCCCCCCCCACCGTCCATTTTGATGCGAGAGGCATATACTGATTGTCCAGTCCGTGATTCCGTCCGTACAAGGTTTACTAGATTTTACCGTTTCGTCTAGCCAACACCGCTTACTACAACACTTGGATACTTACACAGTTGTTGCTTATGACCATGCCCTATCCACCCATATCACCCAACCTCACGTTGACCTTGATCTCGACCTAACTTTGAATTGGAATAATTCAAATTGGCTGTTCAGCACCAGCTGGGGGCATGTGTGTTTATCGAACCTAGCTTCTTGTTTTCTGCTATGCTACTACAATATCTCACTGGGGTCGTATCACAGAAACATCGTAAGTTTATCTTAAACTATCTTTACTTAAGTAAAAAGCATCAACTTATTATAGTTTTAAAGCTAGCTATAGATTTGTGAGTCACTTTACATGAAAAATATCAATTGTTAATAATATAGCTGATCACAAATGCATAATATGCATAACGCACTGTGCACACGAAATTAAAAAATAAATACAATTATGAATTTTGAGAATAAGGATAAATAATACTTAAGATGTTTCTGTAATACGACCCCTGGATATATGTTTGGTTGCAGCTGCGATCGAGCTGGAGGTACTGGAGTGCTGGGCGGAACCGATGGCGGAGGACGGCACCATCAAGACGGCCCTCTCCATGAAGATCATTGACACGCATGGGTAGATACCACTTATGTGGAGTTACTATAAATGTGGCATGTCGTGGGAAAACCGGGCTTAATGAATGTGCGTAAAGTGTCGTCCCGGATTAGCCTGTGCAGTCCGCACAGGGTGCAATCCGGGTCGGCACTTGACGCTTTTATGGTATTTTCTGTTTCATGGAAGTCTTTTCTAAACATAAATCCACTGTAGGCGGACTGCACAGGCTAATCCGGGACGACACTTAACGCACATGCATTAATCCCGGTTTTCCCACGACACGCCTCAAATGTTTTCCCGTTAGCCAAAGCATTGTCAAAATATTGTGTCTGATACATCCCAAGTATGTATGGACTATATTATGCGAAGATTTTTGGTGTTTGTCTATAGAAAACTCTGCGCGCGTCATGTTAGAATTCATAATATATGTAAAACTCTGCTTGCCATCGCAACCAAAAGCCTAAAACTATTTTTTTTTAATCTTCGTGTCAGCTGGATTAAAAATAATTATGGAGATGCCATAAAATTGGACAGTGCGTAAAAATGGAAACATTATTTCTTCATTTTTAATATTTTAAGTTTTAAAGGACCACAAGAATCTTTGTTTATTTTAAAATAAATTACATAGATGCAAAGCTTAATTACTCTATATTTCCGATTGGTCGGAACCTAAGTGATATATTGATCAGGGACCGATATAAATCAAGAACGAACACAACACAAACCTCCGAAAAAATCCAGGAATGTGTTCTTTGACATTTACATTGACAGGGTGGGTCTACTGAAAACAGAATCAAAAGTGTGTTGAAATATATTGTTCGTTAAAAAAGTTACTACATGTACATGGTCAACATGTTTATTTTTCCGTTCAGGAACCTAAGCAATATCTGTAAATGCTTTTGAAAGATATTTATCATTTTCCCATCCGATGATCCCCATGTATTTTTCCAAAACACACACTTATATAATGAATCGGCCTAATGGACCGGAATGAAAGTTGAGTATGAGTATATATTTTTATTATTTGCAAATATTTGGCATTATCTTGTCATTTTCCAATTCACGCTTTGTTTCCTGTACATGTATGTTAGAATAATAAAGCTTCTTTGAAAAACAAACTTGCTATGGGATTGTTCTGATATAAATGTCAAGTTAAAAGTCGTCAAAGACAAAAATACCTTTAGGGTGTTTGAATACGAAAAAGGTATTTAACTGGTGCCGTATAAGCCATTAATCTGTTACGGCGGTCGTGCGAAAACTTGCGGTGACCGTACGATAACCTTGCGGTGGCCGTGAGACAACCATAAACGTAGTTCAAAATCGTACAGACGCACTTTTAACATACGAAATCGAAAACGCCAGGCACCCTTCCGAGCTAGGTAACAGTTTTCCGGTAAGCTAGTTGCATGTAGTTTCTCAGAAACGGCTTGATGGATTTCATTCAAACAGCAAACATGTATTGCCCATATGACATTGGACCAAGTTTTGTAACTGTAGCTGGAATTTCGTCAGACTTTCAATAACTTTCAATATTCTGTTTACCGAAATGTGTCTTTAAGACTCTAAAAAAACAACAACAACTCAATTCCGACCCTAACTTTTTGTAGGCCGTTTCCCGAAACACACACTTTATTTTTTGGCCTTATGTTCAAGAGACAGCTCTTTATAAATATCGTTTGTGTCCCAAGTAAATGCTAAATCATCAGTGGCCAAACTACACGGAGATTTTGCTCTATAACTTGATATAATTGGATTCATGTGTAGATGCAGCCTGTTCCCTGACCTGATCTCGGCGTTCATGAGCCCGTTCCTGAGCTCCGCGGGCACGTGGCGCTCCCACAGCGCGCTGCGCGTGTTCAAGTTCTACAGCTACTCGCTGCTCCAGCTGAGTTGCACGGTGCGCGTGTGCCGGTACGGATCCGAGCACTGCCAGACCTCCGTACGTGTTAGCTTTATATATCTTGCTCAGTATACATTTGTTTGTAATGTTAATGTTTTATTTAATATGTTTCTATCTGCTTTACTGATAACACGCTTTACTGAAAACAAGTTGAACGCTCTCTATCAGCCATATCATATCACAGTGCAACGGGACCCGGCGCAGGAGAGCCAGTGAGATCTCGACTTCTGACGGAAGTGTCGTTTCCACCACTCATGACGTCATACGCGTGCTGGACGCGCAACCCCTGGAGGCGACGGCATCGCAAGGTCAGCTTCCAGTATATGTCCCGACAAACAGCGCCTTACCCGGTGTAGTGGCTGTTACATCGGGTGGTGTTCTATCAAACGACGATACAGCCTGTACAACCGTTTTCATTGATCAGCATTATTAGTATTTGCGAATTACCGGTATTACTCAACCACCTCGCAGAGATTTAACGGTGTCCGAGCATAGCTCGTTTAAATCCCTGCCGTCACGAAGTTCCACGTGACCATAAGCAAACACTTGGCGCGAAATAAAATCGTGGACAAGAACATGATAAAAACGTGGACAACTTAAAATCCTAACGTTGTTATGTTTTCTTGTTTATTTATTTAGTTTGTGTTTTTCATTTTAATTCGTAATATATATACCTGGATCAATAATGCAAACATGTCTGTGCCATTGTTTTAAAATAATAATGATGCAATTAAAATTTTGTAAAAAATGATTCTTCAATCTCCTCATAATCGTCTCCCCTGAAAACTTCCAAATCCGTAAGTTTTTAACTCGTGGTGGCAGTGGTAACTGAGAAGTGTACCGATGGGGAAGTAACCACTGCTAGGAGTTTGATTATTACTATGCATAAACCAAGAACAGTGCTCTCGCCTGCTCGACTGTTGTGCTCATTGCCTCTCACACGTTTAGTATTTGATATACCAGTATTTCTTAATACATGGTATATGTAGCATCAAATGAGAAAAAATATATATTTAAGAAATAATGTTTGATTTAGAGTTGTTTATCGGCTAATGAAAAACGATTTGGAGTTCTGATAAGCATAAGCCCTTAATATACCGCATCAGAACGACAAATAGGTGTTTAGTAGCTGATAAACAACGATAATGCGAAAATTATTTCGATTCTAACATGACCTGACAACATTTACTGCAATTACAATGTGAACTATATTTTAAATGTTGGAACTTTTTTTCGGGTTGTTTAGTGGTAGTTTAACAACGGTGAATGTTGTTCTTTGTTTATAGAAAAATCTGCGCGTTTCATGTATCGGCAATTTCGAATGCTATGTTTAATATATATATATATATACATTTAAACATGAATTTATTGTCATACGTATCCCCAATAAGGAGACTGTATGCAGAGCTCTGATATTGCCCTCTTTTATAACAAAATAACTTGACCCTATTTACACTTTGTTCATTACAGGAACTTCGAATCTATGCTTGGCATTGGTGTCGGTGACTGCTGTGCTGCTGAGGAGTCAAGCCGGGTGATACCTCTGTTTTAACGACACCATTGTGCCGTGCAAAGAAGTCTCTCCCTCTCTCTGGAGTTACAACTGTTATTGATTGTGACAGATGAATCAGTATTAAATGTGTTTTGGTATTATCGGCGTGTGTGTGTGTATTTTGAGGTTTATCAGGTCCTTCCACACTGAAGCTGCATAATGTGAGGACCCGGGATGTGTCCCAGCATCCCTGCATAATTTTACTAGAGACATACTAAAAGTTGGGACGAATTTTGAAGTATTGTTGCAATTTACAGCTATTCATTATTTACTGAAGTTTGTTGGAATTTTGGTGTGGTCTTGTGCTGTGGGGGAAACCGGAGTTCCCGGAAGAAATCCCACCTGTCCGGTATTGTGACCACCAACCAAACTCACTTGCGCCGTGTGGGGAGCAAACCTGGGACGCCTAGGTGAGAAGCAAGTGTACCAACCACAGCCCGGGCTGGCCGGACAGAATCATCGACGTATCTGCTCTTCCCGCCAAAGGGCACATGGGCAGATCTAGGCGGGGAAGGTCTAGTGCTTCCTCGTCGCGCAAGGACCGTAAAACAAACTGTGCACAACACACGTTTAAATGTCTAAGTCAAGCCTGACCGGCTAGCTCGGTGGTTGGTACACATATTTGCATCAAGGCGACCGTACTGTTTACAGTACAGTGTACGCCAAATGCTTTTCTACTCATACGCGACGGTAGATAGGCGAACTATAGTTCCGTAAAAAGGTAAATCAAATACAATTAAAATGAAACTATCTTACCAAGATTACCTGACATGGTGTAAATATAAAATTAAAATATAGTTTCATTTTTACCTGGTAGTATTCGCATTTATCATATTTACCACTGTCCTGTACGTGGGCAAATAACCGAATCGAAAGTACAACGTGGGTGGTAAACCGATAAGAAAGTATATGTAGTTTAATTACCCAGAATGCGCGAACGTACACAAATCAGTTTTCGATTAGTGTGTACACAGTGCGCTTTACAAGTATTTATAGTTGATATCGGGCTAGTTCTATGAGGAATAATAATTTAATAATAACGATAGTGTTCGAAACCATTTTCATCTGATATTGAAATGTATGAATGTAAACAGTTAAACATGTATCACATTAAACATATTTTTATTTTCCATATGATTTATTTCATTAGGTTATTTAAATTTATCTCAGCCACGAAACTCAAGTTTGGAGCATTCAGGTTTTAACAAATTGTATGTCGCAAAATCTAAAAAATGGACAGTGTCGTCGGTACCGACTGAAAAAGTGGGCGGTGTTCTCGGTACAAAGTGAAAAATTGGGCGATGTCGTCGGTAAAAGATGAAAACCAGGGCATCCAAGAAACTTGCTTTCATAGTCATGCAATTGACGAAGATTTAAATACATAACAGGGGTACGAGTTGACCAAATAGGATACGAGTTGACTAGGATACGAGTTGTCTAGGTTGCGAGTTGACTAGAAACCTGTCCTACAGCTAGGGAAACACGCAACAAGCTATTTCAGATGGTAACCCAAACCTTCAATTATCATCATCATTGTTATATTCTCTGAAAATGTTTTCAACAAGCAGTCATGCCCCATATAAGCAGCAGTTGCATTATGTTGTCTTTCGCGTCGCCCATTAAACGAAGCCATCTTGTATATGCGTCGAAAATCACATAAAACAAACTTCACGTATTAAAACGAAGAGGTAACTTCTCCGTTAACGTAGCCTAATTAAAATGGATCCTCTCCGTTAAATCAGGATGTATAACGCAGGTATAACAGACAGGCGAACATGGCAATTATGAGTTAAGTTGTTCGAAAATATGTCATGCACGGACCATTAGCATATTGCTTTTTTTTTTAACTGGCCATATGGGAGAGAATCCTGATGCAATCTATAAGGCATACAAGTATGTTTGTTTCATGTTACATGCCCAACATTGTTTATAAGTGGATGCTATCAAAACAAAATACTTCTTTATACAAATATTAACTGAATTTAATTATTGGAAAAGTAAATAAAACAAAAAAATCTGACAAACTCAATAACATGTTTTAGGGTCGGTGCATTTTTTTAGGGTAGGTCGAGTAACCTGAAACAAACATTGTTTACATCTAAAAATTCACCACACCGTCAAACGGTTCAGATGTCCGGACGGGAATTGTTCGATCTGTAGGCAATAACAGTCAGATGTCTTCCCTCGGAACTAATTTTAATTCCGCGTTAAAATAAACTCGGCGCCCGGCCTATGCCTAAAATTGGCCCGGCTAACAGGTGACCTGAATGTGCCCGGCCGAAAGTGGCCACAAAAATACTCCAGAAACAAGAAGTAAACCCAACGGTGCTTAATTGTGACTACGGTATAACATCTTGCGAAATGCTATTGTATCGTCAGTCAACAACAGACGGCCATAAAATGCAAGTGACCTTAGGCGTAAAAAATATGTTTGTTTCAGGTTACCCGACGTACCCTAAAAAAATGCCCCCGACCATAGAACATTTTATTGAGTTTGACAGATACTTTTTTATTTACCTTTTTCCAATAATTGAATGTTTCTGGGATAAATACGTGTTTTGTTTTGATAGCATCCACTTCAAAACAATGTTTAAGGATATTACCGAGATGTTTTGAATATTCATTTAGTTTACGAATCTAAAAGTTGACCATTTACTAAAAACAAAAAAAATACCTACATACACTATTTTTGAGGGCATGTAACCTGAAAAAAACATAATTTTTTACGCCTTATCTCCGTTTCTTTTGCCTAAAAACTGCTACTTCGGAAACTGTTGCGCAATGTACGTAACAACGATCGAATTGGAAACAGCATAGCCTGCATGTAAGCAATGCATATAAGTCGTATTTGCTTAAATCATATGGATACATGAAAGGGGGAATTACAGCAATTATCACAAGAATTCCCGACTTATAAATATAATACCGGTCGAGAAAAATGTATGCATATCACAGCATCGACGAAATACTGCAATTTTATATTAACGCTCCTACCATAGTTCGTACTCCCGCAGACAGAGCGTAGACGTCGCCGGACAAGTGTGCGGTTGTACAGCAGCGGCGCGTGCCAGCAGTTGCCTAGTGACGTCTGCCCTCTGTCTGGATATCGGTCTTGTTCCACGACGGGCCCAAACTCTTCGCAGCGGTTATCTCCATTATCGGTTAATTTGATCAGAGCTTTGCTCGGAACCAGTAAAATCTCTGCGCGGAGGTTGCGACGGGCTAGGTCGTTCACAACCGATGTCGTTGACGGACAAGACCATAACGGCCCAGAATTCTAATTGGTTGAAATCAGTTTTTGTGTCGCTTGAAAAGGCGGCATATATGGGGACTTCCCCCTTCAGTTTGTGCAAACATAAATTAGGCAGCTTGTGTGCAATCATTATGAAATTTTAAGAAAGATTTAGTAGGCAGAAAAGGAAGGTTAAGTTCGGGTTTCGGCATAATTGCGTACTTGACGGGGGAAGTATATGTGTCGTGGCTCTTGTTTATTATTAAATCTGAGAGTTCTATCAGTGTTGATTTTACTTCACTTTTGTGAATAAGTTAAGGTCAATAAGAATTTTATTACACTTTGGTTGTTAATGAGGTTACTTTTCAAATAATGTGGTATTTGTTCTGGATCTTCCATCTGATCCCTATGTGATAACTTTATTTTGAATGTTTCTATATGTCATGAGCATGTTGGTTATTGGTTGTTACATAAATAAATAAAATACTACTATTTGTAGTTCGTCTTATTTTATTAGACACAAAATTGTACATGATTATGTTATTGTGTATTTTAACAAACGGAATACAGCAACACAATAAACTACATACAGTAATCAAATTCAATACAGCATCATGCTACATACAGTTTTCATAGATAAATTATCATAGATCAATACAGCATCATGCTACAGACAGTTTTCATAGATAAATCATCACAGATCAATACAGCATCATGCTACTGACAGTTTTCATAGATAAATCATCATAGATCAATACAGCATCATGCTACAGACAGTTTTCATAGATAAATCATCATAGATCAATACAGCATCACGCTACTGACAGTTTTCATAGATAAATCATCATAGATCAATACAGCATCGTGCTACAGACAGTTTTCATAGATAAATTACCATAGATCAATACAGCATCGTGCTACTGACAGTTTTCATAGATAAATCATCATAGATCAATACAGCATCATGCTACTGATAGTTTTCATAGATAAATCATGATAGATCAATACAGCATCATGCTACTGACAGTTTTCATAGATAAATCATTATAGATCAATACAGCATCATGCTACTGACAGTTTTCATAGATAAATCATCATAGATCAATACAGCACCATGCTACTGACAGTTTTCATAGGTAAATTATCATAGATCAATACAGCAACATGAATCAAAACGCTGACAGCGTGAAAAGACTGTTGGCATCAAAAGAAACTAAAATCTTGTGTATCTTTAAACTTAATAATATGGCCTCTTATGTATAGTATACGACATTATAATACAACTTTATTTGTAAGTAACGAACATATATTTTTCAAGCTAATTATCTAATGGAAACGAAATTACACACATGTCAGTTAACAAGTCAATCTGCAACGAGCCATGCAGAATAACCAATAAAGCGTCGTAGTAAGGAGCATCGATTGTTAGTGATTTTTAGCCTACTGAGTCAAAATTTGTTCAAACGATGCGTGCTCTCGATTTTCCATACTACAGTTTAAAATTAATACATTGCAGTAATTTGTTGTCAAATTCAGATTAAGATTATAAGAGTGTTATAACAAGAAATAATACTTTCACAACGAGTCAAAAAAATAACCGATGCAGCGCATTAATTTGGTGGTGTTATTCCAGGACACCCAGGTCAAATTTCGGTTCAAGTAAATGCGAACATAGGGGTGTCTTTAATTTGAGGAAACGTCTCGAATGAATTGTACTTTTATGAAACTGTTATTGTAATAAATCAAATAATATTATACACATTATAATACACATGACATACATTATCTTAAATAATTAAAAGGTAAGAAAACATTCTTGAAGTTTTGCTGTTTTGAAGAAGGACTCTTTCAGGTTTCGATTTACTGACTCGTAGCCTGCGAAGAAAAGAAGTAGTTTTCCTCGCTACCTGTTTTGGAAATTACCCTCTCAAAAGGTTACGCATGCGCAAATAAATTCCTTCTTTGTTACATATAAAATATTGAAGTTTGAACTCAATTTTCACCATGACCAAGCTACTTTCCAACACATCACCATACATTGTTGGAAAGATAAGGCCATAACCTTTTGAAAAAACAGCATGTAAAAACTTCTATGCGTTGTAACTCAAACTATTTACCTTAGAAAAAACACACCGGTTTTGACGGGCATGTAGGCTGCCATTTTGCTCATGAATACATGGGTCAGAAGTTATGAAGCTGGGAACCACTAGACAAAGTAGTGCCAAAAAACAGGGTTTTTTATTGCCTACATATATACCTTTAAAATGATACTAAAACATATCATTTAAACTGTATTTTACAAATTCTATGCATCCTGCACTCAACCATGTGTGCGTATTATTTAACTGACAGCATCATAGGTTCTCATATATACATGTATTGGTACATGTAATTAAACAAACATCGTAAGTTTAATACATAATTATGTACGGGCTCACTCGTCGTTTTGACATACTGTTAATTATCAAGTCAATTGCAAGGTGTTTTGAAGGCAACTTTCCGGCTTCGGTTACGTTGTATCCATACTGCGCTCAGATAGGTTGTTCGCCCCTTAAAGCATTTTTCTGAACCTTGCTCGAGCAGCTATGTCATCAAATGATTTATAGAAACACAAACATAACTGAACAATACAAATTTTCCTGCGCTTTCGTCATCGGTTACCTCCTTTGTATAATAAAATTATATAATATATAATTATATTAAGTTTTTCAACTGATTTTAAAAGCGCGCTTGAAGACCATCATATTAAACAATGCTTGGGGTGAGGGGATTTTTCTTGGCTGTGTTGATACTTCATTGTTTAAGCCTCGGTCAGAACCCATTGCGGTGGCCGCAGACCGCAGACCAAACGCACGATTTTGAGATCGCAAGGCAAACGCATGCGTTTCGTAAGAACTTGTGGAATTCGTAAGGGCATCGTGCGGCCAACTTACGGGCGACCTGCGTTCGCCGCACGTTTTAATTTTTAGCAGACCGCAGCTGGGTCCGCGAATCGTGCGATTGACGTACGTCTGTCCTGCGGCGACCTTACGGTTACCGTGCGACTGTGAATTACTTTTTATGTCGACGCACGACCAGCGCATAGTAATCGCACGATCAACGCAAGTTGTACACACGGTCGCCGCAAGACAGCAATTTAGCATATTTAAATTTTTCATCTCTGGAAAAAATGTATAGGCACGAGCCTTTAGTGCCTAAAGGAAGCTACGCCCCTGGATGTTAATCAACCTATAAAAATATATCTTTGAATAAATAAAATGTTGTGAAATAAGTCTCGGAATACGTCGAAATGTTATTCATGTTACTTTTACTTCATTAGCGTAGCATTAATACATTATTTGCAATGATACCAATTATACACAGAAACCCTTGATACATCATATTCCTACCGAATATATAGAGGATATTTGTTTGTTTTCGGTGTTATAACGCATGATATTGTCACCGGAAAGTGAGGCAATTAATATTTTCACGAGCGCTTTTTATTTAAATGCTATTTGAATATTCTTTACGTTTTATTTTTATTTAGGGGATTTTCAACACGATTTACAATCTTACGTCCGCACTATTTTCTCTATAATGCGTAGTAATCGGGATTAGTAATAAACATTCCAGCGCCATCTTGGATTTCGATCAAATGTACCGTGGATTAGATCTAGTTAAGCAACTTAAATATTTTGGGGGGATCAAGGCATTATCATAGCAGCGTGTTTACAGTACAACAGTCTACTATGCTACATAGTTTATTCATAGACAACGCAGGATCCGTGTTTCTAAATTTATTCAAGTTTAAATACAATTGGATACACGTCGTCGTTGAATAATTGTCAGCTTTTAAATCAAGAAGTTAACACACACTGCTAGCTTTAAATAATTTGTATGATAAAAGTACATATTGAAAGTGAAAGTGCGTTCAGTTCTCCGAAATTCAGTTTTCTAAAAATAGCGTGTGCATAGGTGTTATCGTGTAAACAATAGTTAACACAATCACGCCATTCAACGCACATGTGTTTTCGCAAGCAATTTAAGCTGAGTAAACTCGTAGATGCGCGTTAAAATGTAAAACAACAAAAGATGTACTGTTAGGAGTGTTCTGTAATTGGATACTTAATACTTATACGTATAAAGTGTTTTCTATATTAATTATTTGGACTTAACAACACAATTGGATTAAAAGCCGGTCAAGAATTTAAAGAAAACAAGATGGCGGAGAATTAAACGCTTAACACTACTTACAAGAAGACACATTGGTACTTAAGAGTGGTTACTGGATATAACAAGACATGTCTTTAAAAAAGACAATCGGCGTTGAAATTAATATTGAGATGTCATTTAAAGATTACCTAAACAGACGGCCCGATTTTTTGGTCCCCACCAATATTAGTGGACTTATTGGACCCCAGATTTTTCGGACACTATAAGAAAACTTCTCGGACCCAAAAGTTAAATTGAGATAAATTTAGAAATTTAAAAATTAAATAGAATTATAATTAATATCTATGCCGTGAATAAACCAATCATACAACTCCATGTTTCCACCAGTGATATATGAATAACCAAAATAAATTTAGGTTAACATAATTGTTATCTGAATTTGTCAAGCCAATTTAACAAATTAACAATGTAAGAAAATAAAAATTTCGGGAAAATTATTATGTATCAGACGAGTCTACATAATTATTTATAGTACCGGTAATATACCATTCATGTTAGTTATCTAATATAATAACGATTTGAAGTCAAATAAGCATGTACCCTGTGTATCCCAATAAAAAGCAATAGTCAGGGAACATTCAGCGATTTTTGAAATGTTAAGACTTTATTGTTTGATAATGCAAACATAAAAATTCATTTGACTATGACGATTTTAAATTATATCAGTAGAAATATGATATATCAAGGATTCCTGTGTATAATTAGTATTGCAAATTGTGTATTCATGCTACGCGAATAACAATTCAACATATTCCGAATCTTCTTTCATAACATTTTATCTATAGAAAATGTAGCATCTTTTTACAGATTAAGTAACATCTACTGGAGAAGTTGATAGAAAGATGCATGCAATTATAAATAATCGTTAATAAATCGTAACCACAATTTTAAATCAAATTAACAGTAAGTTTATCATATAAATTCCGCATTTATAGAAATTTTTAGGTTTATGATTCTCTGAACGCTATTATTTATGCATGTACGAGTATATTAACACAGTTATACAGCCGTTGGTAGCTACGCGCGCTATTTTTAGAATGCCACTACTTTTTGTGGAATGCGATGAACTCGCTAGAATCAATGGCTACATGGAACGGCAACTCTGGGAGTGAGATTTATGCATGGGGACATTGCACAATTGCTATTTATAGAGCGTAACGCTTATATAAATGTAGGCTAAACAAAATAGTTATTTCGTTACGTGAATGAATATATCATTCTGTTTGTGGCATACAATGAGAAAATACGTTCATAATTAGCCTCAGTTCTAGAGTATACGCGAGGATATGTTTATAACTTCATTTTAACCGCTTATGTAAACAATTATGTAAATTTTTATTCCCCAAAAGTATGCAACAGTTATTGGTATACGTTAAACCATTGTTTGAAGTTTGCATTCCCTAGAATTAGAAAATTAGCCTAATTCTATTGGCATTCAGTTTTCCCGCTGCATAATTATCGCAAGAAAATCTGGGTCAAAAGTGATCTTAGACAGCTACACCGAAAAACTTAATACACACAAAACAATATAATTATGTGCTTCTTGTTATATTTTGGAATTGGAGAACGGACAATAAAAAATTTATGTAAACAAAGGGATACTACTGTTCATCATATCAATAGTAAACAACAAGTGCAAGTGTAATATGCCGGGATGAATAAAGTGCACAGGATAAAATAAATACTTAGGATGCTAAAATTAAATTTGACCAAGATGACGAGCTCCAATGCCTTGTGGGTAAAACTTGTACCCGCAAGCCATTGTCTGTTCTGTCGCCTTGGCTCAATACGACTGAGGAAAATCCAAGAGAAAATAAGAGGAAAGAGACTTCAATATATCAGAGATGTATTCTTAACATTTGGTGTTATTAATCTTCATTACTTTTCTTTTTTGGTAATTATGTATGATAAATGGTGACAATGCATACAATTAAATATTTTTCAAATCAATTAAATTAAAAAAGTAGTCCATCACAGTGAGAGATATAGGGATATATCTTACTGATATTTTTCTATATTTCACTACTTAGCATTACATAAAAATTTAAAAGCCATAGTCTAATAAATTTTCTGTTTGCGTTATCAAAGATAAAA
Organism: Congeria kusceri; assembly: GCA_027627225.1. Classification (NCBI taxonomy): domain Eukaryota; kingdom Metazoa; phylum Mollusca; class Bivalvia; order Myida; family Dreissenidae; genus Congeria; species Congeria kusceri. Next base: position 24,068,115 of record CM051039.1, on the reverse strand, counting down.
GTCATTATTTCAAATGCGCTGACTGTTCTCTGAAGATTCCTTTTTTGTTAGAATACACAGTATGAACGATTAATTAACTACGTAATGTGTATGTACTTGAGAATAACTATACGCGTCTTATACAAAATAAGTTTCATTAATTCCCGCAATTATTTTCGTACATTGTTAATTTTTTTTTATTTGGCTGAAAAATGTATATAATATTAATGCTGTTAACGTAAATTATTTAGGTTATTCATATATCACTGGCGAAAAAATGGGGCGGTATGATTGGTTTATTCTCGGCACAAATATAAGTAATTATTGAATTAATCACAAATTAATTTTGGGACCCGAGAAGTTTTTTTATGGTGTCCGAACTGGGGTCCGAGAAGTATCCTTATATAGGTGGGGACCGAAAAATCTGGGTTAGAGTTTTTTATGGTGTCCGAACTGGGGTCCGAGAAGTATCCTTATATAGGTGGGGACCGAAAAATCTGGGGTTCGAGAACACGTAACCGATCATCTTGGCCCTCTTGTAGTATGTTTAGGATAAAAATGATATCTCAATATTAATGTCAACGCCGATTGTCTTTTATAAAGATATTTCTTGTGTCTTAAGTAAAAATCAATTCACGCAAACTCACCTTCGTAAATAAAAACAGTTTTCAATCCTCGTATTATATTTTCTAACATGGCACTCGCTAATTTTTCTATACACAAAGAACACAATTATCATTGTTAAACTACCCAATAAACAACACAAAAAAAGTTCGACTCTGAGCAGAGGATAGTTAAAAGTAGTTCCAATTACAATTGCATAAATATCTGTCCAATCATGTTAGAATCGAACTAAGTTTCGTAGTATCGTTGTTTATCGACCAATACACAACTCTTTGCTGTTGTGATGGGAGGCTATTAAACAACTTGGGCAAACGCCCTCGTGGTTTAATTCTTACGATCAGAACTTCAAATCCTAGTTAATGGCCGATAAACAATGATAAATCGAAAATTATTTCATAATTAAAATATGATGAATTTGTTCATGTAAAATGCTTATAGTGTGCTGAAAAAATGCTTTTTTCCAATTTAGTAAAAAGATTACAAAGTGGACGTTGCCGTTCTTAAAAAAATGAAAGTGGGCGGTGTCTGTGGTAAAAACTCTAACAGTTGACGGTGTCGTCGGTACAAACCGAAAAAGTGGGCGATGTCGGCGGTAAAAACTGCTAAAGGGGCTTTGTCGTCAGCAAAATCTGAAAAAGGGTAATGTCGTCGGTGCAAAAGTGGGCAATGTCACCGGTAAAAACTGAAAAAGGGGCCTTGCCGACGGTAAACTTTGAAAACATAGGTGTTGTCTCCAGCAAAATCTGAAAAGATGGGCGGTTGCGTCGGTACAGACTGAAAAAGTGTGCGCTGTTGTCGGTACAAAGTGAAAAATTGGGCGATGTCGGCGGTATAAACTGACAAAGGGGCGTTGTCGGCGAAAAAAAGAAGACCACGGCTTTGTCGTCAGCAAAATCTGAAAAATTGGCGGTGTCGTCGGTACCGACTGAAAAAAGGGCGGTGTCGTCGGTACAAAGTAAAATATTGGGCGATGTCGGCGGAATAAACTGATAAAGGGGCATTGTCGGCGGTAAAAAATGAAAACCAGGACTTCGTCGTCAGCAAAATCTGAAAAAATGGGCGGTGTCGTCGGTGCACACTGAACAATTGGGTGATGCAGTCGGTAAAAACTGATAAAGGGAACGCGTCTGCGGTTAAAAATCTGAAAAAAAAACGGGCGATGTTATCGGTGCAAACTTAAAAAGCGGACAATGTCACCGTTAAAAACTGAAAAAGGGGCTTTGTCGACGGTAAACTTTGAAACATGGGCGTTGTCGTCAGCAAAATCTAAAAAATGGACAGTGTCGTCGGTACCGACTGAAAAAGTGGGCGGTGTTCTCGGTACAAAGTGAAAAATTGGGCGATGTCGTCGGTAAAAGATGAAAACCAGGGCATCCAAGAAACTTGCTTTCATAGTCATGCAATTGACGAAGATTTAAATACATATTTTGCAGTGGGTCAAGTATAAATCGCCTTTTTACGATTCAGAGTTCATTATTTGATTTAAATAGGTCTCCCGTGTGTTGATTGTTGATTTACTTCGTCACCAATAGAAATATATGTTATTTACTGGTATACATGTAGGTGAACCATTATGAAGCAGCACACTGACGATCTGGAATATAAATAACCATTTGGAAACCCGAAAAAATACAGAATATGATATTGTATAGGTCGTCATATGAATCTTACGTCAGGAAGTTTGCGCACTTTAGTCGGATAGGTTCACGAAGACCGCTTTGATTGACCCTCTACAGAAAACTTTACATGTCTCAAAGCGTTTTCACAAACGGCTATTAAGCAAAGCAAGTAACAAGTAGGCAGGTAACAAGTAGAATACTTGTTGTGTCCAACATTTGGATACAGGGCACTATGATCTGCTTCTACAGGTACTTACATGTACAGCGTCCTCCTGACTTTCTTCATCTATAAGTATGTCAGTTATGTTCGAAATAATGTTTTATGCAATAGAATTGTGTATGGAGTTGTATATCAGCTAATAAACAATGATTTGGGAGTTCTGAGGCATAGGAATTAACCACGAGAGCATTAGCCCAAGTGGTTTAATATACTGCATCAGAACTGCCCTGCCTAATGAATGCCCTCATTTTGCAATGATCTTGACCAAACAAACTCCATATGCAATCTCATGCAATGTCTGGTTATACATTATCTGTAAATTGAATTTTATTAAATATTTCAATGTGTTCTCAAGTTATAAAGCAGAAGATTATATATATATATATTTAGTAACAGTGACCTTGACCTGTACCACACCCAACCTACCACAAATGCAATCCCGAGTTAAGTGTTGCTTTACGATATTTATCTATGAAAATTGATTCTAAAGTTACAGAGGGGAAATCAAAGGTTGACGCCACCATTCCACCAATGGTGGCGTCAACCTTTGATTTCCCCTCTGTAACTTTAGAATCAATTTTCATAGATAAATATCGTAAAGCAACACTTAACTCGGGATTGCATTGCACTTAAAATTTAAGTGTTAAAATGCCCATTATTTTGACATATTTTAAACTTGAGTCATCAAAATTGGCCTATGAGTTCATTTTAATATAGGGAATAAGTGTTCTAAGTTTGAATGACTTCCCTCAAGCCGTTCCTGAAAAAGCTTACCGAAAAACTTAAACCTGTTCATATAGCTTAAATGTAAAATTTCCAAGTGCAAAAAGGCCCAAGATTTTGGTGATTGACTCGTTATCTCCACAATCACCCTATGGTGTCTAAAAACTTCGCCATGTGATCTGATCAAAGCGAAATCAAAATTGCCGAAAATATCCAATACGTATGCTTATTCCTCTAATCTTATGCCCACTACTGTCATGGTTTATCTGATTGTAGAGATAACGATGCTACAATGATCCATAATCGATCTGTAGACAGCGTGAGAAAGTTTGTTACACATCACTGACCTGGCATTGTGTTAATCAATCAACCAATAGGCTAAGGTTATTCCAATTGCGGTTCCCGACTTCGCTTACTTGCTTTCAAATTAAATCTTTTATTAGCAAAGACTGTCGGGAACCAAGAAAGAGAGTGCACACTGGATATGATCAGCCGGTTTACACTAGAATTTACAGTCATTAAAAGTTATTATTACCGTTTTACGTACTGTAAAAGAACTTATATTCAGGCTATGAATATTTGCTGTTTGCTTAATTGCGATGTTTGATCTTAGAACTGACAATGAAATTGAAATTAAAACAAAAAGTTACACTGATCAATTATTTTCCATTTCCGCAATTAACACACTCGTAACAAACACCGCGTGTAAAAAGTAACAAATAAGCCAATTTCCATTTTGTAGTAAATGACGTCATCCAAACAAAAGCATTAAACAACACGCGACACCATTACAACGTTATTTCATTCTCCTGTGGTTTCTTTGTTTTGGCGCCGACTAACGGCGGGAAAATTATGTTGCATGATTTCCACGTGCAGCTTGCTGACAACCAAGTGGTGTACAATACCGGTACTTGTCTACATGAGCGATGTATAACATGTAGCGTTATTAGGAGGAATACCAAGGGCGTTAATAATTTTAATTTTTACATTGTAACATTTACTTTTTATATCATGACATTATTTTAAAGGAAACCAGTGACTGCCTTATGAAGTGTTAGTATCAATTGTCATAAACATAAACATGAGTGCTTGTGTTTTTTTAAATACTGTTTCTAATGCCAATAAAACTTATTAAGCTATTTTGTGTTTCTCTTTCATTACTACGGGTTGTAGTCTTTGTAATTAATTAATTCTACATAATTCAATTGATTGATTGGCTAAATAGCTGCTTTACGCGCCAGTGTCAGTTATCGATAAACTTCTCCCTGAATTCGGGAAAAGGAGAAGTCACTTCTCCCTACAATTTTGGGCTAGGATGATCCCTAAAAATGTGTATAAATAGATAAATAGATTTACGACATGTATGTATATTTTTTCATATTAAACGCCTTTACGCCTTGTTTACAACTTCAGTTTATTGGGATGACATACCAGTATATATTCTATAATTGTTTTAGCCCATATAATGCAACAATCCTTACAGCCGAGCAGCGAGCGTAGCAGAATGTTTATCAAATTATACACAGCGGTATTATCTAGATTCATTTAATAATGCAATGGTGTGTATGTTTAAATTGCTTATGCATCCCAAAGGTAATCATATACTAATATTTGCGTAACATTGTTGAGGAATAAAATGTCTTTACAAAATATTTATAATAACATTGTTATTTCAGCGCATAAAAGTAGCGACAAAACGTTGGTTGCACCAAGACGTGTTCAGGTGCAGAATGAAGCGTACCATTGCCAAAGTGTACCACTTCCAAAGTGTACCGAATAGAAAACGTGTGAAATGTGTCCGTTATATGTGTGTAAGGATTTTTTAAATTTTCATTACCGATAGTTGAAACAGAACAAGACATCTCATTTTTTATTAATGAAATTTAATACATTTTTTAAATAATGCATGTCAGGCAAGGTATAACATTGTTCGTTTTAATTGCAAAATTACATGGAAATAAGTGATCAGCTAAACTGTGAAATGACCATATTAATTTAAAGTTGTTTTTTTTTCAGTTCTATATGTATTTCTGATACATTAAGAGTAAGATGGACATAAAAATGTATATTTCATTATTTGATTTTATAATTCACGGGGATGCATTATATTATTTCACATATAGTGTATGGACTATATACACTGTTCAAGGGGTGGTACGCTTTGTCCTGATATCCTGCGGCAGTGGTATGCTTCATCCGACATTCAACGTGTTCAATAGGATAACTTTCCGACATAGAAATGGTCCACCTATGCTATTTCAGCAAACGAAAGTAGGGACAACAATTTCATTGCTTCAATATATGTTATATACTGGGCTTTCCTTAGACTTTGAATGTCAAGAGTCAATGACTCTTGTGATCAAATTTTCAAGAGTCAAAATAAAATTCCCCAAGAGTCAGATATAAACCTTCAAGAGTCTATGCTATGTGTGTAGTTTCCATTTGTTTTCCTTGTTTATATTATAATTTGTATTAATTTATTATCTTTATTTTATAATTTAATGATACTATTTTCATTTATTAATTATTATTTTTTTATTAATTTATTATTTTCTTTTTTTATTCATTTAACTTAATTTTTTTCTTCTTATTTTAGTTATAATAGTATAATTATTTTATTTTATTTATTTATTAGATCTATTATTATTTATTATTATAATTATTAAAATGATTTTAGCCTATACTTTACATACTAAAAATACCACTGAATTTGTTTTTACGAAGTCGCACATCATGTACAACAATAAACTAGGCTTTCCTTCCTAAAAATATATACGTAATTACAGTCCGCACATATTGTTTTACTGTTACAAAGTATATAAATAAACTACAATAAAATAATTATTTAAATGCTAAAGATCGCGAAGTTTTTGCACTACAAAGCTGTATACAAAAAGAAAAGATTTCAAAGTTCTTGCACTACAAAGTGTTTATTCCCAGATGACATGTATATCAGGGCTTGCATTTAGGGAAGCTTAGGAATAATTTACCCCCAGTTTTTATCGCAGGACTTCCAAAATTGCACCCATGGAAAATTCAGGACTTGCATAATTGCAGCCATGCAGGTTTCATCATGTAAAGATGAACTAGTTAGAAAAAAAATTAAAGTGGTTCATCTCAATGTATACCTCTTTTAACTGAATAAATGTGCATATTATAAACACCTGATGAACAAGAAATTGCCTTAAACAAACCTTGAATTTTATACTTTATTACATTTCTAAAATGCTCAGGACTTATGTCAAGCAATACTGTCAAAACTTCAAATATTATAAGCAAAACTTCCAAAATCAGAGGTTAGGAAGTTCAAACTTTCAGATTTAAAAAGTTAATGAACGCCCTGATCTATATAATTGGTAAAGCGTATTGTCGAAACACGCACGCTTTCCATGTGTGGAACGTGACGTCGGTTGTGTCAGCATAACCTTCGCACGCTTTTCTATTAAAAAAGATTTAAAATTACTAATACAAACAACATATTATCCGGCAGTCGCAATTTTGTTTTACTTTATATGACGTATTGAAATTTCGCCGTGGCGTATGGAAAATACCCCATGGTCATGTGACCGCTCTTAGCCAATCGGATCGCGTCATTTATGTAGGCGGTGAGATATAATTATGGATCTCTGAAACCAATGATTAAGAATTTATGACAGTACATGTTAAAACTGTTAATGTTAAACCGTAGCGAGAGGGTCGCTTAAGACGTATCGATGTAATTACTAATTAGTTATCTTAAGTTTGTTATCTTCCTTTAGTTTAAACCTATTTATTGTAGCTCGATTGCACCGAACTCCTAAATATTATAGAGACACTCTCGAGTGCATTTCCTGTGTATAATCAGTACTCGCTGTATTTGAGGGAGATCTCCCAGAGTGGGGATTAAACCCGGGACTTTCCGAATTCCGATCGCTAGGCGGACACCATATCCAGTACGCCACCTCCACCTCTATTTATCATCCTTTTTGTTATTTTCTTCAGTTAAATTGCCTTCTGTATGATTGCTTAGAAGTGCTTAGATTGTTTGCCATGCTTCATATAACAGCTTTAAAGAAACAACTCACTTAAAGTTACAGTTATCTACGGAATCCGATTAGTGCAGTATGGAATATCGTGCCTCTTACGGCGAGGGCGAGACACGAGAAATGCGCGGAACACGAAGCGAGACACGATATTCCAGCGAGACACAACGCGATGCACGATATTATAACACGAGATCTCGCACTGTCGCAGTATCCCATACCACGAAATATCGCGGCAAGATATCTTGTCTCGCTTCGTGTCTCGCGGTAAAATATCGTGCCTCGCTTCGTGTCTCGCGCAATTCTCGTGCCTCGCGTTCAAAGGTCGACACGAGATGCGAAGCAAGACGATAGGCGATACATGATATTCAGGTGGGACACGAAGCGAGGCACGATATTATATCATTCAAATATCGCCCGAATCGCTATTCTCGCGGCAAATTTTAAAACCACGATACACGAAACACGAAGCAAGAATCCGGCGACACACGAAGCGAAACACGATATTTTATCGTTCAAATCGTTCAAATATCATCATTCCGTGGGGGTGGGGGTGGGGACTGGCTGACACAGGGCAATTTGACTTATTTTATTTTGTGGGGTCTAATTTCCCACCCTAGAGCCAAGCATTTTTGGCTAAACCCCCTCAGCGGGAGATGCTTTAAGTGTATCAAATGGCCCGGTGGCTAATATTACCGGGATCTAAAATCCGACCTAAGTCTATAATCCCCCGGTAACCGGAATCATTTGGCGTGTCAAATTCCCGCCTGTCGGGAATCGCTTTCAGTCGAAAGTTCCGTATATGCCCGCCGCTCCACCCTGGGCAAATGTAGATAGGAACGCAATATTATTCTTTCAAGTTTAATTTGATATGTAACTTATTTTGCATAACTTTCATATTTAGGTTTTAGTGCCTCTGTAAGGAAGCTGCTGATCGGTTGCCTGGTTTCTAACATTTCTTAGCGGTCGCACTTTTGTGTCTCTTTCATGTATCCTTTTATCTCCATGTTTTCTGATAGTATTTCTATTTAGAAACTATTCAGATCAGCAGTTTCCACACAGCTTTACCGATCATTTTACTTAATTTTATACTTATGTGATGTAATTATTATTAAATCATGAAAAGTTAGTTTTCAGTCCTTTATTGCGGTGTGTAAACGAACAAAAAGAGGTCCGTTATCGTCAAAAAAAGGTGTATTATTCAGTAAAGTCACGCGCCAATAACGCCCGGCTTTTTTGCATAATCGATTTAAAGCGTCGTGACAATAATTGTGCACGAGTTTGGGGTTACTATATATTATAAAAGATACGAGTTTATAGTAAAGTACCCATTTGTTTCGGTTTTATTTCTCTCTATGTAAATGTTTATGCTATAATAACGAAAATACACCTTTTTTTCGGTTGTTAATTCCGCAGAGGCCCTTAAAATGCATTAAAGCCCTCGTGCTAAGCACTCTCCGTCGGGCTTCTACCCATTTTGCGGGCGTCTGCGAACCTTAACGACCTCATTACAGCGTATTATCTCTTTATTAACTACCTAGGTACTCTTCTTTCAGCTATACAATACACCTGCTTCTTACCCATACCCTGGTTAATTTTTTTAATAATTATGTATCTAAATGCGCTTAGTAGAACTATGTTTTAGATTTTGCATTGTTTAATGGTGTTTTTATTGCCACATGATTGTATAAGTCGGTGTCAAAAGCTCTTTAGAGCTTATGTTATTTTGTTGTTATACTAGTAACCCGACTTTGCAAATAAATATTACTTGACTTTACTTGAATAACGGGACAAAAATTAAAGGTCAACTGAATATATTTGCTGTATATATGCTTCAATAAGGTAAAATCATTTTGTTACATGTACTTTAAAGTTTTCAAAAAGGCATAAATGGGTAAGTAAGTAAGTCAAAGAGGTTTCTGACGTGCCGTGCTGTGTAATTGGATGTTTTTTCTCCAGTGACCGTCTGAATGTTCATGTTGTGGATAAAACTCTGGTCGTGTATTTAAAGGCCTAGTTTAAGAAATATCCGGTCTGTCCATTTGCGTATTCCACTCTGTGTATTGGTCCACCATAAACTGTCTTATTATTATCTGTAATCTTTTCTTCGAGCTGACTGAACAATGGCTAAGTGCACTATTTCCTCTTCAGGATGTATTGATTTCAGGTGATAAGGGTCGCCACACTGTGACCTCACTGTGACCACAGCAGGGTGCAAATACACAGGGGTACAATACCCCATATTTGGTGGGAGGGGGTCAAATATAGAAGGATTAAGCTAAGCCTTTAAATGCCGAATTCAATCCTTCTTTACTTGACCCCCCCCCCAAAAAAAAAAAAAAAAAAACTAGTGGAACACTGTACCATTGTGTATTGGCACCCTGCTGTGGTCACAGTGTGGCGTCCCTTATCAGCGGAGACCAATGCACTGCTGCTGTGGTATAAATAAATTGAAACAGTGCACTCAGCCATTGCTCATTCAGATGAGAGTAACGACTGCAGATACATGATAAAAGATTTATGGTGGACGATACAAAGAGTGGAATACCCCATGCAGATGCCAAACATTTTTGAAACTAGGCCTTCATTTGAAGCACTTTCAAAACGTAATCGATGGGATTGCACTCAAGGGCTCGGGAGCGACAGCCGATATGAACGATTGCCACACGATCCCTATAAGCATTAACGTTTTCTTCAATTAAATAAATCTTGGCCAATAGCACATATGTATGGTTGAATGCATGCGGCCAGCACTTTTTTTTTATTTGATGTACAATTTGCTATGATGCCTTTCTTAATAAGTGTCGGCCCGGTCTTTTTTCCAGGACGCAACTAACCATACAGACTAAACATCGTTTTCGTTTAATAATGCACATAGATGTATAAGCACATTGTATATTTCTAATTTCCTACTGACTCTCGCCCGTCTATATATTTATTCTAATTTAAAAAGGTGCGATAATAATTAATGTAATGCAAATAATTTTTTTTTTACAAATTTTACTTACGTCGCTTATTTTATGAACTACAAACGTTTGTTTTCACAGTTTTCAGATAAAAAAGACACGCATACAGTATGTATGTCCAGTCTAATCTAATAGGACCAGTGTCTAGTCTCATCTAATAGGACCAGTGTCTAGTCTCATCTAATAGGACCGGTGTCAAGTCTCATCTAATAGGACCGGTGTCTAGTCTCATCTAATAGGACCAGTGTCTAGTCTCATCTAATCGGAACGGTGTCTAGTCTCATCTAATAGGACCGGTGTCTAATCTCATCTAATAGGACCTGTGTCTAGTCTCATCTAATAGGACCGGTGTCCAGTCTCATCTAATAGGACCAGTGTCTAGTCTCATCTAATAGGACCAGTGTCTAGCCTCATCTAATAGGACCAGTGTCTTATCTCATCTAATAGGACCGGTGTCTAGAATCATCTAATAGGACCGGTGTCGAGTCTCATCTAAGAGGACCAGTGTCTAGTCTCATCTAATAGGACCAATATCCAGTCTCATCTAATAGGACCGATGTCCATTCTCATCTAATAGGACGATGTCTAGTCTAATCTAATAGGACGAGCGTCTATTCTGAACTAATAGGGCCGATGTCCAGTCTCATCTAATAGGACCTATGTCCAGTCTCATCTAATAGGACCGGTGTCCAGTCTCATATTATATGACAAGTGTCTAGCCTTATCTAACAGTACCAGTGTCCAGTCTCATCTAATAGTACCGGTGACCAGTCTAATCTAATAGGACCGATGTCCAGTCTCATCTAATTGGACCGCCGTCCAGTCTTCTTTAATATGACCGGTGTGCCGTTTCATCTAATATTACCGGTGTCCAGTCTCTTCTAATAGTACCGGTGACCAGTCTTATCTAATATGAGAGGTGTCCAGTCTTATCTAATATGACCAGTGTACAGTCTTATCTAATACGACCGGAGTCCAGTCTTATTAAATACGATCGGTGTCCAGTCTTATCTAATATGGCCGGTGTCCAGTCATATCCAATACGACCGGTGACCAGGCTCATCTAATAGCATCGCTGTCCAGTCTCATGCCATAGGACCACTGTACAGTCTCATCTTATTGGATAAGTGTCCAGTCTTGACAAAACAACTGATGGAAGAATTTAGGAACAAGGACCTTTCTTATCTATTTTGTTTTTGCTACATAAACAAATGCTTGGTCCATGGGATAATGACATGTGCCTTCTTTCTGTTTCGATTGATTTGATTAACACTTGGTAGTGACTAAAAGTAAGTTTACTGAGTTGCTTTTGCTCTTTTTGAAGTAGTAAGTTTTTCATATCATATTTCGATTGACATTTAGCTTGTCGGATCAAATTTAGGTATGAATGTATTAAACCAAATTGGTAACGTCTCTTTTACAATATCCAATATTGTTCACATTGATCAAGTATTGTTATAAAATGTTATTCGTACATTGACTGACACATGAGTTACGGCTCTTAAAAGAACGTTGTAGATAACTTTGTTGGACAATTAGCAGATACTCTTTAACTTTTGTATTCTATTTTTGAAAGAAAATACATCGACACCTCTGTGAATCAATTACTTTTTATAGCATGTGGTGTATTATTTATTGTTTAAAAATCGTTGTTACGAATTAGCATGTGTTGTTTCCCTACTTAAGACATACAAGGGCGTGAAAATAAAGTTATGAAGACTTTGAATAACCATACAATCAAATGGATGTTGACATACGGCCACATTGGAATCTTTCTTTTCTCTCCACTTATTGTTAAGAGCGATTGCCACAACCATTTGTCACGAATAGACAGTATGGGTATTAATTGTTTGCACTGTAGAGAACATTGCTTAGTAATGCATGCACTAAATTCTGAGCAAAGTGTCAGCGGCCTCCATGTTTAAATTCAATCATCAGATAACTTGAGTTATCCAGGTTATATCAGTATTTCTACCGACGAAACTGCCCATATTTTGTCATACAAACGAACATGAATTGCTTATATTATTCTCACTTATGGAAAATCCCAGGCCCCATTATTATTTATAGTTTTATTTGAATACATATTTGTATTAGTCCAACATATTTGTCACATATACATGTAATAAAACATTGTATCCCGTGTGAAATACGGAGACTTGACGAAGGTATTACATGTAACTGATTTGTTCACTGTCTCTGACTGTAACATGCAGGCGTAAAATTTCTTGGAATTCATACAGATATTCACCTAACATTGTCTTCCAATGTGCCTACCATTTATACAGTACTCCGGCCGGCAAGGTATTATTTATTTCTCATTAACTCTGTCTGATGATATTTAAAAATAGTTTAAGTACATTTTACCAGTCCAAACTCAACAATGTTAAACCGTTCAAATAGCCAATAAATCATTCTCATCATGTTAATTATTGTTCAGCTGTCATAATATAAATGCACATTTCAATTCCTTTAAATATCAGTGTATTATTCAAGAACAACATTTCTATATCTACACACTCTACATGTAAACATACGGCACATATAGTACACACGTCAATGGAATGCATTCATAATACAAATTACTCAAATGATGAATATGGCAACATATATCAGTACAAAAAATACATCAACATCACAAAATGTACAAAATATTTGTACGTGCTCTGTGAAGTTAATCAAATAATATCATATGCTGTTAATATAGTGTAATACACGTAGTAATTAATAAACTAATTATTAACCTTAGTGAACTAACTGATCACAAAGCTTTTACCTTTAACAAATTATTTTATATTTCAATTTAACATCGCGCACAAAAAACTGTTACTCCACTTATATTTTTAACCACTTATAAGACGCATTACACGTCTGACGTGCCAATTAGCGGCATTGTTTGTACCGTACCACCACAGAGAAAACTCGTAGTAATCTAACGCCCTTTCATAGTCTCCTTCCATTTCATAGCAGTGACCAAGCAAGTTCAGTGCAGTCTCAATGTGATACATGTTGATTGCATTTCTTCGATCACATATACAAGTAACGAGTACTCCCATTGCATGTAACTGTTTTTCACGGTCACCGAGTCCACCATACGTGAGATACTGTAGATAGTGGAGGAACGGACGAGCATCCACCTCAGCACAGTCCATCCATTGTTTGTCCACGTGATTTCTCTGTGCAATTTCCTCTTCAGTCATGCCACGATTCATTTCAAACCCCAATATGTGTGGAGCGCAATAAGCTTCTTGCCTTTCAAACTTCACACATAATGCGAATGGAGGTTCACCGAAACCGTTCCCACAGTGACCTGATATCATGTTTCCAAACACCTGGAGATCACTCTGCGCTCTGTTACCTCGACATCCACACACAGCCTTGATTTTACTGTGATATCTCCTCTCTACGTCGTCCAACACTGCAGCTGCTGAACGTAACTGCCCACTACAGTATAACACAGAAGCCAGTTTTAATCGAGTAGAGGCTACGTCCGTGTCTAAAGAATATTGGAAACGCCTTGTAATCTCACTGAAATCAACATTCCCTAATCGTATAAATTTAGACGCTTTTAGTGAATTTCGTAATGTGAATAGCTGTTTAGCAAATTCCAATGCAGCTGGTTTTAATATGACATTCTTGCAGTCGGCAGTAGTAGTGCCTAGCATACATGTTATATCATTTTCGATGTTTATTCCGGAATGTGTATGTGTTACAACTCTTAACTCCATAAGCAATCTCCTCCAACGTTCGAATTCCAGAAATAAGCTGATACTGTTACGTAACGCTACACGTCCAAGTTCACCAGCTCGTCCTATTTCCCGTATACCACACGCTCGCAACCGGTACCCTAGATTATCTATATCAATATAAAATACGTCACGTAAATCGTTCTTTATCATTGAGTCCACATACTCTACAAGGCGTCTCTGCTGCCCCTTAGAGAGTTTCCCGTCAAACAAATTCACTCCTGAAATGATATAATGCGGAAGCTTTCCCAAAAGCAGCCATTTCCTCAATGTTTGTAAACATAGCAGAATAAGAAACATAAGGTTATGTTCCTCCCACAAGGAAGGGTGTGTTCTTTCTATTGTGTAAAACATTATAGTTTTACAATGAAAACTTGAGATACCATCTTCCACGATTTTAACGAAAAGGGCTTTTTTAATTAATTTTAAAACAATATAGCATTTTATCTGTGTCATGTTGAAACTGAACATCAACATTCGTTCTATAAGGTTCGGTGACATTCGCCATTCCTCGCGTTTGTAATCACTATCCGGGTGACCGGCGGGTACCAGGAAACATGGAGCTACCCGTGCAGCTTCTAGTAGCTGCGTAGACGGCCAGTGTCTCGGTCTTCTGCTGTCTATCCAGTGTTGTATTTCAGGTAGGGGTTTTCGAACGTGAAATGCGTTTACAATATCCCAGTTGGGCAAATTACTCACAGAAGGTCCACTTTTGGTTACCTCTCCGCGACCTTTAAGCTGATCCTCTCTTTCCTGTTGCCATCGTTGAGAGCTGAATAGTACTTGATTAGGACCTTTCCTTACATACAGGTGATCATAAACACGAGTCTCCGGCTCCGGCGTGTCAAACCTGATGGCTTGTAACAAGTACTGTTGTGGAGGAGTAATGTCGTCATGGAGCATCAGAAGGTTACTCATCCCGGCCTTCCAGTCTCTCCAGTCTGTCATGATATTCACATTGTTGTCACTCGATAGGATATCGATATCGGACTGGAGACCGGGCGTGGTGGTGCCTTCTGATTGGCTCCCGAAATGGAAATATTCCGAGTAATCTCCATGAAGATGTCCTGACACCGTTGTCATGCACTCTCTCCATATAAATGTCCCCCTACGATTCCTTACAGTGTCTGCACCGGCTCCAATGTCATCCAGTGCTTCCGACAACCGGATAGAAAGGTCTGCGAAGTAATCTGGAATCTAGTTATAAATATATAATCAATACAGAAGTGTGTTGATTGTTGTTAAGTTATCATCAAAGTGACAAAATATATCGATGCTAAATTTCTTATCATTTGTATGCATTACGTAACATACACATGCCAAAAAATTATTGTTGTACTTGATATAAACTCTGTTGTATTGTTGTTCGTCTAAAATTAAATAATCGTATTATACCTCTTTATAGTCGTTTATTTCACAATAATGTTGAAAACATACACTATGTGTTTCCAAAGGATAATAGTAAGAACTTATTAAACGGCAAAGCCGTGCCGGAAGTGGTTATTGGCACGATATTTGGAGTGTCAATAACCACTTCCGGCACGGCTTCGTCGTTTAAACAGTTGTTTATTATATACCACCGATATTATCTTTCAAAATGTAAACAAAACTCATGTTCTCAACTTTTCAACACAGTAAAGACCGCGGAATCATTAATATTGTACGCACGTAAATTATTCAGAAAAAGGAGAGATTGCGAGTTATTTTGCACTCGTGCAAATAGATATAACCCGAACTACCAGTACTGACACGGTAGCTAAAGGTTTTGTTTTCTGCATAAATGTGTTACAATTTATTGTAATGTATATACTTAATTGTTTTATTGGGCGTCACAAAATGCATATATATTTTTTAAATAGTAAAAATTTAACTTATGACTGATCTGTATTCAAACTTGAAAACTCAAAACAGCGAAAAATCAGTTTTGGCTAGTGTCATGTTGTGAATACAGGTATGACTAGATCTTATAGGAAAGAAGTCGTTTGTGTTGATCAGCAGACTATTTGCTTCATGTTTGGTCCTGGATATGAGTATATTTGGAGATTTAGTTATCATACCATATGTATATTTTAAATGCTATTATCAGGTTTGTATTTGTACTGAAATATCTAAAATTCACAAATAATGAATCTTGAAAAATATAAACAACAATTAAATGAGAAAAAAAGGTAATGACGTCGACGGTGATCGAACCTACGTTCTCAGGATAAAGCTTTTGACGATGTTCCACTGTTCTATATTGAGTTAATTTTACCTTCCGTCAAAGGAGGTTAGATTTCAGCACGCATATGCTTGTATCTTCTGACGGATTACGTATCTTTGTAGAGATATGTGGTCTCCGAGAACTTACTGGTTTTATATTTTATGTCTAACCGGTAGATTATCTCTCGAGGTAAGACTGAAATAACCTGAGGAGTTCATGTGTGCCCAATGTCTGACCTTCTTTCACTAGGCTAAATATACTAAGTTGGTAGTTATCGTATTTAAAATCAATGCACAAACTGTCCAACAAAGAATCTCACACATGCATACAAAGAAACGCACGCTCACATTACATACTACAGTTATATTATATGACTTACTACTCATATCACAAGATATATGCAGCATTTATCTCCATAAGCTCTGAATAGCCTCTTTAATTTGAGTTTCAGTGAAAAACCCAAAACTATCAAGCGTATTACTGTGACACCTGGTAGTTTGAACTTCTAACAATTAATAATGCCTTAGTTTCAAACAATCACTGCACATTGAAGAATTTTTATTTGATGGCTATAATGTTAGTTACATAAAAGTGTCTCAATACTGTCTTTTGTATGGTCTGTAAAATCCGCAAATCAGATAAGATAATAATAAATATATGCAACAACACGTTCTATGTGGCGAGATATTATTTCAAATATAAGTGTAAATCACGTTTCTGGTGTCAATCGATTGGTGTACACAATAAATACAATCAGTAACTTAGGCGTTAAACAAATTAAGTTTGTTTCAGGTTACTCGACCTATCCTAAAAATGTCCCGACCCTGAAACATTTTATTTAGTGGAGGTCAGATATGTTTTTGTTTATTTTACTTTTTTCAAATAATTAAATGTTTTTGAATAAGTAAGTGTTTTGATAGCATTCACTTTAAACCAATCGTTTATGATATTAGAGACATGTTTTGAATATTCTTTCAGTTTTAGAATATTCCATTTGACCATTCACTAAATAAAAAAAAAATAAAAAAAAATAGGTCCCTAACTATCTACCCTAATTTTTTTGCGCACGTAACTTTAAACAAACATATTTTTTACGCCTTACATCGATTTGCATTAAACACGCACAATAAGTATGTTACCAGAATCGAAAACATGTTGAGAGTTATACCTCCATATTTAGGGCATGATTTTGATAGTCTGGTGTTCGCTCGCCTCGATGGATCAATATCACTGCGTGTTCTTCTGCCACGAACAGTACGCTTCGAATATGAAACATGTACCTTGATGAAAATAAAATATGTATTAAACAGATAACAGGGAGTAAAATATGGGCGAATATGATTTTAAGCGTTTTCCTTAATTTTATATGAAGTTCAATGATTGGTAACTTGTGTCCTTACATTTCCACTTTATCTCAGTTCATTACACGCTGCTTTGCTAACATCTGTAGTACGTAGTACGATCAATATTATTTTCAGACTTTACACAACTATTTATATCCAAATAACCATTTATACAATTAAGGAGGCAAAGCAGAAATATAAATTGCTTTTCGTGTGTTATTGTAGATAACCAATATGATTTCTTTGAACCGGAAGCATTTATCCGATAACGTTGGCAATATATTTTAATCATAACTGCTTGACAAGTGTTATGGTTAAATAACTTTAAGCTATAAATTACATGTATATGTTTTCTACATACTATACGAAACGATTACAAACCACCTTTTTTCTTGTCCTTGTTTCCCGAGTCAAGGCCGACAACTCCCGTTGAACTTCCTCAGTGCTGTAAGACTCGGCTTAACTTTCTTCCATTTTACGCAACCTGTACATATACACACTGACTTTCATGTGTCCTTACATGTAATTTTTAGGTTGTTTTAGATTTTAAACAATCGATTGACTTGTAAATAAGTGTAAGCTGCTCTTGTATTTTGGGTGAAATGGGAAGAAGTAACACATTATTTATATTTATTCTTTGTTGATGATTGGTTTATGTTGCTTATAAATCCGCAATAAAACATTTTAACCATATATTCTACACTTGAACAAATTTCAAAACGATAATATAAGCATTAGTTTCGACTTACAATAACAAAAATTAGGAATAGTGACTAGTAGAAATTATACATCAATGCAATACCCAAATGTATTTTACTTTATATTTTTAATTTATTTATATAATGAGTTATTGCTCTTTCGTTATAAATTTATATCTGAATCCAAATCGGAACAGCAAACATTAATTCTGTGTAACACATATAAATATTATAAGCATTCGTAAATGTAAAGGAATTTTTCCACATGCTTTTGAATATTTGCTAAGACAATAATTAGTAAAAGTGTAATTTCTTTTGACAAATATTCAAGAAATTATTGAAATGAAACCACACTTTTCCAATTTTTTTACTATTTAATTTATAATATTAGTCGATATCGAGACACGTTTTCCTTTTTATTTCTTAAAGGGACCTCTTCACATATTGGACAATTGACAATTTTATTTTATTTTCTTTCCCTATCGATTAACAGTTTACACTTATCACGTGGGTGTTCGGCGAACAGTTAAAGCTGTTGTCCCTCGGTGTCGGGATAAGTTTGAACAGTTTCCCGAGGACGCCATTACATAACCACTGACGTCTCAAGTAAAATCATTCCTGAGTGTTTGCAACTTTAACTTATTTAATATAAATCTACACAATTGGACTTTTATATATCGTTTGAAGTCAATAGTAAAAAAATAAAATAAAATCAAGACTTATAACCATGAATAATTATTAGAATATTTTAATTGATCATCAGCTAGTGATTGTTTTATAAGAGCTATGCTCGGAACCAGTGAGCGAACTTGCTAACAGGAAACACAAATTGAAGCTAAATAAATCAAAGCGCTGTAGGCACTGCAGTTGTTCGCTGATGCGTAACATTGGGCACAACTCACAATATTCAACTGTTAATAGCAACACAAGTTGAAATTAAACAGAACAGATTCGAACGGTTTATTGAGATTGTGTCTAAACGAAAATCTGTATACAGTTTTGAATATTAGAAATGAAGAATAGAATTCAGTGACTGTTATAACATTCGTTTGTACTGGAAGTTATTAAAAATGTTGGTGAACTGTTTAATATCATTGCGCCTGGTAGATCTTATCGACTAGTCCAATAACGTTGTACCATAAGCTAATAAGACCCGTTTTTTTCCCAAAGAGTCACACAGTAAACGATAATACATGTATTCTTCAAACTGCTTTTAACTGAATCCGACATTCCGTGTTTTACTATAACATTGTGTCAACATTATAAATATAACTTGAACAGAGCTATTCCATGGCTATTTATAATCCTCAAAATGCGGCATTTAAATCGATCTTGCCAAGGAATAAAATCAGATTTTAAAATATATATCGCCATTTTGTAATTTTTGTCTTTAAATAATGCCGATTTGAAATTTATCTGTGGTCAAATGTGCAGCTGATGAATTGAAGTCTATTGTAAAGCGTTGGTTACTAATTGAAACGCTAACAGGTGTGAACACTAGACAGCCGCAATACAGCAGCTTACAATACTATGTACAAATTACATAATTAAGGCCTGTCAAAACAACTGTTAAAATTGAAAATTAAAAAACATTGTCGGACAAGAAGCCTGATGAGCCAAAGTCTTTGTTTGGTGTTTTATATAATTGTCTTTCTTTGGGCTACAAACATAATTATCTTACTTTAAATGACATTGCGACATTCTGTCATTAAATTTTCATAATCAACACATTCTCCGAATGTACCTACCGGATATATTTAAAAAAAAAAATTATTACTGGGCAATCTCCGTGGCAGACAATGGAGAAATAACCACGGAGTTAAGCAAAACTCAATTTAAACTTAAAAAAAAAAAAAAACACTATGCTAAATACTAAAAAAATAACATTATTATGAATGCAACGACAGTGTTACAAGCTTTTCAACCGTATTAGCAAAGGTGTTGTGCATGTTAATGTTTGGTTATGTTTTAAAATGCTTAAATGAAGTTACGCACCAATATTATATTTTAGAAAAGTCTTCGTTTTTAATTAATAAAGCATCTGGAGTAGCAAACGCTTATATTCTGTGAAGCAAACGTAAACTAATTTAAATGAGAGAAAACATTCCTTCTCACGGGGATCGAACCCTGACCGCTGGCGTGAGAGTCTAACGAGTTAACCACAGTATAGAGTACGTTAGAGTAAGGTTATTGAAGTGTAATCGACCCGCTATTGCTATTACCTGTATTGCGTAATTACCGATACATTTTGAATTCCATTTCGTTCTTTATTATTATTATTACCACAAAGTGAATAATACAATAAGAAAATAATTTTTAAACACAACACATAGGCACCAAGTAACTTGCATCGACAATAAGTGAGTTGAATATGTTAGGATTATAGATCCGCTATGTCCATGATTCTTTTTGACTCCTGACCCAATTAAACGATTTATCAATGAATTAGAACGCTGCATAGTAAACTACTTTCTTACGCGATTTTTGGTCTTAAACAAAGATTGACCCTACACTGAAAGCTGTGAATTACCCAACGTTTTTTAGTTTGTTCTAAGCATATTATGTTCTAATACATTCTTCATCAAAACGACGGATGCATTTGGTAAACATTCATAAAATTCAAACAGCACTTCTTGCTGTCGCCTAAAAATAACTGAGTTAAAATCTTAGTGAATTTTACATTCGGATTTAAGAAACCATACATATAGTTGTTCTGCGAACAACTATTAAGAAAATTAATGTAAATGCAACGATGAACAAACTGTCGTCTGTAATCAGTAATCACGTCAATATGTTATTATCCTTTTACCGCCAATATTTATTTCTCAAACTTAATCCATACATTTGTTGATGAAAAACAAATATATTCAATTAATTTTTAGTTTTTCGATTGAATAGTACAACTTGGTGTTTTGATAGCAACCATTTGTAATTAAAAACCATTCCTTCGAAATTAAATATATTCTTTATTATTTTACAAAATAATCATAATAAAAACCGATATTCAATATTTATTTCTGCTTACATTTGACACAAATTTAAAATTAATTCCAACATTCATTTCAGCGTCGACAAAACACCACACAGAAAGAATATATCAACATGTATAAAATGTTAGGTTTATGTTGAAACTTAAACAGATCTACAGATATATGAACCAGCTTTTACCTTAATTTAAAATCAACATATAAATGTCATGTGGTACAAATTGAGGCTTATTGTCAACCATATTAACATTAAACGAAGTTTTTGCAACTACTATTACTTTTACTACTACTACTACTTCTACTACTACGACTACTACTACTATTACTACAACTACTACTACTACTACAAATACAATTACTACTACAACTACAACTGCTCTACTACTACTACTACGACTAAAACTACTACTACCAATATAGAAATAACTACTACAACTACCACCGCTACTACTACTACTACTACCAATACTACTTCTACTACTACTTAAACTACTACTGCTACTACTATAATTTTTACTACTACTACTACTACTACTACTACTATAATTTTTACTACTACTACTACTATTACTACTAAAACTACAACTACCACTAATACTACTACTACTACTACTATAGGTATTACTACTACTACTATAACTACTACTACTTTTACTACTAATACTACAAACATTACTGCTGCTGCAGCTTCCGCTACTACTACTTTTACTTCTGCTACTACTAAAAACAATAACAACTTCTTCTACTAATGCTACTTTCGCTATTACTTCTGCTCCTACTGCTTCTTTTTCTACTATTATTACTACTACAAATACTACTGATAGTGCTTCTGGTATTACTACTACGAATACTTCTGCTACTAATACTATTACTACTTCTACTATTTTTACAACAACAACAACTACTACTACTACGACTACTACTACTAGTATTACTACTCCTACTACCACTGCTACTACTACCATTGTTGCTTTTACTACTACTACTACTAATACTACTACAACTTCTGATACTACTTCTAGTACTACTTCCGCTACATCTACTAATACTAAAAATTAGTGTTTTTTAGTTTACGGGGATTTCCATTGACGTAGTGCACATGTAATTGTGTAAGAATGGCTGAGTTTTGCAGGACACCTTATAATAATAATAATAATAATAATAATAATAATAATAATAATAATAATAATAATAGTAATAATAATCGCAATAAAAACAATTACAATTATAATAAATGAATGCTAATTACCTTTCGTTCACAAATTCGTTTCAATTGAAATCGAAACTTG
Source organism: Congeria kusceri (assembly GCA_027627225.1). Taxonomy (NCBI): domain Eukaryota; kingdom Metazoa; phylum Mollusca; class Bivalvia; order Myida; family Dreissenidae; genus Congeria; species Congeria kusceri. Next base: position 24,045,696 of record CM051039.1, on the reverse strand, counting down.
GTTGTGCGGGTCTTTACTGGGATTTCCAATGACATTCTTCTTTTGTATCGACGGCGCATTGCTAATTTTTGAGTTGGTAACACCCTGATATTTGAAGTAGACGGTTTAGTCGTGTTTAAGTAACGAGCTTTGCATCAATTACATATAATAAATTCATAACGTTATCAGAATATGTTTATTAACAGGTGTCCATGATCTTGCTTATAGTGAAATATTTTTGTTTGTTTGGTTTAGTGCGCTACACTGTTTCCACCTACATATTCTAGTTCTAGTATATAATGTATATTCATCTAATTTGAATATTTAGCTTTAAAGAGAGTTATGGAATATGGAATATTTTTTTCCCCACACAAGTTATGTGACCGGGCTGGGGTTCGAACTCACGATCCCCAGATTGATAATCCAGCGCTCTACTACGACTCTTACCACTACTTCTACTGCTACTACAACAACAACTACTACTACTACTACTACTACTACTGCTAATAATTATAATAACATGAATAAACAGAAAAATACATGAACAAAAATTATTACCTTTTGATCAAACATTCGTTTCAACGGAATCGAAATCGAAACTAAGGTGTGCGGGATTTTACGGGGATTTCCGATGATATGTTATATCGACGGCTCTTTGCTAGCTATAGATTTGGGAATACCCTTAAGTTGTACGTATACAGTTTTATCGTTGATAAGTAAAGAACTTCGCACCCACTTACATCATATGTAAGTCATTACGTGATCGGAGAACACCCGTTTATCAAGAGGTATCCATGATCTTGCTTCTAACGGCATCTTTACGTGTTTTAGTTTTTGAGCAAAACACTCTTTTCACCTGTAGATTCAGGTATATTACGCTATTAACGAATATTATGGGAATATTTGTCTTTGATCTTCCAAATATATGTAATGTATTTAACATATTGTCATTCACCTTAACATACTATCATTATCTGTGATATTTAAATGTTTGTTAATATTTAACATAGTTTTTATCTTTCTTTGTGATTTTTCTAATTTAACGGTATTTTACGTCCTTACATATGATTTGTAGTTTACCTTTTATAATACCCATTGATTCCAACGTATTTTAGTATTTTAACTTTTCATCTTTCCCATGGAGATTTCATTGTTTATATCAAATCCAGCAACGCCTAGACTGAGACCACAACTCGACACTACACGGATATCAAGGTGCGCTGAACAGACTGGGTACGTTAGTCTTAATCAAGAATACAATTCAATGTTGAACTTTTGCAATTACGAGTCTGTGTAATATTTGTTGTTTTGGTTTGCTTTTAAGAATGACTGCATTCGTTTTGAACCATAAATACAACACCGAATTTTAATTCTACGCCACACCAACCCAGTACTCTTATATGGATGAGTGAATTCAGCCGTACAATTCTGATGCTCTATAGAATGAGCTAGCCGGGCGATAGTTAAATTGTTGAAATATAGTGATAATAATTATACTAGTTAACGGATTAACTAGCTAATATTATGTGATAAAAAACACACCTAACAAAAATATCACACTAATGGGTAGCACATTTCCTAACAAAAATCTGCAGTAAATAATATCGATTTGAGAAAACATATGAAAAGTTGTTGAAGATATGAATTTTCAAATTAATGCACCTAATTATTTGTGCGTCTGAGGTTGGATGCCTTGCTATTTTTTTTGGGGGGGGGGATTATGAAAAGTAGTTTTTAAAACAAGTTGCGTTTCTTTTTTTCTTCTTGATTAAATGTCATACGAATTATGTTTTTACTAATTACTTAAATTACAAATTTAACTATTTATTATCATAGTATCTCGTCAGAAATGAGGAAAAGCACAATGATGAAAAATAATCTGACGAAGTGCATATAGCCCAAAGACAGAGAAACAATTTCGTCAATTAATACCACATAAAAAATAGCTCAATTTTTAATCCCTGCCGGCATGAAGTTCCACGAGACCATAGTCAAATCACTTGGCTCGAAAAATCGTGGACAACCACATGATAAAAATGTGGACAACGTAAAATCCAACGTAATTAATTAACTAAATCAATCAATCAACTAATCAATCAATCAGTCAACCAACCGAACAACCATTTATTAATTAATTTAATAATAAATTTATTGTATTAATTAGTTAATTAATTAATTAAATAATCAATTAAAATATTTATTTATTTTGGTAGGAATATTGACAACATTTGTGTGTTGCAATTTTCGTATTTACAATTATTGATTAAAGTTAACTGTGTAACATAATTTAAGGTTTGTCGTGGGAAAATCGGACTTAAAGCATGTGCGTAAAATGTCGTCCCAGATTAGCCTGTGCATTCCGCACAGGCTAATGTGGGACGACACTTTTCGACTACAATGGATTTATTTTTTGACGAGACTTCCTTGAAACGAACTAGTATAGGAAGCGAAAAGTACCGGACAGTACAGGCTATTTTGAGACAACACTTTACACACAGGCATTAGGCCCGTGTTTGCCACGACATTTTAAGTACTAAATTAAATCACTCAATACTCTATTTTTTTATGAAGGCGTAATACTTTTTTTAATGTATTTCAGATTTTAGAATGTATTGCTATGTCAATTATAGCCCCTCACCGGCCCAGAAAACATACATCACAGTTTTAAAACAAAATCAAATATACCACTTTGTTTTCATGACAGTTATACACAATATCTATCAGGCATGGAATACAACATAAAATAAAAGTTTCAATCCAAATTCTAATAGACAACCGTGTTTTCATATTATAATTACAATTTATTTATCCGGCCCAGAGCACAACACATATAATGGTTTCAAATCATTTCAAATCGCCCAGTGTGTTTTCATAATAGCAATCCATTTTATCATTCCGGCTCAGAATACAACATATACAACAGTTTCAAATCAGTTCAATATACCAATGTGTTTTCATGATATGAAGGATGTTATACATGATAGCTAACATTATGCGATTCAACAAATGAAAGGTATATGAATGGTAATGCTCATGGCTGTTCTTAAAAATAAAAAAGAACATCCACCCAACGCGGGGCTCGAACCAACGACCCCGAGATCAAGGGTGATTAAGAGTCTCGTGCTATACCGACTGTTCGTAAGAAAAAGCAACACATTTCAATCGAACCCACGAACGTTTTTAAGCAAATCTCACATTCGAAATGAACTCAATACCCTCTCAATTTGTAACTTTGCTTCACATACATCAAGTAGCCAAAATTCTATAAAAAAAATCCCTGTATTCCTCTAGATCCCCTAATTATTCTGACTGGAAAAAAATACATTAAATTAAACAAATAAAAAATTGAACGGTTCTATCAAACCAACCTGCGCAACATGTTCAAACAGATTGTTACACTGCCGTTGTTGCGCGGTGCTGCAACATGTTCTGCACAGACTCAACAACAACCAAAAGCAACAACCAAATTGTATATTACACCCTGAACCAATTATATTTATAGAACGAACAATGGTTATACTTAAGAATTACAATAGTAGGCACTCGAAAATACTGCTATGACGTAGACTATTGTCCCTAATCACTATATTTAATTTATTACAATGTACGTTGAGTACGAATGTAAATCATTGTTTATTACATCATTATTAATTGCCATGTAAGTAGTAATCAAATGTATTAATATAATGATATTTTCTAAGCTTATTATTAATAAATTCATTGTATTATAATGATTACCTTCATTATAAATTACAATAATCTCTTATATATTTCGCGGTATTTTCTTTTTTTTTGGTAATTATGTATGATAAATGGTGACAACACATACAATTAAATATTGTTCAAATCAAATAAAATTTATAAAAAAAAATCCATCACAGTGAGTGATATAGGGATATATCTTACTGATATTTTTCTATATGTCACTACTTAGCATTAAATAAAAATTTAATAGCCATAGTCTAATAAATGTTATGTTTGTGTTATCAAAAATGAAAGTCATTATTTCATATGCACTGACTGTTCTCTGAAGATTCCTTTTGTTAGGATACACAGTATCAACGATTAATTGACTTCGTAATGTGTATGTACTTGAGAATAACTATACGCGTCTTATACAAAATAAATTTCAGAATAACTATACGCGTCTTATACAAAATAAATTTCATTCATTCCCGCAATTATTTTCGCACATTGTTATTTTTTTGAATTTGGCTGACAAATTTATATAATATTAATGATGTTAACGTAAATTATTTAGGTTATTCATGTATCACTGGTGAAAACATGGGGCGGTATGATTGGTTTATTCACGGTACAAATATTAATAATTATTGAATTAATCACAAATTAATTTTGGGACCCGAGAAGTTTTTTTTATGGTGTCCGAAAAATCTGGGGTCCGAGAAGTATCCTTATATAGGTGGGGACCGAAAAATCTGGGGTTCGAGAAGCCACGTAACCGATCATCTTGGCCCTCTTTTATTATGTTTAGGGTAAAAATGATATCTCAATATTAATGTCAACGCCGATTGTCTTTTATAAAGATATTTCTTGTTTCTTAAGTAAAAATCAATTCATGCAAACTCACCTTCGTAAATAAAAACAGTTTTTAATCCTCGTATTGTATTTTCTAACATGGTACTCGCTAATTTTTCTATACACAAAGAACAAAATTATCATTGTTAAACTACCCAATAAACAACGCAAAAAACGTTCGATTCTGAGCAGAGAATGGTAAAAAGTAGTTCCAATTACAATTGCAAAAATATCTGTCCAATCATGTTAGAATCGAACTAATTTTCGTATTATCGTTGTTTATCGACCAATAAACAACTCTTTGCTGTTGTGATGCGAGGCTATTAAACAACTTGGGCTAACGCCCTCGTGGTTTAATTCTTACGATCAGAACACCAAATCCTTGTTATTGGCCGATAAACAACGATAAATCGAAAATTATTTCATAATTAAAATATGATAAATTTGTTTATGTAAAATGCTTATTATGTAAAATACTTTTTTTCCAATTTAGTAAAAAGATTACAAAGTGGACGTTGCCGTTCTTAAAAAAAAATGAAAGTGGGCGGTGTCTGTGGTAAAAACTGTAAAAGTTGGCGGTGTCGTCGGTACAAACTGAAAAAGTGGGCGATGTCGGCTGTAAAAACTGATAAAACTGAAAAAGTGGGCGGTGTCGTCGGTAGAAACTGAAAAATTGGGCGATGTCGTCGGTAAAAGCTGATAAAGGGGCTTTCTCGTCAGCAAAATCTGAAAAAACGGGCGATGTCGTCGGTGCAAACTTAATAAGTGGGCAATGTCACCGGTAAAAACTGAAAAAGGGGCTTTGTCGACGGTAAACTTTGAAAACCTATGTGTTGTCGTCAGCAAAATCTGAAAAGATAGGCGGTGGCGTCGATACAGACTGAAAAGGTGTGCGCTGTCGTCGGTACAAAGTGAAAAATTGGGCGATGTCGGGGGTATAAAATGATAAAGGGGCGTTGTCAGCAAAATCTGAAAAAATGGGCGGTGGCGTCGGTACCGACTGAAAAAAAGGGCGGTGTCGTCGGTACAAATTAAAATATTGGGCGATGTCGGCGGTAAAAACTGATAAAGGGGCGTTGTCGGCGGTAAAAAATCAAAACCAGGGCTTTGTCGTCAGCAAAATCTGAAAAAATGGGCGGTGTCGTCGGTGCAAACGTTAAAAGTGGGCAATGTCGCCGGTAAAAACTTGAAAAAGCGGCTTTGTCGACGGTTAACTTTTAAAACATGGGTTGTCGTCAGCAAAATCCGAAAAAAATGGGCGTTGTCGTCGGTAAAGACTGAAAAAGTGGGCGGTGTTGTCGGTACAAAGTTCAAAATTGGGCGATGTCGGCGGTTTAAACTGATAAAGGGGCGTTGTCGGCGGTAAAAAGTGAAACCAGGGCTTTGTCGTCAGCCAAATCTGAAAAAATGGGCAATGTCGCCGGTAGAAACTGAAAAAGGGGCTGTGTCGACGGCAAACATTGAAAACCTGGGCGTTGTCGTCCGCAAAATCCGAAAAAAATGGGCGGTGTCGTCGGTACAGACTGAAAAAGTGGGCGGTGTCGTCGGTACAAAGTTCACAATTGTCGGCGGTATAAACTGATAAAGGGGCGTTGTCGGCGGTAAAAAATGAAAACCAGGGCTTTGTTGTCAGCAAAATCTGAAAAAATGGGCGGTGTCGTCGGTGCAGACGGAAACATTGGGCGATGTCGACGGTAACAACTGATAAAGGGGCGTTGTCGGCGGTAAAATGTGAAAACCAGGGCTTTGTCGTCATCGCCCACTTTTTCAGTTTCTACGGACGTCACCTACAGATATTATGACCTCTTTCATTACCCATATATTTGGAGAGAATATTTATTTCTCGTCTCCAAATGTTGGACACAACAAGTAATTCTACTTGTTACTTGCTTTGCTTAATAGCCGTTTGTGAAAACGCTTTGAGACATGTCAAGTTTTCTGTAGAGGGTCAATCAAAGTGGTCTTCGTGAAGCTATCTGACTAAAGTGCGCAAACTTCCTGACGTAAGAATCATATGACGACCTATACAATATTATATTCTGTATTTTATTCGGATTTCCAAATGGTTATTTATATTCCAGCCCATCAGTGTACTGCTTTATAATGGTTCACCTACATGTCTACCAGTAAATAACATCTATTTCGTTGACTGTTGGTGACCAAGTAAATCAACAATCAACACACGGGAGACCTATTTAAATCAAATAATGAACTCTGAATCGTAAAAATGCGATTTATACTTGACCCACTGCAAAATATGTATTTAAATCTTCGTCAATTGCAGGACTATGAAAGCAAGAGTCTTGGATGAAAGGTCATCCCGAGATGAAATTCTATTGGTCGTCCTCAGATCCTAAACAATACCTTATTTAGGAGCTATTTTAATCAGATTGCTTGAGAACATTCCCGAAAAGAGAACCAAGATTTGAAGCATAGTGTACATTCTATAAAGAAAACGTCTGTAAGTAGGCAGAAAAGGAAGTTTCAGTTCGGTTTTCGGCATAATTGCTTTTACCGTACTTGACGGGGGAAGTATGTGTGTCGTGGCTCTTGTTTATTATTAAATCTGAGAGTTCTATCAGTGTTGAATTTACTTCACTTTTGTGAGTAAGTGAAGATAAATAAGAATTTTATTACACTTTGGTTGTTAATGAGGTTACTTTTCAAATAATGTGGTATTTGTTCTGGATATTCCATCTGATCCCTATGTGATAAACTTTATTTTGGATGTTTCTATATTGTCATGAGCATGATGGTTATTGGTTGTTACATAAATAAATAAAATACATATTATTTGTATTTCGTCTCGTCTTATTAGACACAAAATTGTACATGATTATGTCATTGTGAATTTAAACAGTCAGTTAAATGCTACTGACAGTTTTCACTACGCTACTCATCTCTCGACTACTGCTAGAATCTACATGGTGCAGTGTGACAGGGCCCACTACGCTACTCATCTCTCGACTACTGCTAGAATCTACATGGTGCAGTGTGACAGGGCCCACTACGCTACGCATCTCTCGACTACTGCTAGAATCTACATCGTGCAGTGTGACAGGGCCCACTACGCTACGCATCTCTCGACTACTGCTAGAATCTACATCGTGCAGTGTGACAGGGCCCACTACGCAACTCATCTCTCGACTACTGCTAGAATCTACATGGTGCAGTGTGACAGGGCCCACTACGCTACTCATCTCTCGACTACTGCTAGAATCTACATGGTGCAGTGTGACAGGGCCCACTACGCTACTCATCTCTCGACTACTGCTAGAATCTACATGGTGCAGTGTGACAGGGCCCACTACGCTACTCATCTCTCGACTACTGCTAGAATCTACATGGTGCAGTGTGACAGGGCCCACTACGCTACTCATCTCTCGACTACTGCTTGAATCTACATGGTGCAGTGTGACAGGGCCCACTACGCTACTCATCTCTCGACTACTGCTAGAATCTACATGGTGCAGTGTGACAGGGCCCACTACGCTACGCATCTCTCGACTACTGCTAGAATCTACATGGTGCAGTGTGACAGGGCCCACTACGCTACTCATCTCTCGACTACTGCTAGAATCTACATGCGGCAGTGTGACAGGGCCCACTACGCTACTCATCTCTCGACTACTGCTAGAATCTACATGGTGCAGTGTGACAGGGCCCACTACGCTACTCATCTCTCGACTACTGCTAGAATCTACATGGTGCAGTGCGACAGGGCCCACTACGCTACTCATCTCTGGGCTACCACTAGAATCTACATGGTGCAATGTGACAGGGCCCACTACGCTACTCATCTCTCTACTACTGCTAGAATCTACATGCGGCAGTGTGACAGGGCCCACTATGCTACTCATCTCTCGACTACTGCTAGAATCTGCATGGTGCAGTGTGACAGGGCCCACTACGCTACTCATCTCTCGACTACTGCTTGAATCTACATGGTGCAGTGTGACAGGGCCCACTACGCTACTCATCTCTCGACTACTGCTAGAATCTACATGGTGCAGTGTGACAGGGCCCACTACGCTACTCATCTCTCGACTACTTCTAGAATCTACATGGTGCAGTGTGACAGGGCCCACTACGCTACTAATCTCTGGGCTACCACTAGAATCTACATGGTGCAATGTGACAGGGCCCACTACGCTACTCATCTCTCGACTACTTCTAGAATCTACATGGTGCAGTGTGACAGGGCCCACTACGCTACTCATCTCTGGGCTACCACTAGAATCTACATGGTGCAATGTGACAGGGCCCACTACGCTACGCATCTCTGGGCTACCACTAGAATCTACATAGTGCAATGTGAGGACCACTTCTGAAGACGTTCCAAGCGCACAAAGGTGAGTAATATTCAGGCCTGGATAAAATTTAAAAAATCTATTAACATTTTTTTAGTGTGAAAAGACTCTTGTATAAAATTGATTTGCACTATAGCAAAGTACTAGCATATGAGGGATGTTCAATAATAACGTATACTTTTTATATTGCATACAACTAAATAAACTTAATTGAATAAAACCTATATCAATATTCAAATGGAACATGTTTAATAAGTAATATTGTGATATTAATTTGATACGCACCTGATCTATTTGATAATATAATCATGGTAACCGTTGAGCGGAGCACGCCATTTATTTGCATTACAACAAGTAAATAGATCGTAAATTCTGTACGAAATAAGTAAACTTACTTTAAAAAATGTTGGTATAATATAAGACAAACATACAATGACATCATAACAAAAGTTGGCTTCATTTTAAGATTGCCTATCAATAAAAACAAAATTGATATGACGGTGATGCACATCGTCTATTAAGAAAAAAAGTAATTGTGAGATCAACTCTAAATTCGGGTGGTAATGAAACAGAGTAAAGATATTTGTAATTCATCAATGCAGACATTTGATTTTACCAACAAGCCGCATAGAATACAGTTTTAGAGTAGGGCACGTGTTTTCACATAGTGCAATAAGATTTTCAGATGGGATTGTAAGCATTTAGACATGAATGGATAACGAAAAAAAAACGTGACAATGACGACGTCAACAGCTTAAGTTAGCTTGATCAGCACGGACAGTCAATGGTCAGGTAGCTATGCGAAATGTCTCGCTTGGTTTATTTCTCCATGATAAATGCATGTTGATAAGTAAGAAATAAGTAGAAAATGTCAATGACAATTACATCATTATTTGAATTTTCAGTGAACATGCTGATTTAAAATAAGACTTACTTTATTGTAAATATTTCTAACAGGAATTTCCTTTCTTGATTCAGTAAAATAAGAGCTTCAGAGCTTCCCGTAAAGTATCATTGAATTCTGGCCAGTAGTTGCCGAGAAATCGTCTGGACAAGGAAAAGGGGCGGGAGGAAGGAATGACGAACAGACAAAGCAGCAACTATATGCTTCCCCGAAACATTTTTCGGGGAGCATAAAAATCTGCATAAAGTATAACATGTCTGAAGGGTGTAGTTCCAATACATTATAAGAAATGCACACCTCTAATGAAAAATTTAAGTAAATAAGAAACGGCCATATATAAATCAAATCCATCACAATTCTTGTCCTACAATATTTATCTCAAGTTAAAAAATGTCATTGTCAAATGAATCAAGTTTATGACAGAGTTATTGTTCTTATTTTTAGCACTCCTATCGTTATACAGAATAGAAACACACAAAGTCTGAAGGCTCTAGATTCAAAAGGTTTCAGGAAAAATTGACCTAAACAACAATCAATAAGTAAAGGAACTTAAAATATTCACGTTTAATTCATTCAAGCCGAGAACAAAAACATTGTACATAATATGTGTACATGTATAGTTGAAAAAGAAAATGTGCAAAATATACATATATAAGGACTAAATAAATGAAAAAAGCTGAAAATTGATTACCAAGTATGAAGCCATGAAAAAAAAGAGAATGTTTTCAAATGAATATAATTAAATGATGTAAAATGTTTGTTTGTTTAATTGAAATCCTGACGAAGCCGCTGGTTCCTAAAATACAGACGGAGCTGCTGGTTCCTGATTTTGTTTGTTCAATGTTCTATTTAAATTCTGGAGGAGCCGCTGGTTCCTCTGAGTCATTGTCTGAATAACCGTCTGAAATGAAAATAAGTCTGATTATGACCTTGGTTAGTAAATGTAATTGTTACCTTATCAGTGTTCATTCTGGGCTGTGCCTTCACCGGATTCCCGCCAAAAAATTATAAATGGGCGCAACAAAAATACTGTCAGTGGGCAATTTGGGCGCAGCGAAAATTCCATTCGCAGGCGATTTGTTTTTTTCGCATGAAAATCGTATTGCGAATTGTAAACATCGCATAGCCGGATTGTGAGTGGAAATTAACCATTGCTAGGCTACCGCGCGCGCCTTGTTTTATAACCAGTGATTTTATTGTTCGATAAAGGTCACACGCCATTTGACCTTGCTTACATCATCACTAATTGCTTACAGTACTGTCTGAAATTTACATGCAGTTTAAGTTGATTCGAAAGTTTAGAAAAAAACGATGTCGAAGCAAAAAGCAGATGAAGACAGCATTGAGGGACAAAGTCTTTTGTATTTTCCACCAAAATTCCTAGGCAAAATGAGAACACTGCGGAAAATGAGGGCGAGAAAACATCAGTTGATCTGGCCGTACCCATAGTGCCATACTTCGTCTGGACTTTGGGTGAACAAACTAATAAATCTTCCACAAAGGTTGACGGTCACAAATTGTAGAAAGGTTTATTCGAGAAATTAGAGAAATGTTCGTGGTTATCATGCAATGATAAGAGTAATTTTATGTTTTTGACATTTGTAAAAAAAAAAAAATAATAATAATAAAAGTAACATGAAAAGTATGATAAAGTATGCCCCCCCCCCCCCCGGAACATCCTTAAATGGCGCACTGATTTTTAGGCTGATGGGCCATTGGCTCACCTGCAGCTCGGCCCAGAATGAACACTGCCTTATTAATTTATTATATTTCTCAGTCCCTGTATTGATGCAGCTTGATTGGTTAGGAGTTGTTCAAATGTAGTTAAAGCTGCTGTCTATGGAATCTAATTCAATACATCATAATTTGGCAATTATTTTGTATCCCATCTTCACAGTGGGGTTGACAAAATAACACCCCGTGGGATAAACTTAAGTGTATTTCCACACTGTGAAATATAGCAAACAGGTGCAGTTTAATGACTGTTTCAGTTTCACGTTGTTTTTTTCGTTATCTCATTTTATGTTTTTTGTAATATTTAGTGTGTTTTCTTTAGTTTATTTTTAAAAGAAAGACAGAAACTGATGAAACTGAGAAACTTGCAAAGGCTCACGCTTCTGGTGTTCTAAGTCTCGCAAGATAAACTTCTCTATATTCAACACTGACCTAGTATTCTCTATATCTTACGAACATGAACGGTGTTTATATAACTGAAATTTTTATGAAAGGCATTTTATTCTGTCCAAGTTCGAAAACGCAAGGTACATTTGGAAAATACAATAATTGACATGCTGATTTACTCGAGGCATCACCACTTATCGCTTACAGAAAATATACGATAAAAACTTACCAAAATATTATTACTGCACCAATTTCAATGCATGTTTTGGTATTTTGATTGGTGAGATGTTTATAAAAAACGTTTTCTGCAATATTTTATTTTTATTAACATATTTCTGGACTGCTGCTTTCAGTACTCTATGCATTGAATTTGGTGTAATGACTCTTCAACAACTAACTGCATAAAGAGCATTTTTCTGGTAAAAGTTTGTGCACTGCTATAAAAGAGTTCCTACATGCTAAGGAAAGAGTTTTTTTTTTCTTGGTTCTCGGATCCGCCGACCCCTTTAAAAAAAAAAAAAATATTAAAAAATTGTAGAATGCAACCGATATCATAAAAATGACCTTGTGAAAGGGTTTCAACCTATTACACAAAATGCAAAAAATATTAATGTCATGATTATCAAGTAGTGATTAAGTTAATGTTGTGTAATATGATTTTTGTAAGTAATAATGCATTAAGATTTTAAAATCAATGCCCAGTTCCATTTGTGAAATTCTAGTTATTAATTTAATCAATTCTGTGTTATTTTATTTTTTTATTTTTTTATTTTTTCCCCACCTCCAACCGGACACTTTCCCAAAAATGTCCAAGAACCAAGATATACAAAAACTTTGACTAATTAATCATTTCCTTGACAAGAATATGTTACAACAAGTTAATATATCTGTCTAAAAAATATTTATTTTTGCCTTAATGTTGAATGTAGATTTTTTTTTTTAATCCGTATATAGAGAATACATGGTTGATGCCGGGATGGAGAAAGTTTATCCGGTGAGGCTTAGAAAATGAAAATAGGGCGAGCTTTAGCGAGCCCTATTTTTGTTTTCGGGCCGAACCGGATAAACTTTCTCCTTCCCGGCACCTACCGTGTATTCTATTTATCCTCATTTCTATTCAATTAAATTTAAAAACACCAAACACTGAAGTTTTAAATAAAAAAAAAATTCCAGACGGGCCACGACCTAATAACACGCTTGCATGAATGCGTACTACCCGGAAAAAAAAGTTCTCTATTTCTTAATTACCTTTTTCAAAAAGCAAAAGTAAAATATTAATAAATCTTATTTGCTGATTTCAGTACGACACGAAAATGACGTAGTAAATCTGCTTTTGTTTTAAACAAGATTATATTGGTTTTTAAAGAGTTAAATTACGTCACACCAACTACGTCATTCATTTTGAGTTGCAAGTTTACACAATGTAGTCAAACCAGAACGAGAGTGTTTTGCAGTTTAAAATACATGAAATCGGAATAAATATTTAGTGTTTCGGTGTTTTGGATGGATTATATTATGCAATAGCATTCAGATAAAAAGTGAATGGAATATTTGCCTCGAATGGAATGGTGAGATTAATCCCTTTTCAAATTTCTACGATTTACTCGGATAGTTGTGGGTGGAGGACAGTGTAACTGAGAGTGCAATTAATCATAAAATGTTTAGTTCTACGTTAAAATTTTGATAAATTTTTTTCATGTCTTTTCATCGGCAATTAATATAAAAGGTTATTTCTTTGATGAATATGCTCTGTTGGTTGACCAAAGAAGTCTATCAACAAAGAATAACCCGCTTGCATCAGATTCAAGTGTGTTGATATGGAATGGAACTGGAAGGAAGTTGTTAACCAGTCAAATGGAATGTGAGGACAAACAACTCATTTGTTGTTTAACTGTTAAACTAGACAACAGAAAGTTTGTATTGATGAAAAATTATGGTAAGTAGACTTTATGCTTTGTCATTCTCGACACTGTTGTTATCCGGGGCGTAGGAATACCTATTGACGGTATATAACAGTCACGTGATGATCTATTGCCGGATATCAACAAGTTTATACGGTCACCGCTTTATTAGGTCACTGTTTGGGTTAGTAGCAGGATAAATAATAAATGTTACCAGTTTAAACCTACACCTTTGTGAATGCTATTTTGATTACTGAGTATTTTTATATATAAACATAAAATGTGTTTTACATCACAGTTGTTAAAGAGTGTATGTTGCAATTTTAAAGTTACAGTAAAATTTAACGAAAGGCCATGGTCTTTACCGCAATGCTCATACTGCTTTCCTGCAGCTGTTGCACCTCTGCCTTATGCTGCTCCAGGGTTGTGTTGAGCTGAAAATTCAAATCACCATCGTGATAACATACATTATAGCAAACCATACTAATATTGTAATACAAGTATTTGGGGAGACATTGTCATATAATGTTGCTCATTTTCGAGATCTTTGTAAATACCAGCAAATATGAAGTATCCAGTATATATATATATATATAATGTTAAGTGAAACCGGATTAAGAATTCAATATAAAACAAAACTGAACTCATCGCATGGGTTTAAAAAATTATATTTATTTGAAATATGCCGACCGGTTTCGCCAAGCTCATCATATATAATCATGCACTTTTGCCTAACTTGACGTTGACCATCCACCAACATCAACCCAAGTTTAGTCCTGGTATTTGTTTTTATTGTATCACTCTAAATATGCATTTTATATTCCAAAACAAATCTTCGTCACATCAGGATGAAAACAAACATGTATATTAATCAGTTTGTATATATTATTATGTGAATACAATAATGAGTGAATTATAACAAACACCACATCATTGTATAAAGTGAGTCAGACGTCAATAAAGCTATAACCGTCTGCTCTATTCTGCTTTCTGAGAGAACCGGTATATGAGCTAAGTATGGTTATACCCTTTTTCCATTCCATTTTTCCTTATTTTACAATTATAATTTGTCCATTTTAACATCTTAATTTGAGAGTGTGTTAGGAAAATTAATGCCCACTCCCTGGCAGAATACATGCCCTCCCCGCACAAAGAATACAATACAACAAAATGATGGGACACTACTAATAAGGCTGCCAGTCCCATCTGTTTTCCATATTATATTTAACTACAAAAAGAGGCGATACTACGAATTTGCAATATTAATAAAGATTTGTTACTATGAACAAATTTTCCCGTCGTAACATTTGTATAAAAATATTAACACAATACTACAAATCATATTGTCATCTAGAGTTTTCACACCTCAACAAAGATTCACACCTCTGCCCAGTTGAACACCTAGCCAGTTTATTTGCACCATGGACAAAGATAGTTGTTAACAAGTTCAGTTACCATTTTAAGACATTGCAGTGTGAGACTTCACAAACGCAAATTAACACAAAATAAATTACGTTGCTTCCGTCATTTCCGAAATATGTGATACGAAAAATGCAATACTGCAAACAAATCAGTGTCTAATGTCACAATTCGTAGTATCATGTTTTGACTGTAGATACATTGTTTTTTAGGTGTAATATTTGTTTAACATATTTCAAACTTTGGAAGACTTACTAGCTGTCTAAGGCGCTCAATTTCGAGGTTAGCTGCTGCTAGCTCCATTCTGCAGCAGAATTTATATTTAGTCGTCTTAATGCAGTAAAATTAAGTGCAAGTTGTCAATACATAATGTAGTTTACAGTTTGAATACCTTAGGAAAGGAAATTAAGGTAATTACAATTATAGAGGTTACTAGCTTTATAAATGATTTGTTCCTAGCCCCAGTGTTAGCATCAGTTCTTTTCTCATGATTATGTTTTTCTTGATATAATTATCGAGTTCTGTAGTCCAAGTGCTTTACTTATTGCAACTAAGACATTAGATGACATTTGTCAAAAATACAAAGGGAATTATCAATGTAAATTCAAAGCCTGTTTGTAGCAACCAATTTTACTGTTAAATATCTAAGTTAAGAAACTGACATCTTTCATAGACATGGTGCCACAAGTTTAGCATGTTCATACCTCAGTGCATCATTTCTGTGCTGGAGGTCCTCGGGGCTGTGCGGCACCAGGTGATAATGTGGCGCCAGGGGGGCTCCGTTGTGCTAGGGGGCACCGCTCTGCTAGGGGGCTCTGCTCTGCTAGGGGGCTCTCCATTTCTACCATTTGGTCGCCTGTAACATTTGCAGAAATCGTTTCTAATGAGCATCTTACCGATCAAAATACAAATACTACATTGAAGTCGGTAAAATAATAATGTTTTGGTAACTGTTTATCGTATAGTTATCTGATTGCGATATGGTGATGCCTCTGGAGTATTATAATCAGCATGTACATTAGTGTATATTCAGTTTGTACCAAGCGTTTTCGAGCATAGACATTACAAAATGTCTTTCATAAATAAAAAATAGTTTTCAGTCGAATAAACTTCATTACGTTCATTCAAACTAATGCCAATTTAAGATCTTTTGAATGATATTCTATGGACTGTAGCTTGAAGATGACATTTCATAATTATGCTTTACATTTATTTAACCATAAACACAAGTCAGTTTAAAAGAACTTGTTCACAGGTTTTCACATTTTTTGAAGTATGCCATTAAATGTCTTAACTTGACAGATTTAAGTATCGGAACTAAAAAGCTCAAGTATAATAACAAATAAAGTATTTTAAAACAAGAGGGCCCTAGGACGCTCACCTGAGACCTTGTAACCCAATTAGAATTTGCATCTCCGAGGTGTGGCTTATTTTTATCCCAGGGGCATAATTTGAACAATCTTAACAAACCTCTGGGCCTTGCGGTTTCAGGCAAACCTTTTTTAAGTCATTCTGCTATTTAAGTCTATATAAAACATGTCACCCCTTGGGGTGTGTCCAGATTTGACCCAGAGGCATAATTTGAACAATCTTTGGAGAGGACCACTATGCAATGTTACATACTACATATAGGAAAGCTGTGGGCCTTGCCGTTTCAGAGGAGAGGATTTTAAAAGTCATATTGCTATTTAAGTCTATATAAACCATGTGACCCCCATGGGCGTGACCAGTTTTGACCCCAGGGGCATAATTTGAACAATATTTGTAGAGGACCACATATACATACCAAATATGAAACCTCTAGGCCTTGCGGTTTCTGAGGATTAGTTTTAAAGTCATTTTGCTATATAAGTTTATATAAACCATTTGACCCCTGGGGTGTGTTCAGTTTTCACCCATGGGACATAATTTGAACAATCTTTGTAGAGGACCATTATAGGATGTTACATACCAAATACGAAACCTCTGGGCCTTGCAGTTTCAGGAGAAGATTTTTACAAGACACTGCTATTTACGTTTATATAACCATGTGACCCCCAGGGTGTGGCTAGTTTTGACCTCAGGGGCATAATTTGAACAATGTTTGTAGAGGACTACTGTACGATGTTACATACCAAATAAGAGACCTCTGGGCCTTGCGGTTTCTGATTTTTAAAGTCATTTTGCTATTTAAGTGTATATAAATCATGTGACCCCCGGGGCGTGGCCAGTTTTGACCTCACGGGCATAATTTGAATAGAATTTGTAGAGGACCACTATAGGATGTTACATACCAAATATGAAACTTCTGGGCCTTGTGGTTTCAGAGGAGAAGATTTTTAAGGTAATATTGCTATATATTCTATATAAGCCATGTGACCCCCGGGCGTGGCCCGTTTTGACCCCAGGGTCATAATTTGAACAAACTTTGTAAAGGACCACTAAAGGATGTTACAAACCAAATATGAAACCTCTGGGCCTTGCGATTTCAGGAGAAAATTTTTAAAGTCATTTTGCTATATATTCTATATAAACCATGTGACAGCAGGGAGGTGGCCAGTTTTCACCCATGGGACATAATTTGAACAATCTTTGTAAAGGACCATTATAGGATGTTACATACCAAATACGAAACCTCTGGGCCTTGCAGTTTCAGGAGAAGATTTTAAAAGACATTTTGCTATTTACGTTATATACAAACCATGTGACCCCCAGGGTGTGGCTAGTTTTGACCTCAGGGGCATAATTTGAACAATCTTTCTAGAGGACTACTATACGATGTTACATACCAAATAAGAAACCTCTGGGCCTTGCGGTTTCTGAGAAGATTTTTAAAGTCATTTTGCTATTTAAGTGTATATAAATCATGTGACCCCTGGGGCGTGGCCAGTTTTGACCCTAGGGGAATCATTTGAATAGTATTTGTAGAGGACCACTATAGGATGTTACATACCAAATATGAAACTTCTGGGCCTTGTGGTTTCAGAGGAGAAGATTTTTAAGGTAATATTGCTATATATTCTATATAAACCATGTGACCCCCGGGCATGGCCCGTTTTGACCCAAGGGTCATAATTTAAACAAACTTTGTAAAGGACCACTAAAGGATGTTACAAACCAAATATGAAACCTCTGGGCCTTGCGGTTTCAGGAGAAAAATTTTAAAGTCATTTTGCTATATATTCTATATAAACCATGTGACCCCCGGGGCGTGGCCAGTTTTGACCCCAGGGGCATAATTTGAACAATATTTGTAGAGGACCACTTTACGATGTTACATACCAAATATGAAACCTCTGGGCCTTGCGGTTTCAGAGGAGAAGATTTTAAAATTCATTTTGCTATATATTCTATATAAACCATGTGACCCCCGGGGCGTGGCCAGTTTTGACCCCAGGGGCATAATTTGAACAATCTTTGTAGAGGACCACTATAGGATGTTACATACCAAATATGACTCTGGGCCTTGCGGTTTCAGAGATTTTTTAAGTTAACACTTTTAAAATCTATTTTTAACTCTGGTGACCTACATATGCAGCCGACCGTAACGATTTGAACAACTTTGAAAGAGGGTCACCCAATGATCATTCCTGTGAAGTTTGGTAAAAATCTGCCAAGTGGTTTAGGAGATGTCGTTTGAATGAAAAGTTGACGACGGATGCATGCACGAACGGACGACGGACAACGGACGATCACAAAAGCTCAGGTGCTCAGGTGAGCTAAAAAACGAAAATAAAAAAAATTGGTCCCACCGGGGTTCGAAACTGGGACCTCCAGATTCAAAGGCTACCGCCTTAACCACTCGGCCATTCCGACTTCTATATTTCATCCTGCATTATTTACTTGATGTAAGTGTTCCACGTGATGTCAACGGTTTCAATGAAAACAACAGAAACACTCAAAATTATTCCATTGTTGAGTGTTACAAACGCTTTCTAATTTTATCAATTTCAACTGATGATTACTCATAAACGAAACGGTTTTACAGTATATTTCTAGGTCCGTAGTGTTAATTTGCTCCCTTGTATACATTGTTCATTTTTTTGGAAATCGGTGACAAAAAGTTGAAAAATTGTCAATTCGTCAATCTGTGAACAGGTCCCTTTAATGAGTCTGTTGTTGGTGTCTTCAACAATACTGGTTAAGGCAATAACTGCAAATATTACCTGTGTTGTTTGCTTTTTTGTCAGCTCTTGAGTTGAAAATTACTATTAAAGTGGTCAATGCCGGCTCATACATTTTCAAGATAAATTAAGTTGAAAATTTGATCAATAATTTAATATTTTTGTATATTTATTAAGACAAATGTAATCTCTTCTACTATGTCAGTTACAAACAAATGAAACATGGTTGTCTGCTTTATAATGAGGATATGTTGGAATATCTCTGGAATGCTCAAGATCGCCCGTATTGCAGTATATCTATGAGGCACTATTTTGCATTAATTACCAATTATTTAATAAATTCGTGGCATTCTTACTATTTACACAATTCATGTTCTCGTCTCAATCACAAAGATATTGATAAAAATTGCAATACAATAAAAAATAAAAATCTGGGTCAGGAATCCTTTAAAGGTTAGATATCAGTAAATCATTGTGTATCCCTCCATGGTCCATTCAAAAGTAGTGCCTATTACAAAAGAGTACCTCTGGCATAAAAGCCATTTAGCAAGCTCAGACATGCCTTTTGTGGTTATTTCTAATATCCTATGCGTGTCTGCAACATTTTGGAGCATTTCATTGGAGGCTAACTTGAAAGGTGAACTTTTGGTGTGTGTTTACTGTGGTATGGGGCTTTTGTCGAAATATGACTGCCGAAACCCTGTTTTCTACCTGTGCCTGCATTCAAGTGAGATGCATTTTCTTAGATGTAACATGACATATCTTTTTTATTGCAAATTTTGGATTGATCTTTTAATTGATACCAGGCTTGCACAATCTAAAATAAAGCAAATGCTAGCAAAATGCTTGGAAAGTTTGCCATTTTATAATGGGACCATGTGGGAATTGGATTTACTGGTTTCTAACCTTTAAGAAAACCAGGGTCCGGCCCTTTAGGGTCCACTTACATAAAATCACCATGTAACTGTGTTATTTTATTGCGTTTATTACTTTTCACGGAAATAAATGTGAATAATATCGTGACTGACACCTTATCTACACTTTTTAAAGCGAAACCCGTTTTTTCGGGTAAAAAAAAAAAAGAAAAAAGTATGGAAACTCGTCTTATGCAGCTCACAGCACATCAAATCATGTTATACGCAATTAAAATAAGTCTAAATGAAATGGTATTTTGACTGCTTTATGTGATTTAGGTGCAAATTTTAGTTCTCGCTCCCCATACAATCCAAGTACTGAAACACAAGCCAGATGGCTTATCATGTGTCATACTCAAATGCGTTTTGGGGGCATTTCTACTTAGTGGATCGACCTGAAATTTTGCATGTGTGGTACAAGTAGGTTAATAATGATGTAGAAGAGTTTTTTTCATGATAGCAAAATTTTAAGTTTTCTTTAAGGTTAGATACCAGTAAATCATTGTGTAACCCTCCGTGGTCCATTCAAAAGTAGTGCCTATTACTAAAGAGTTCCTCTTCTCTTCTGGCATAAAAGCCATTTAGCAAGCTCAGACATGCCTTTTGTGGTTATTTCTAATATCCTATGCGTGTCTGCAACATTTTGGTGCATTTCATTGGAGGCTAACTTGAAAGGTGAACTTTTGGAGTGTGTTTACTGTGGTATGGGGCTTTTGTCGAAATATGACTGCCGAAACCCCGTTTTATACCGGTGCCTGCATTCAAGTGAGATGCATTTTTTTTAGATGTAACATGACATACCTTTTTATTGCAAATTTTGGAAGAGGACAGATTGATCTTTAAATTGATACCAGGCTTGAACAATCTGAAATAAAGGAAATGCTAGAAAAATGCTTGGAAAGTTTGCCATTTTATAATGGGACCCTATGGGAATTGGAATTACTGGTTTCTAACCTATACCATTTATTGTAGACCCCCCCCCCCCCACACACACACCAAAATTAAATATAACAATTATTTGTTCCACTGTTTTGTACATTTGTCTTTCTGCATGACTGTCAAGTAAAAGTACCCACCTTCTTGCATGTCATCTATGGCCGCCTGTGAGACCGGCCGACATCTATCTTGTTATAAAATAAAAATTAAACAACCCTTAGTTAAGTAGTTTAATATGAATTTCTTTAGTATCTTATAATTGAGCATGAAAAGTTTAAGAGTGTTAAAATATACTGAACCAAAAAAGATACGTTCGCTAAGTTTGAATGTAGACATTAACATTTTAATAGATTTGACAGAAATCTTGTGTCTGTTGTATAAGTTTGTCTTATGAATCTACTGGGATTAACTGGTTGATTTTGCAAAGTAGAGCGATTTTACAATAACCACATGTATTTATGTGTGTACTGCTTTTACATAGCCATGACAGTTTGGTATGTACTTTATCAAAGTTTCTTTTTATGCCCCTGGCATCTTGATGCTGAAGGCATATGGTGCTCATTTGGTATAGCGCTGGACTGTCAATCTAGGGTTCGTGAGTTCGAACCCAATCTGGCCACATAACTTGTGCTCATGAAATTATTTCTACCGCCATTCTCCCCCTACCTCTGATTCAAGTAGGAAATTTGTCAGTTACTGGCATAAGTATGTGCACTTAGTACTGGTAATCCGCTTAGATCGGCTAAGCTTGCCCAGGTGTGAGTAAGTTAACTGACTGCCGTGATCTAACTGAAATACTTTTTAAAACGGCAAAAAATCCAAACAAAAAAGCATATGGTGATTGCCCTGTCTGTGATTCCGTGAATAGCAATGTCAAACCTGTACACATACCTTCATTCTCTCCCAGCTCGTGGCGCATGTCTTCTACCCTCTGTTTCTTTCCACTTCTTGTTGGGGTAGCTGTAACCAGAAGGAATTAAACATTAATGTTTTCAATGACGGTCTGTTTAAAACATGAATCTATTTGGAACAAAATATTCAGGTATGCTGACTTTAACAAGAGGCACACATATGCCTGTATCACTTCACTGGCTTATTAAGTAAGGAATGTCAGTAGCAAAAGGACCCTGATATGGTACCATAAATGCCCCCCCCCTCCCCATTTTTGACTTGTGCAAAATAAATTTGTTACCTGAACATTTTGTTCAGTTTTAATAATGCAATAATACATATATCCAAACTGAAAAACATCAACATAGAACATTCACTTACTGTAAAACACTGCAGACAAATGCATTCTAAGTTATAAGAAAGCTTATTCATAAATGATAGCCAACTCATAATTGCCATATTCGCATGTTTTGTATACTTGTATACACCAAAAACGTCTGATTTGAAGTAGAGGTTGCATTTGGGGCTATTTTTAATGGAGAGGTTACTGAAAGTGTTACAATTTACTTAAAAGGACCTGTTCACAATTTTCAAAAATTAACAATTTTCAATTTTTTTTTAAAACATTCCAAAAAGAAATTTTACATTATATACAGACAAGCAAAATAACACTCATGACTTAAGAAATATATAGGAAATATTGTTTCATTTATGGATATTCATTAATCAAAATTGATAAAATAATAAAGCGTTTGGGTTTTTTTCATCGGTATTTTGGAAAACATGTGTATCACTTACATAGCATTAAAAATACACAATCAAATGTATAAGTCTGAATGACCGAGTGGTTAGCGCACGATGATTTTTGTTCTCAAGGACGAAACTGTAAAATCTAGTTAACCAACAAACAGCCCATTTGAATTATAAGTGCAAATTAGGTCAAGGTCAAAGTGAGGTTGGGTGATATGGGTGGATAGGGAATGTGCATAAGCAACAACTGTGTAAGTATCCAAGAGTTGTAGTAAGCGGTGTTGGTGCTAGACAAAAATGGTAAAATCTATTTAACCTTGTCACGGAAGTACGGACGGAAGGACGGACAGACAGGACAATCACTATATGCCTCCCGCATCAAAATGCCGGGGGCATAAAAACATGTCTAAGAGTCCAAATATTTGAGAAATGATGTTGTACTTCAGTGCATTTGACATATTATTTTCTTGATTTCTCCCAGTAATCATTCAAATAAATATAAGAACTTGTAATAGAGGTCAAATTCACACCTAAACCAGCATATTGCACCTGGCTTTCTGCAAGTCTGGAGCATCTTCTTGGAGACTCTTGTTAATATTTTGCTTTAATTATATGATATTGTCACTGAAAAGTTTGTGTTGTTGACAAACCATATCACTTCAGTATTTAAAGGAGCATATTACATTTTAGATAATCCAAGGACCATAACCCTACAATTACTGGGGTGATTTGGCTGATTATCAAACTTGACCTAGAAATTATGCCCACTGACATTTTCATGAAGTTTGGTGAAGATCAGATGAAAACTTTTGAACTTAGAGAGCGGAAATGAAAGTGGTCTACCGACCAACCAACGACATTCGCAAACCAATATACCCTGCCCTCTTCGATGGGGGCATAATTATTGGTTTTCTTCCCTAATACCAACTCTATGGTATGTCTGTGAGTAAAAACAGGGATTTACAAGACAGTGAAAACAATAGGCAGAGCTTGAACGTATTTGAATACTACATGGCATAATGACATGCTATGATTATTAGAATTTAATACTTGATTAAAAGACTTTATTGGAAAAAAGTATAATATACTGTTTTCATGCTTGGTGAGTAAAAAGAGAAATTTTTTGTTGCTTACGGCGTTTAAAAATTGGACTTACGCTCTTCCTCATCACCAGGGGATGGTGTGCTTACATCACCAGAGGATGGTGTGCTTACATGACCAGGGGATGGTGTGCTTACATGACCAGGGGATGGTGTGCTTACATCACCAAGTGATGGTGGGCTTACATCACCAGGGGATGGTGGGCTTACATCACCAGGGGATGGTGGGCTTACATCACAGGGGATGGTGGGCTTACATGACCAGGGGATGGTGGGCTTACATGACCAGGGGATGGTGGGCTTACATGACCAGGGGATGGTGGGCTTACATGACCAGGGGATGGTGGGCTTACATGACCAGGGGATGGTGGGCTTACATGACCAGGGATGGTGGGCTTACATCACCAGGGGACGGTGGGCTTACATCACCAGGGGACGGTGGGCTTACATCACCAGGGGACGGTGGGCTTACATCACCAGGGGACGGTGGGCTTACATCACCAGGGGACGGTGGGCTTACATCACCAGGGGACGGTGGGCTTACATCACCAGGGGACGGTGGGCTTACATCACCAGGGGACGGTGGGCTTACATCACCAGGGGACGGTGGGCTTACATCACCAGGGGACGGTGGGCTTACATCACCAGGGGACGGTGGGCTTACATCACCAGGGGACGGTGGGCTTACATCACCAGGGGATGGTGGGCTTTC
This sequence comes from Congeria kusceri, assembly GCA_027627225.1. Classification (NCBI taxonomy): domain Eukaryota; kingdom Metazoa; phylum Mollusca; class Bivalvia; order Myida; family Dreissenidae; genus Congeria; species Congeria kusceri. Next base: position 24,021,117 of record CM051039.1, on the reverse strand, counting down.
CCTTCTAGAAGGCCCAGGGTGTGGTGAGCTACGTGTAGGTGTCGCTGGTGAACAGGCCTTGGAGGGGCCAGCTTCTAGGATCAAAATAAAACACATAATAATACTATTATTTTTTTAATATGGGATTGCATTATTAAACAAGAGGGCCTAATGACCATAAAGCTGGCCCTAAAGCACTCAACTGAGTACGAAGATCAGGGCCTTGCGGTTCAAAGGAGATTTTTTAAGTCATTTGCTATTTAAGTCTATATACACTTTTTACCCCCAGGGCATAATTTGAACAATCTTTGGAGAGGACCACTATACAATGTTTCACGCCAAATACGAAACCTCAGGGCCTTGCGCTTTCAGAGATTTTTTAAAGCCCACTGTAAAAGTCCATTGAAACAATATGACCCCCAGGGCATGGCCAATTTTACCCCAGGGGCATACTTTGAACAATCTCTGTAGAGGACCAATTTACAATGTTGCATACCAAGTACAAAACCTCTGGGCCTTGAGGTTTCAGGAGATTTTGAAAGTCATTTTGCTATTTAAGTGCCTATAAACCATGTGACTGCCAGGGTGTGGCCAGGTTTAACCCCAGGGGCATAATTTGAACAATCTTTGTAGAGGACCACTATACAATGTTACATAACCAATATGAAGCCTCTGGGCTTTGCGGTTTCAGAGATTTTTAAAATCCACTTGCCATATAAGTCTTATAAAGACCATGTGACCCTGGGGCGTGGCCTTATACCCCAGGGGCATAATCTGAACAATCTTTGTAGAGGACCACTATATGATACGTTAAATACCAAATACAAAACCACTGGGCCTTGCGGTTTCAGAAAATATTTTTACAGTAATTTTGCAAATTAAGTCTATAAACCCATGTGACCCCTGGTGTTTGGCCAGTTTTGACCCCAGGGGAACAATTTGAGCAATCTTTGTAGAGGACTACTAAAGGATGTCACATATCAAATATGAAAGCTCTGAGCCAGAGATTTTTAAAGATTTCACTTTTTTAAATATATTTTTAGCTCTGGTGACCTACATATGCAGCGCATCGGAATGATTTGAACAATTTTATTTAGAAAGAGGGTCACTCAAGGAACATTTTTGTGAAGTTCGGTGAAATTCTGCCCAGCTGTTCAGGAGATGTTGTTTGAATGAACATGCTGACGCACGAAGAACAAAAGGCAGTCACAAAAGCTCACCATGAACACTTTGTGCTAAGGTGAGTTAAAAATAAGATCACTGTTTATCAACCATTATGTTCCTGAAAAACAATTATTGTATATTGATACTTATAGTTCAGTACTTTGTTAGGGCTATGACATTAAGGCTGGCACATGTGCTGTTTATCTACACAAACTGATTAAGGGGAATATCTTTTAATCTTACTGTTTTATGGTTATTATAAATTTCATTTTAATTATGATGGAGTAAGGGTATTAGCATGTTTGATTATAAACATGAACAGAATTGTGATACCCTGTATATAACAAGAACTGCCACTGTCTTGGCGCAAATACCCCCCTCACGATGCTTTGTCACAAGGATATTGATACAAGCAACATGAAGTTTTGAGGTGTAAAAATGTACTAGTTAAACTGGGTATAGAAATTAACAAATGGGAATAACTCTGTCCATAATGCAGCTAGAGTTATAATTCTTGTGCACTGCAATCCGCCTAACAACCTGCTTTCCATGTCTGAAGTTGTAGTTCGATCCCTTCAGCAGCTTTTGAGAAAATGGCCAGACAAGCAAATTTGACAGAGGAGAATATCTCTGTAAATAATGCAGCTCGAGTTATAATTCTTGTACTCTGCACTCCACCTCAGAAAAATCTATCAGAGTATGAATATTGAGGTCAATCCCTTCAGTAGTTTTTGAGTAAATGGCCGGACAAGAAAAACTTACAAAGAGGAATTACTCTGTAAAGAATGCAGCTATCGGAGTAAATGGTCGGACAAGAAAAACTTACAAAGAGGAATTACTCTGTAAAGAATGCAGCTAGAGTTATGAATCTTGTGCATTGCACTCTGCCTAACAACCATCTATCCATGTATGAAGTTTGAAGTTTACATCTAAAAGGGTTTATGCTCTGGAAAAATAAACAAGAGCTGCTAGAAGACAACGCGCTCGACTTTTCTTGCACTTGTCCAAGTTACTGGCATTTTTTACTAAAACAAACTGTTTTGGATAATAGGGGCCAATTAAACAAAGTTAATTTCGTTCTCGCGTTACTGAGTGGAAAGCATTGATCTTGACCCCACCCACTCCATTCAGGGTTGCCACTCGACTTGATGTCAGGAAAAAATGATTTTTTTTCAATGTCAGTGAATTGTCAGGGAAATCTGGAAAATGGTCAGTGAAAAATAAAATTTTTGAAGTCAGGGAAGTCAGGGCTGTTCCAGGAAAAAAGGTGATGGGGGGTGAAACGCCAGTCCAAAAATGGGGTACCACCTACATAATTTTTTTTTTGTTTTCAAGTCATTGATAATCCGTTTTATCCCCACTATCACCCCCCACCCACCAAATGTTAATACATCAGCGTTCCACCCCCTCATCAATTGTTTTCCTGGAACAGCCCTCAGGGAAAAATGGAATTCTGGGTTGATGTTTAAAATCTTCCACGACTATATGGCAGTCTTTAATCAGCATTTATAAGTATTTCCAAACACATTTTGGTGTGATTGTTTATAATCATAATTTAAATGTGTTTAAATGAATTTTGTTTTTATGTTAACTTCAGACATTTGAAGACTAAAGGCTTTTCAACCCTTGCCTCCAGAGCAGACGAGTCCTAAACATTTACGGCAGTCGCAGTGCTTTCATGCACTTAATATTTCAAAGATTTGTTTCACAGGCAGTGCAATCAAATACTCACGCTTTCTAACTCTACAGTATATTATTGAATAAGTTTATTAAATGGTTTTATATATTATAAATCAATTATATAAATATATTATAAATCAAACATGCATGCTTCTATTTTCAGGCTACACTTACTAATAGATTAATACAAATAGATGTATAGATATGAGAGATTAGTTTCAAACACGGGTAAGCAAACAATATTTAATTATGTTTGGTTTACTGAGTGTGTAGCACGAGTACGAAAGGACTCAACAAATGTCATGAAACAAAATAAATATAAAAGTGTTCATTACAGTCTTCACGAATAAATTATAAAATCATTGGACCGTTGGTCCACCAAGCCAGCTAAAGAGACTGGACCGGATTACAATTAAGTGGACCATAGTTTGGAAATATTCTGTCACTCTTTTCTATTAAATCAGTAAAAATAACTAAAACAATAATGTTGTAGAGACTCGTTTCTCTCATTAAATGGGAAATCCATTATCCCTACCACATTGCTTCTGGCATTGCAAGGGACCTTAACTCGATGGACCGCCAGTCCAGTAAGCTTACAAATTTTGATGGACCTAGCAAAAGTTTGGTGGACTGACTCGGTCCATGGTCCACTGGTTTGTGGTGAAGACTGTAATTAGACGGCTGTAGGGAGGAGGAGGCCGAACAGATATAGTGATATTGGTCAGTGAAAAGTCAAGGAATTTCATTTTCTCAACTCAGTGGCAACCCTGCCATTGCTCATGTGACGTCTTGCTATACGGTATATATAAATTGAGTTTCACTAAAAATATTTCAGTTTGTTCTCAAGTTATTAAGCAGAAACTGTTGTTATAGCAAAAAAACACTAAACATCCCTACAGACAGACAGACTGACGGACAGGTTGATTCCAGTATACCCCCCTTAGAACTTGCTTGTGCCAGGGATATAAATATTGCATGAAATGAGTGAGAAATTTGTTTCTACAACATTGATTTTGCATGGAATTATTTGCTGAATAGCAATTTCTGTATAAAATGCATTGAAGTGACTGTCAGGTTTTTCACACTGTTGCAATGAATACATATATATTAACATAAAAATTGTACTCTGCAAACTTAGGCGCTGGGGCCTGGTGGGCGTGGCCTGAACTGGGTCGATGGGCCTGGCCTGCTGATCCTCACCTGCTTCCATATCAACTGCAGAAACAATGTTGGTACTGTTTTGTTTTCACAAGTTAAACAAGAGATGTTGTCCATAAAATACTAACCATAGCATACATGCATAGCTGACGAAAACCAATTGGAATTCATTTGAATCGTAAAACAAGTCTCAAGACAGCAAGTACTGGTTATTCCTGTTTAACCTAATCTAAAGTCCTGTCACCTTTCGGTGTTGCTAGAACCAAGTTAAATTGGTCACACAAGTTCATTTTTTACTCGTTACTTGCAAACTGGTTAAACACAGTTTTATTGAAATACAATACATATGGTATTTTAAGCTAGCACGAGCCATGTGCTATTGTTCTAAACAAACCGATTTGAACAGAATATTGGTACCCTTTAAATATTGTATTAAATAAGTAAAAAATTTGTTCTACAACATTGTTTTTGATGGAAATATTTGCTGAACAGCAAGTTTGGCATAAAATGCAATGAAGTGTCGTGTTTTTCACATTGTTACATTGTACGGGGGCTGTTTCATAAATTTGCGGAAATTGCTCTTTTTCTTCAACCTCAGGCCATTTATAAAAGAAACTAAATACATCTTCAGATACGTTAACTTGTGGCTGACTCAGCGATAAAAAAGTAAAGTGATACATGGAACAGTTAATTTTACCTGAAACTTTCAACAGGACTACTGCGTAGTGTTTGAAGCGCGCCAACCTCAAAGTAACGTCGCCTAAACGGATGTCTCCAAATTAAAGAGTGTTGTTCGCTTTTTCGTAAACACAATCTGGGAGCAAACACTTTTTATGTCATGCAGGCCTACTCAATTGTCAAATCTTTCCTTAAACCAATCTTCATTAAATGATGAAATGATTTCTCTAGATTTGTTGCGTAATTCTAACGATGTTACAATGTAACGCGTTTCCAACAGGCACTGTAGATATCGGAGGACCTGATCTTTTGTGATCCAACACTGAGTTTCTACTGTCCCTAAATCATGCTTGACATTTGTACACAATTGTCTTTCATACAGTGTTTACGAAAACATTTTGGACTACGCTGGACAATTTGTCTGACGTATTTCTATGCTACGCAGGACATTTTTCAGCCACGCAGGACATTTATTAAAATACAAGAATATTGCAAAAATAATAACAAAAACCTTCCTTTTCAAACCTATTTAATATTTCAAGGTTCTAATATAACATATAACGCCTGGTCAATGCACATAATCACAAACCAACTGTTTGAATATAGCCATAAACCAACTGTTTGAAAATAGCCACATACACGTCCAATTAATAATGTCAGACATTATTAATTGGACATGTATGTCGCTATTTTCAAACAGTTGGTTTTATAGTCCTCTTCACTGTAGCTGTCATATGCTATGTCCGACTCTGCATCTGACAATGGTGGCTCGTCATCGTCATCATCATCAACAGGCGTTTGTTCAACATCAACAGCAACCTCAGAGTCCTCTGCCAAGGCAATCTGAACAACCGCAGGCTCAGTGGCAGTGTCAGTCTGAGTGGCAGGCTCGGGTGCCGGTGGTCGCTCGTATGCGAGTCTCCTCGCGTTGTTTGACGGCATGACCTGTATGTGGGCGAACATGTATTCTGATTACTGATGATAACTGTTAAGGAATTTATTCATTTAATAATGTTCTACATGTCTAGACAACAATTTTTGAATAGTGTTAAACAGTTTACATCTACATATCATACGTCATACTCATTTAATATTCTATGCCTTGTTTGTCAACATTATCATAGATTAATTGTTAACAATTTGTTTATCAGGAATATAATATTACCATCCAATTATCAATGGCTGGGTCTGGGTTAAACTCCTCAATTGGACATCCATTCAATCGTATCTGCATTATGTTGTCTAGTCTGGCCTGGCTCAGTCGATGCCTTCTGTCTGTTTTGATTAATTTCAGCTGGCTGAATGCGCGTTCATTTTCAACAGATGTAGGGGGAAGAGCGAAGATGAGATCGATCATCTGCAAAATGTTGTCCGCTCCAACTGCGCTCATTGCTTGGTGGACATCCTCCCACCTCTGCTTGGATACATCGGTGCTGTAACTGATAAATAGTTATTCAGTTGCTTATACAGATTTACCTGATGACCAACTATCTTTTTACTGTTTTAGATCATGTTAACTACTTGTGACTATGTTATTATAAATTCTTATTATACCTTGAATACATGCAGATTTTGTAGATGACCCCATTCTCTCAGCATCTTGTGGAGATCTACTTCTAGCTTGTCGCTGAAATGACTGTGCAGCATTCTAACCTCATCCTGCCCAAAACCTGCAATACAGATGCGTTTAAGTTTAATGTGTTTGTAAATTGAGTGCATTATTATTAATGAAAATATATAAGTTTTACAATCCTTACAAAATTAAAGCATTCTACTTCATGTACTTAGTTTTTCAGTTGCTACTATTTAGTATTAAAATGATCATGTGTTGTAAAATTTGTTTTACTTTTGTTTATTTTTGAAAGAACTGCATTGCAAACATATGTAAATCTTTATTTCACATCACTCATTTATTTCTCATTGTTAATTGATCAAGCTTAGTGGAACCTAACTAGATTCTTAGCTATTTAACAAACTAAACGTGAGAAAACAAAAACTGAACTCAACAGTAACACGCCCCTGAAAAATCAACTTCAAAATCAGACAACAGCAGCAAAACAATTGAACTGTTCAACTTCTATTAAACCTTGCTGACGTGTCCTTGGCCATAAATGAAGACTAGCAATCTTGGTTTACTTAACAACGATGTCATCTCTTAAATCCGAGAACCTTACAAGAAGGCTTGCATGGATCTCATCAATGACAGTGTCCCTGTAGGCCATCTTAGGAGGTCTCCCAGAGAGATTTACTCCCTTGTATACTAAGCCATGATCATCACTACCAGACTGGAGAACTTCTTGTAGCTCTGTGCTACTCCTAATAATTGATTTTATGTTTAAATTTAATTATAGTAGGAGATTGTCAAAACATGTTCATCAGCCATTTACATTTTAGTACTAGAGCAAAATTTAAATAAAACAATGCCACTCACTCTTTTGCATCCAACAGACTTGACAGTGCCGACTCGCTCCTGACATGTACGTCAGCCAGAGTGGCTTCCCACTTCTGCAACCATTCAGATAGAGTCTGCAGTGGTTCAAGTGTATCCTGAAATCAGTTTATTACAGTCATTGTATATTTTAGAAATTTGACAAAATGTATGAGAATTGCAAAATGAACTAATAATTTCAGAAAGAGAAAAAAAACATGAATACTTAAATAGACAACAGTTATTAAGTGTTCATTAATTATATTATTTACTCTCAAGAATATCATGAAGACTAGGATATCTGCAGAAACCAGCATCTTGGCTTTGGGGGTTTTTGTTGGATGCGTCCTCCAGGTGTGTTGTCAATGGAACGTAGTTAGTCAGTGTGTTATCCAATGACCGAACCATGTGTGCAAGCCATCTGGTTCCACCAACTCGCTGAGGCACAGACACTTTAAGGTTAAGGGCTCGAAATGTCCTTTTCAAACCTGCCCTCTGCATGCTACTCTTTTTGTACAAGTAGTACAAGCCCACAAGTAATGTCAATGTTTTTTTCATCCAGGTTTTTAATTGTACCCTTCAATGCATCCTTATAAGCGAGCTGTAATCGGTGGCTAAGACAATGCAATACTTGCAAATTAGGAAAGTCTTTCTTGATAAGAGTCGCTGCCCCGTTTCTACACCCCAACATGTTTGATGCCCCATCTGAAGTGAAGCCAACAAATTTAGACAGTGGTGTAACTTTTTCAATTTCACACAGAGTAGTTCTTATCACTGTCGCCAAACCTTCACCTGTGGTATTTTCAGGTTCAACAACATGTAAAAAAACTAGTTGTTATTACACCTGCTTTAACCGTTCGTACAAAGATACTTTCTTGTTCAGTTGTTGAAATGTCTGTGGTCCCATCCATGGTCAAGCTAAAGAATGAGGCGTTTGCGAGGGACTTGTAAGTGTTCTCAAGTGTGCAGTTTGCGATGGCATCAACAAATGAACCACATGCTTGAGGATTTATATAGGTTTCACCTATGTCCAGGTTTTTGGCCTTGTCAAGTTTTGCCAACCACACATAATCGGCTAGGGGTCTGTTTCTTCTAGCAACTGCATGGGCATTACGAAATAGAATACGTAATCTGGCTCTGTCCTTCTCCTTCAGGGACAGCAGAGCCCGGCCAGCAGTGGATGCTTCTGCAGCTGTTGATTTTGCCTTGTTTATATCGGAAGCTTTAATGTGACCAGAGGACTTTTCATCATCGGTTATGGTGGCGAGTTTGAAGTTGTCAGTGCCATTTATGAATGAATGGGAAACTAGCTTTGCCATGTTTGGTGTCATTATGGTTTCTTTGTGTGTAATGTATACACTGCAAAACATTTTGTTCACACTTATGTCATATGTGACCCAAGGGCGGCTAGCTTTCCACTTTTCTACAAAGTTTCTCTTTACTTTAGATTTACTTTCTGTTTCATCATTACTACTCACTGCCTTTCTCTTGACTTTGCCAGGTATGGCACCAGACACATACTTTAAACCTAACATTGTACCGTAGCCTGTACTAATTACAGGAGTGTTTGTACCTGTGAAATAGAGAGTAATCTCTGTATTGAAAAAACAACAACAATAGAAAAATTATCTAAATAATGATTCAATTTTGAGCATTTAATGTAAAAAAAGTTTTCAGAAAAATGTCTTTGCCATAGTAAGTTTTAGACCAGGAAGAGTATTCTACACACATTCTTGAGATTTTTTTAGATTGCAAATAAAAAGCAAAATTGTCTGAATATCGATAAACAAATTTTTAATGCAGTCTGACTCATGCCATAATTGCCATTTAAATTTTTGAAACCTGAAATACTAAAGTATTTTCCAATAAAATATTTGTCATTAGAACCATTATAAAACATAACAGATACAAATATTCAGTTCAATTTTCATACCAAATTCATCGATTTCTTACCTGGTTTAGAATAATACGCGACATTTTCTGACTAGGACGCTGCCATTTTGACAGGGGGACAAATTGTTATGTATAAGATTTAAGTGTAATATGAAATCCGCCATTTTCATTTAAATTACATCATTAATGAGAATTTTATTCCATTTAATATTTAAGAGAATATTGACTTATTCTAATTTTCGTTTATTTCGTTTTATGTGAGGCTACTCCCTCAAATAAGTCGAATCGGTCACAGAATCAAACGGGCTTTACGATTTTCAGTTTGTCTTATGACGTCAATTTCCGTATCAATTGTACAATGAAGCATAGCGGAATATACCGACTAGTTACGATTACATGACAAACAGTACGGTGCGAGATTAGACTTGTCGATCGCCGCTCATGCGCATAAGACATTTAAGATTAAAATTAAAGTGTCATAAAATTCCTGATTATCAGAAAACACGAGAAAAAAAAATAAAAAAGGATTATTAAACGTTTGGAATTTATTCTGGAAGGCTTCAAATTACGCAGGACAAATCTGTCCGCCGTAGATTCAAGAAACGGCGGACAATTTGAAAATGTACCGGTAATGTCCGACGTATTTCGTAAACACTGGATAGCGTGCGGAAAATTAGATTAAAATTAAAGTGTCATAAAATTCCTGATTATCAGAAAACACGAGAAAAAAAAATAAAAAAGGATTATTAAACGTTTGGAATTTATTCTGGAAGGCTTCAAATTACGCAGGACAAATCTGTCCGCCGTAAATTCAAGAAACGGCGGACAATTTGAAAATGTACCGGTAATGTCCGACGTATTTCGTAAACACTGGATAGCGTGCGGAAACGAAATGGTCTACGGACAGACCTACCATCCGACCGACCGACAGTCAGGTGCAAAGCAAGATACCCCCACTTCTTCGAAGGGGGGCATAAAAATGGGGAACCACCAACATAATGTTGTTGTTTTTTTCAAGTCATTGATAATCCGTTTTATCCCATCACCCCCCACCCACTGAATTTTAATACATCGGCGTTCCGCCCCTTCATCACCTTTTTTTCTGGAACAGCCCTCAGGGAAAAATGGAATTCTGGGTTGATATTTACAATCTTCCACACCTATATGGCAGTCTTCAATCAGCATTCATAAGTATTTCCAAACACATTTTGGTGTGATTGTTAATAAACATAATTTAAATGTGTTTGAATCAATTTTGTTTTTATGTAAGCTTTAGACATTTGATGACTAAAGGCTTTTCAACCCTTGCCTCCAGAGCAGACTAGTCCTAAACTTTTATTGCTTTGTAGAGGCGTCCGACGCAGTGCTTTCATGCACTTAATATTTCAAAGATTTGTTTCAGAGGCAGTGCAATCAAATACTCACGCTTCCTAACTCTACAGTATATTAGTCAATAAGTTGACTAAATGGTTTTATATATTATAAATCAAATATATAAATATATTATACATCAAACATGCATGCTTCTATTTTCAGGCTACACTTACTAATAGATCAATAGAAATAGATCTATAGACATGAGAAATTTTAGTTTCAAACAAGAGTAACCAAACAATATTTAATTATGTTTGTTTGACCGAGTTTGAAGCATGAGTACGAAAGGACTCAACAAATGTCATGAAACAAAATAAATATAAAAGTGTTAATTAGACGCATGTAGGGAGGAGGAGGCCTAACAGATATGGTGGTATTGGCCAGTGAAAAGTCAGGAAATTTCATTTTCTCAACTAAGTGGCAACCCTGCCATTGCTCATGTGACGTCTCGCTATACGGTATATATAAATTGAGTTTCACTAAAAATATTTCAGTTTGTTCTAAAGTTATTGAGCAGAAACTGTTGTTATAGCAAAAAAAAACTAGAGCTTTGTCACAGGAGTGGCAGCTGGCCCCAAATGATAGCATGTTTGAAGGTGAGGAACCGTTTTTCTATTTTAAGTAACTGTGACCTTGACCTTGATCCCACCCACCCCTTATGCAATCCCAGGCGATGTCTTGATAAAAGGTGTCTATGAAGTTGAATTACAATAGCTCAATTCGTTCTCGAGTAGTTTAGCGGAAACCGTTTTCCTATTTTTTGTAACGGCTACCTTGACAGCGACCCCATCCACCCCCTATGTAATCCCAAGCCAGATCTCGATATAAGGTATCTATGGATGAAGTTTCATTATAATATTTCAATTCGTTCTAAAGTTAGAGAGCTGCAACCAAAAGTTGACTCCGCCTGAAAATGAAAAATTAACAAAGGGCAATAACTCCAGATTTATGAAGTCCAGAGTAACGGTTCTTGTGCACTGCACTTCTCCTCAATGAGATCTATCCACCTATGAAGTTTCAAATTAATACCTCCTATAGTCTAAGAGTTATGCTCCAGGAAAGAAAAATTCACAAAGGGCAATAACTCCAGAATTATGAAGTGCAGAGTAACGGTTCTTGTGCACTGCACTTCTCCTCAATAAGATTTATCCACCTATGAAGTTTCAAGTTAATACCTCTCATAGTCTAAGAGTTATGCTCCAGGCAAAAACGAAGTATGAAAATTAACAGAGGGCAATAACTCCAGAACCATGAAGTGCAGAGTAATGGTTCTTTTGCACTGCACTTCTCCTTGAGATCTATTGACCCATGAAGTTTCAAATCAATAGCTGAAACGGTTTTTGAAGTTATGAAAGAAAAACATGAAAAATATGGACAGACAAATGGACAGGGTGATTACTAACTAATATCCATACAGACAGGCAGACTGATGGACAGACAAACAAGCTGATTCCAGTATACCCCCCTTAGAACTTGCTTGTGCCAGGGATGTAAATATTGCATTAAATGAGCGATAAATTTGTTTCTACAACATTGTTTTGCATTGAATTATTTGCTAAATAGCAATTTCTGTATAAAATCCATTGAAGTTTTTCACATAGTTGCAACGAATACATATTTATTAACATTGAAATTTTACCCTGCAAACTTAGGCGCTGGGGCCTGGTGGGCGTGGCCTGTACTGGGTCGATGGGCCTGGCCTGCCGATCCTCACCCACTTCCATATCTACTGCAGAAACAATGCTGATACTGTTTTGTGTTCACAAGTTAAACTAGAGCTTTGTCACAGGAGTGGCAGCAGGCTCCGATTGATAGCGTGTTTGAAGGTGAGGGTGGAAGATAAATTTAGGTTATTAGATTGTATGTCGTTGTATAGCTCGATCTGTTATTGAGTAATTGAAAAGAAACTGTTTTTTCTATTTTTAGTAATGGTGACCTTGACCTTGATCCCACCCACCCCCTATGCAATCCCAAGCGATGTCTTGATCAAAGGTATCGTTGTATGAAGTTGAATTACAATAGCTCAATTCGTTCTCGAGAAATTGAGAAGAAACCGTTTTTCAATTTTTTGTAACGGTGACCTTGACAGTGACCCCATCCATCCCCTATGTAATCCCAAGCCAGGTCTCAATATAAGGTATCTATGGATGAAGTTTCATTAAAATATTTCAATTCGTTCTGAAGTTAGAGAGCTGAAACCAAAAGTAGACTGTGCCTGAAAATGAAAAATTAAGAAAGGGCAATAACTCCAGAATTATGAAATGCAGAGTAACGGTTCTTGTGCACTGCACTTCTCAATGAGATCTATCCACCTATGAAGTTTCAAGTTAATACCTCTTATAGTCTAAGAGTAATGCTCCAGGCAAAAACGAAGTATGAAAAATTAACAAACAACAAGAACTCCAGAACCATGAAGCACAGAGTAATGGTTTTTGTGCACTGCTCTTCTCATTAATGAGATCTATATACCCATGAAGTATAATTAATACCTGAAACTGTTTTGAAGTTATGAAAGAAAAACATGCAAAATGTGGATGGACGGACGGGACGGGACGGACAGACAGGGTGATTACTATAGGGCACCCGCAAAAATGTGCGGGGCCCTAACATGAGATGTTGTCCATAAAATACTAACCAAAGCATACATGCATAGCTGACAAAAACCAATTGGAATTCATTTGAATCGTAAAACAAGTCTCAAGACAGCAAGTACTGGTTCTTCCTGTTTAAACTAATCTCAAGTCCTGTCACTCCGGTGTTGCTAGAACCGATTTAAATTTGTGATTTCTTCATTTTTTTCTCGTTACATGCAAGCTGGTTAAACACAGTTTTATTGAAATACATTATGGTATGGTATTTTAAGCTAGCACGAGCCATGTGCTATTGTTCTAAACAAATTAATTTCAACAGAATATCGGTAACCGTTAAATATTGAATTAAATAAGTAAAAGAATTTGTTTCTACGACATTGTTTTTCATGGAATTATTTGCTGAACAGCAAGTTCTGCATAAAATGCATTGAAGTGTCGTGTTTTTCACATTGTTACATTGTACGAGGGCTGTTTCATAAATTTGCGGAAATTGCGCCAACGCCAAAGTAACGTCGCCTGAACGGATGTCTCCAAATTAACGAGTTTTTCGTAAACTCAATCTGTGAGAAAACACTTTTTATGTCATGCAGGCCTACTCCATTGTCAAATGTATCCTTAAACCAATCTTCATTAAATGATGAAATGATTTCTCTACATTTGTTGCGTAATTCTAATGATGTTACAATGTAACGCGTTCCCAACAGGCACTGTAGATATCCGAGGACCTGATCTTTTGTGATCCAACACTGAGTTTCTACTGTCCCTAAATCACGCTTGACATTTGTACACAATTGTCTTTCATATGTTGTTATATATCCGAATTTTTAATTTATTTAAATGTTTTGCTGGAGATATTTTGAGTTAAACACAAAATTTTATAACGGAACATAACTATAACGTCCGTTGTTGTCGAAATATTTTTTGAAGTCATGGCGATAAAACGCTGCTTGGGGGTACTGTTCAACACAATGTCTTCCAAATTACAGGAAATGACGTCGAGACAGAACCCTAACATCAGGAGCTTACGTGCCAAAAATGAGTGTGTTTCAAATGTATGAAAAATGGTGTGCTTCAAGTCTCTAAATAGTGGTTGCTATAGGTACCACTAAATCTTCAAGTAATTGAACAAATAAAACTCCGATGTAAAATATTACAGTATATGTATCAAACTACCTGTGCATGTGATTTCATGCAATTTGAACGAAAAATAACATTTTAAGAATAAAATTCCACGAATTTATCAAACAGCCCTCGTATTTATACAATGTTAACATTGAAATTGTACCCTCTGCAGCGGGACGGGGCTGCGGTCCAAAAAACAACGGGACCCCCTCCGTCTCTTCTTCCCCTGCCATCTGCATGGCCTGCAATTCCTGGGCAACCGTAGAAACAAAGTTCATACTGTTTTATTTCATAGTTGAATGAGGGATTCTCAGTACATAATATTTCTGTAACCATAAAGGTTTGGCTTTGTATTTTCTGGAGCTTAAGTAAAAATAAAATAATATGGGCTTGCTTACCCAACTGCTCATTTAAATGACAGATAATAAATAATGAATAAATATAAATAAATAAATAATGAAATACATTAACAGAATCTTGTATCACTGGAAATTGTGCATTAAATGAGTCTCAAATCTTTTTATATAAAAAATTTTTGTGGAATTATTTGATGAACAATAATGTATGTTTCAATACATGTAGTATGCATTCAGTTTCAGACAGTCAGGTGTTCACTCAAGCTATCTAGTTCTATTGTGTTTTTTTACCATTTATCAGCATCATGAGGTATGTATGTATTGATATTATCCCCTGAAGCTCAAGTCTTGTCTGTGGTCGCCTCCCTTGGGGCCTCCCGAAATACTGGAGGCCAGCTAGCTTGTTCAAGCCTAGTCGTTCCTCTGAAAACATTCAAATTCTGGTAGTAAATCTGGTAACATTAAATGTTTCATGGGTATTTGATTAATTCCTATATTGTTATTCTTAAATTAGATAATGGGACTTTGTCTATGAACAGTTTTTCCGATCGCAGTTTACATGGTATTGCAGGGCTTTAACTTTAACCTGAATTTTTTAACTACAAACAGGGTATAATTCATTGAATATCTGTAGTAGTTTTAAGTATATGTGCTAGTTGCATGCAAACCTTAACCTGAGCACGACACATATGAATGAGTGAGTAGTATAGCTCGAACTATTCATTGAATAGTTAAGCTAAAAATCGAGGGTTGAGTGTGAAACTGTTGTGTCTGCTTCAGATTCCTATATCAGATACAATAGTTTCACGCTCAACCTTAGTAATACATATATATATGATGGATTGTAGTGGAGGGGTTGGCAATCGTCTTGTAAGTTGTAACATTGCTTTAAAAAGAATAATAACCTGGTTCTTTTATCTTGTTCAGTATTTTGGCCTCTTTGCCTCCTTTGCCTTACGACGATGTTGCAGAGCAACCCGACGGCCTGAAATGATGAAATATTTTAAAGAAAGTGATACAAAAGCTTAATTTAATACTTTACTATTGCTTCATTTAGTTACTTTAACAGACTTACCTAGCAGAATTGTTGGATGGGTGTTAGAAAAAATTCGCTCTTCTTACAATACCAATCAAGTATTGTGGAAAAAGTTCTCTGGAAAGAAACATCAAATAAGAGCACATAAAATAGAAAGTTAATTACATTTCAAGTTGACATTAGAACATTTCATTTAAAAAAAACTGACCTGAGCTCATGGTGTGCTTTTGTGATCGCCATTTGTCTGTCGTGCATCGTCAACATTTACCGTGTGAATGCTTCAGAGGCCACATTAATTTTATTGCCAAATCTTCATGAAACTTGCTCAGAACATTTGTCTCAATGATATCTCGGATGAGTTCAAAACAAGGTCACGTGGGGTCAAAAACTAGGTCACCAGGCCAAATCTTCTATCACAGTTTAGTTCCTTTGCCCCTCAGGTGAGTGACCTAGAGCATTATGGCCCTCTTGCTTTATTATTTTGACATCATTTCTCATTTCTGTTATGTGATTTTGAGGCAGTAGCTTAAACTGCATTGTTAACTTTGTTGCTAATCAAGCTTAATTTATCTGTGCATCTACATTTAAATGACACACGACAGTATATATTTAATTTATTGTAAATATCAGTTGCAGGAGCAACTGTTGTTTTCATTATGCTTTCTATCATTAAGAAAGTTAAAACAGGTACCAAAAATAGGAGGTAAAATCAATTAAAATATTATAGTTTTAATTACTGTATTTCATATAATTGTATTATGATTGCTAAGGGTGATGTCCCTTTAAAGGGACATGTTCACAGAATGGCAAATCTACCATTTTCAAATTTTTTTGCCATAGATCCCACCCCCAAAATATACATTATACATAAACAATTGAAATATCACTACTGACAAAGAAATATATTGAAAATATAGTGTGGTTAATGAACAATCATCATTTGAAGTAGATAAAATTATAAAGCATTACTTTTGTAACGCTTTTCATCAGTATTTCGGAAAACACGTGTATCACTTACATAGCATTAACAATTCTTGATATAATATTTGTTTTTGGTTAGTCCAACTGCTTTAGTTCTCGCAGTCAAGACATTAAATGACATTTGTCAAAAATATGAAAATCGGTGAACTAGTCCCATTAAGGGCATTCGATAAACTGCGTTAACTTGTGTCTGACCTTGGTACACTATGATCTGCTTCTACATTCGATAAACTGCGTTAACTTGTGTCTGACCTTGGTACACTATGATCTGCTTCTACATTCGATAAACTGCGTTAACTTGTGTCTGACCTTGGTACACTATGATCTGCTTCTACATTCGATGAACTGCGTTAACTTGTGTCTGACCTTGGTACACTATGATCTGCTTCTACAATCGATAAACTGCGTTAACTTGTGTCTGACCTTGGTACACTATGATCTGCTTCTACATTCGATAAACTGCGTTAACTTATGTCTGACCTTGGTACACTATGATCTGCTTCTACAGGTACTTACATGTACAGCGTCCTCCTGACTTTCTTCATCCATAAGTATGTCAGTTATTTTCGAAATAATGTTTTATGTAATAGAGCTGTGTATCAATAGAGTTGTATATCAGCTAATAAACAATGATTTGGGAGTTCTGATGCGTAGGAATTAAACCACGAGGGCATTAGCCCAAGTGGTTTAATATACCTGCATCAGAACTTCCCTGCCTAATGAATGCCCTCATTACGCAACTAATTCCATATGCAATCTCATGCAATGTCTGGTTATACATTATCTATAAACTGAATTTTATTAAAATATTTCAATGTGTTCTCAAGTTATAAAGCAGAAGATTTTATATATATTTGTAGTAACAGTGACCTTGACCTGTACCCCACCCAACCCACCACAAATGCAATCCCGAGTAGTGTTGCTTTACGATATTTATCTATGAAAATCTATCTATGAAAAGTTGACGCTGTAGCGTGCACTGGCCACGCCCACAGGCATGACACGCCCATTGCTTGAATGCCTCTGCGATAGCAGGGAGTTAGAATTGTATGCTCGTGGAGTACGGATGTGAATAAAAAGAGATTTACCTTCAATTGTGTTCAGCCTTTCACTAGTACCTTAAATGGTGTTCCTTAAATGGTGTTATTAACAGCGTGTTCTTACAACAGAAACACTACAATTGGCGACGAGGATTAAAATAAAATTGGACATTTAACAGTTAAATCATGGAACAAGAAAGTGACTATTTGGCGAGATTTGATGTGCGTGGCGAGTCATCGGGATTAGCGGCTAAGTGGAAACGGTGGTTTCGAGCGTTCGAGTTGTATGTGGTCGGAAAGGGCATAAAGGACAATGAACGCAAACGAGCATTACTGCTCCACATGGCGGGAATGGAAGTGCAGGACATCTTCTACACTTTGCCGGAAGGAGAAGGAGGCAATGTGTATGCTAGAGCCGCCGATGCTCTAGGCAAGCATTTCGCACCGCAATCAAATGTGCCTTACGAGAGACACATGTTCCGGAAACTGGAACAATCGCCGACGGAATCTGTCGATCAGTATATCACAAGACTTTGACAGAAAGCGGAGACATGTGAATTTCATAACATCGACGAGCAAATTAGAGATCAGGTTATTGAGAAATGTAACTCGAGGGAGTTGAGGCGGAAGTTACTCCAACGTGGTCGTGATTTGACGTTGATACAGCTGCGTGAGATTGCGAGAACATTAGAAGACGCTAATCAACAAGCGAGCTGTATGGAGGAAATTCACCATTCTGTTAACAAAATGTCTATACAGAAATTGAAAGATCGGAAACAACGAGACATTGAATGCTTTAAGTGTGGTAAGAAAGGACAGGTAGCCAAAGACAGCACGTGCCCAGCGCGTGGAAAGCGCTGTAACAATTGTAACAAAATCGGACATTTTGCGGTAAAATGTAGGTCAGCGGAAAAATCGAAATGAAAGCCGCGTACCGTACGCCAAGCTGAAGACACACCAGAGGACAGGAGCCAATTTACATTTACAGTACAAAGGAAATATCCTACGGCAACGTCGATAATGATCGAAATTGGTGGAGTGCAAACCAAAGTGATAAGTGACTCTGGCTCCAGCTGCAATATTGTTGATAGAAAAACCTGGGAATTCTTAAAAAGCAATGGAATAAAATGCAGAAACGAGCCCAGGAAAACCGAGCTATATGCATATGGCTCCAAGGAACCGCTAAAGACAGCTGGAGTGTTTTGGGCGACCATTATCTACAAGGAAGTAGCGGTGGATGATACCGAATTTGTGGTCATTGAAGGATCTGGACAGTCCTTATTAAGCTATGATACAGCTATGAGGTTGGGCGTTCTCAAAATTGTGCGCCAAATGGAAAAACCGGAAGTTCCAGATGTCGTCACTCAGTACAGCGAACTATTTACGGGGCTTGGAAAACTGAAAGATTATCAACTTGAAGTGTCAATCGACCAGTCTGTGAAGCCCGTAGTACAAGCAACAAGACGTGTGCCATACCAGTTGCGGGAGAAGTTGGACGCTAAACTCAAAGAACTACTCGACTTAGACGTCATTGAACCAGTCAGCGGACCATCGAAGTGGGTGTCACCTGTCGTCATAATACCAAAGAAGGATGGTGACATTCGTATCTGTGTGGACATGAGACAGGCAAACCGCGCCATACAACGGACCAGGTACCCGATACCGACAGTAGACGAAGTGTTGCAGGAACTCAACAACAGCAAATATTTCAGTAAATTGGACATAAACAATGCTTACCATCAGATCGAACTTTCCCCAGAATCACGAGAAATCACAAGGTTTACAACACACAGTGGATTATACAGGTATAAACGCATGATGTTTGGAATTACGTGTGCGCCGGAAATGTACCAAATGATTCTGCAACAAACATCGCAAGGCTGCGAGGGTGTGCATAACATTGCTGATGATATTATTGTCCATAGTTCTACAAAACGAGAACATGATAAATGTTTAAATAATGTGCTATGTGTACTAAGAGACAAAGAGTTTACGTTAAATAAGGACAAGTGTCATTTTAACATGAATAAGTTAGTGTTTATGGGTCATGAGCTATCTGAGCGAGGGATAGGGGCAACTCAGGTCAAGGTCGACTCTGTAGTGAACGCGAGTGAGCCACGAAACGCGAGTGAAGTTCGTAGTTTCCTCGGTTTAGTAAACTATTGTGCGAGATTCATACCGAATCCGTCTACAATATCCGCGCCGTTGAATGATCTGTTGAGGAGAATCGCGGTTTTTAAATGGGGTCTGTCTCAACAGAGCGCGTTCGATGAATTGAAAAAAAGGCTAGCTAGTGCCGAAACTCTGGGTTATTATGACAAAAGCGCGCCGACAAAGGTCATAGTTGACGCGAGTCCGGTAGGACTAGGTGCCGTGCTTGTGCAGGTACAAAATGGTGAGAATCGCGTAATTAGTTACGCAAGTAGGAGTTTCACTGATGTTGAGAGGAGATACTCACAAACTGAAAAGGAAGGTTTAAGCGTGGTGTGGGCGCTCGAGCGTTTTCACCCGTGGCTTTATGGTATAGAGTTCGAGCTCCTTACTGATCACAAGCCACTTGAATTCATTTATGGTCCAAGGTCAAAACCCTGTGCTAGACTTGAACGATGGGTACTTAGGCTGCAACCGTACCGATTTACTGTTAAACATGTGAACGGTCGAGACAATATCGCAGATGCACTGTCGCGACTTCCGCTCAAGCACAGTTCAAAGACGATTGACAGTGTAGATGACCATGAATATGTTAAATTTGTTGTGCACGAAGCAACGCCCAGCGCAATGACCACTCGAGAAATTGAGGAGGTATCATGTCGTGATGTTGAGATAAGCAAATTACGAGATAGCGTGACGTATGGGACATGGGAGAAAAATGAGCAAAACCAGTTCATACATATCAAGGATGAACTGTGCGTAATTGGTTACTTAGTACTGAGAGGTACGCGAATCGTTGTCCCGCGAGAATTACGCAAGCGCGTGTTAGACTTAGGTCACATAGGTCATCCAGGAATCGTGTCCATGAAAAGCAATTTGAGGACAAGAGTATGGTGGCCAGGTATTGACAAAGAAATCGAAAATTATTGTAAGACGTGTTATGGTTGTCAGTTGGTAAGCCAGCCATCGTCTCCCGAACCAATGACAAGAACAGAACTCCCAAATGCCCCGTGGCAAGACTTAGCGGCGGATGTGTTAGGGCCGTTACCATCAGGTGATTGCATATTTATATGTGTTGACTATTACAGTCGATATGTTGAGCTTGAGGTGACCAAAACTATTACGAGCGAGAAATTGGCATCAGTTTTGAGCAAATGGTTTTTGACTCATGGCTTGCCATTGTCTCTGCGAACAGACAATGCAAGTAGTTTTGTATGCGAGTACTTCGAAAATTTCTTGAAATCACAAGGCATTGAACACCGGCGAAATACCCCTTTGTGGCCTCAAGCAAACGGGGAGGTTGAACGTCAAAACCGGTAAATTCTCAAGCGTCTACGCATCTCTCAAAGTCAGAATCGTAATTGGAAATTAGATCTCAATGATTACCTGATAATGTATCGAAGCACACCCCACGCAGTGACTGGCATGTCACCTGCTGAGATGCAGTTCGGTCGTAAAATCAGAACGCGTGTTCCTAATACATTTAGGCGGGAAGATAGTGAAATCCGTGATCGGGATTCCGAACAAAAGGGAAAAGGGAAAGTATATTCCGATGCGCACCGAAATGCGAAAAACAGTGAAATTGTGTCAGGAGACAGAGTGCTTCTAAAGCAAAATCGAAACAATAAACTTGATACGCCGTTCAGTTCTGATAAATATACGGTAGTTAGTAAGAGCGGAAATAGTGTTGTTGTTCAAGCCGACGCCGACGGTACCGAATACCGGTGGAATGTGACTCACATGAGAAAACTGAATTAACGAAACGCGCCTCAGACTCAGAATCAAATGTTTCAGTTCATGAAAATGATCAAAATAGCGAGCATTCAGCAATAAATTATGGAAAAGATAGGCCGAATAGGATTCGAAAAATGCCTGAGAAATTCAACGACTACGCCATGACTTAAACATTCTGGTTAATTAGCGTGATAATTTAATGTTGTAAATCAGAGACTGCGCTATGCTTGCAAACACATTTGCAGCTGGTGCCAGTAAATTTCATTTAGACTGACATTTGCATCAGTGTTATCAAATGGGCTATAAAATGAAATTGATAAACGGTCAGATGGTTTGCACGTTAATGTCAGACGAGGTTTAATGCGAAATGTATTAGAACATTAGACTTGCTAGCAGCATTGTTTTATCTTGTTTTATCAAATGTGAATGCATTGTATATGTTTGTATTATTAATGGCTTAAAAAAAAGGAGGGATTGTGGTGTAGCGTGCACTGGCCACGCCCACAGGCATGACACGCCCATTGCTTGAATGCCTCTGCGATAGCAGGGAGTTAGAATTGTATGCTCGTGGAGTACGGATGTGAATAAAAAGAGATTTACCTTCAATGGTGTTCAGCCTTTCACTAGTACCTTAAATGGTGTTCCTTAAATGGTGTTATTAACAGTGTGTTCTTACAACAGAAACACTACAAACGCCACCATTCCACCCACTTAAAATTTAAGTGTAAAAATGCCCATAATTTTGACAAATTTCAAACTTGAGTTATCAAAATTGGCCTATGAGTTCATTTTAATATAGGGAATAGGTGTTCAAAGTTTGAATGAAATCCCTCAAGCCATTCCTGAGAATCCAGCTTACAAAAAAACTTTAACCTGTCCATATAGCTTATATGTAGAATTTTTAAGTGTAACAAGGCCCATAATTTTGACATATTTCAAACTACAGTTACAAAACGTGGCCCATAGGTTCATTTTAATATGGGGGATAAATGTTTTAAGTCTGAATGAAATATCTCAAGCCAATCTTAAGAAACTAGCTAACCAAAAAACTTAAATCTAGCCCAGACACTGATGCCGGGGCGAGTAGAAGAGCTTGCTTCTTCTTCGAAAAGTCAAGCTATATAGGGGGAATCATGATTTTCTGTTTATAAATATGCTGCACTTGTCTGTATTTACAAATAATCGGACTTACTTGTATCCATGTTTATAGGGGTTCTCACTTGCTGTAGTATTGTAAGTATAAAATACAACTTGTATTGGATGGTACTATTAACACCAACAGACGCAGCAATTTCTTCAACAATTTTGGGAAGACTGGTTCAGTACCAATAAGTTTTGATAATTGTATCATTAAATTTTGCTAATTAGGGAAAATTACATTCTTTTAATTATTATCAATGGCATATCTGTTGAACTTTATTTTATGGATTTATGTTATTTTAATGGAAGTTTATCCATAAACATGCAAGTCATGTCAAGATTTACAACATTGATTCATATTTAAACATGTATTAGGATGTCTTACAAATTTGGAATAAATTCTTTTAAATAAGTCTATGTTTGGATATGCAAGACTTGCAATATTGTCAAGATAACAACGTTCAGCTGAATATGTCTTGTGCAGAGTATTCATACATGTGTACAAACTTTCCAGTTGGCCAGGTGGCAAAGTGAACACTGACATGCCTGGTAACAGAATGGACACTGAAGATGTGACCTGGTAACAGGGAGGACACAGAAGAGGGGGTGTGGTAACAGAGTGGACACAGATGAGGGGGCCTGGTAAGAGAGTGGACACAGAAGAGGGGGCCTGCTAACAGGTAGGACACAGAAGAGGGAGTGTGGTAACAGAGTGGACACAGATGAGGGGGCCCGGTAAGAGAGTGGACACAGAAGAGGAGGCCTGGTAACGGAGTGGACACAGCTGAAGGGACCTGGAACAGAGTGGCCACAATGTGGCCTAGTAACAGAGTGGACACAGATGAGGGGGCCTGGTAACAGAGTGGACACAGATCACTGGGCCTGGTAACAGAGTGGACACAGCTGAGGGGGCCTTGTAACAGAGTGGACACAGAAGAGGCGACCTGGTAAAAGAGTGGACATAGAAGGGGTGACCTGGCAACAGGGTCGACACAGAAGAGGTGGCGTGGTTACAGAGTGGACACAGAAGAGGTGGCCTGGAACACAGTGGATACAAGGTGGCCAAGTAACAGAGTGGACACAGAAGAGGTGGCCTGGAACATGGACACAGAAGAGGTGGCCTGGAACGTGGACACAGAAGAGGTGGCCTGGAACAGAGTGGATACAAGGTGGCCTAGTAACAGAGTGGACACAGAAGAGGTGGCCTGGAACACAGTGGACACAGAAGAGGTGGCGTGGTTACAGAGTGGACACAGAAGGGGTGACCTGGCAACAGAGTCGACACAGAAGAGGTGGCGTGGTTACAGAGTGGACATAGAAGAGGTGGCCTGGAACAGAGTGAACAAAAGGTGGCCTAGTAACAAAGTGGACACAGAAGAGGTGGCCTGGAACAGAGTGGACACAAGGTGGCCTAGTAACAGAGTGGCAGTGTTCATTCTGGGCTGAATTGCAGGCAGGCCAATGGCCCATCAGCCACAAAGTCAGTGCGCCATTGAAGGATTTTCTCGGGGGTGACAAATTTTTACCATAATCATTTTTCATGTTACTTTTATTATGTTTTTTACAAATGTCAAAAAACATCAAATTACTCTTCATTGTACAATAACCACACAAATTCCTCTAACCAACCTTTCTGAAATTTGGGGCCGTCAACGTTTTTCGAAGATTTATCAGTTTTTTTCAACTTAACTTGCAGATGAAGTATGGGTACGGCCGAATCAACGGATGTTTTCTCGCCCTCATTTTGACATCTTTATTTTCCTATTAAAATCAACTTAAACCGCATGTAAATTTCAGACAGCACTGTAATAAATTTGTGATGATGTAAGCGAGGTCAAATGGCGCGTGACCTTATCTGCCAATGAAATCGCTAGTTATAAAACAGTGCGCGCGCGGTCACCTGGCAACGGTTAATTTCCACTAACTATCAGGCTATGCGATGTTTACAATTCGCAATACGATTTACGATGACTTTCATTCGAAAAAAATCGCCTGCAGATGGAATTCTATATGCGCCCGTTATATTTATCATGCGCCCAAATGGCACAAGGACAGTATTTTTGTTGCGCCCATTTATTTTTCTTTATCAGGAATCCCGCAAAGGCGCGGCCCAGAATGAACACTGGAGTGGACACAGAAGAGGTGGCCTGGAACAGAGTGGACATGGTGGCCTAGTAGAAGAGTATGAAATAGTTTGATTGCAAAATGTTTCATTATTAACCTATTGTGACGTATTAACAACATCAAATGGTGCAAATATACCAATCTTAGTTAATTATACCAACCAAAAAACATATTACAGGCCGTCAACCAATTCCAATATTCCTATTTTGTCCTAAATTTTAGAGAATTTTCCTTAATTAAATAAAAAAACACCTTTATTTTATAAAATGTTATTTATTTCCTATATTTTTTTTTTAAAAAGGGTGAGCATTTATAGGAAAATAAAATAGTCAAACTGAAAAAAAACATTTTTTTCTTAAAAATTTCAAGGATGATTAGATTAAGATTTTTGACACAGAGGTGTTGACGTCTTGTGACTTTGTCTACTTGGTCTAAGAAAAGCACCCTAGGCAAAAACTCATGATTTTCACAAATAACATCCAGAAACTTTGGTATCTGGTTCTCCTGACTGTGCATTGCTTTCTTCTGCACATAGTTAATTATTTATACCTAATTTGTTTGGTAAAATGTTTGATAAATCCAGAAGTTATTTTCAACCATAGCATTGACAATTCTTCTTAGTTTCATTAGGAAAGTACTACCTTAAGAAATACTGATCACATGCATTAGTGTTTAAATTTGTGCCTTTTTTGTAATGGAAATATACAATATACATTAACATATTCCTACAATATTGAAAATGTATATCTTCACTTTATCAAAAATCTTTGTTTATTTCTCATTTAGAATAAGATTGCACTTTCTTTTTTGTTAGCATGTTTGTAGCTGGATATTTGGAACAACTTTTTGTTAGAGATACAATGTCTTCGTTACTTTGGAACACATATTTGACATCCATAAATTAGCTGTGCAACAAGAAAAAACAGGCTAGTCATCTTTGAATTATCTTATGTAAATTATTGTGAAAACAGAAATAAAAATTCAAGATGAGGAAATATATTATGTTATATCGTTGCCTATTTGACAGTTTGATACACTGGTATATCAATGTACTATCAAACCTACAGTATATGTCGCTGTCTCTTTAAACGCTGTGATTAAAAGAGTGTTTTGTCTTTGTAGTAATTTTCATGTTTAATTAATTAGTGTTCTTTTCGAAACCTTCATTTTTCTAGGCACATATGGCTAGTGAGGGGCATGAACAGTTTTGACCCCAGGTATAATTTGAACAATATTTGTAGAGGACCACTTTTCAATGTTACATACCAAATATGAAACCTCTAGGCCTCGCGGTTTCAGAGAAGAATTTTTAAGTCATTTTGCTATTTAAGTCTATATAAACCATGAGACCCCCGGGGTGTGGTCAGTTTTGACCCATGGGGCATAATTTGAACAATCTTTGTAGAGGACCATTTAGGATATTACATACCAAATATGAAACCTCTGGGCCTTGTGGTTTCAGAGGAGAAGATTTTTAAAGACATTTTGCTTTTTAAGTTTACCATGTGTCCCCTGTGGCGTGCCCAGTTTTGAGCCGAGGGGCATAATTTGAACAATCTTTGTAAAGGACCACTATACGATGTTACATACCAAATAAAAAACCTCTGGGCATTGCTGTTTCTGAGACGAAGGTTTTTTTAAAATTCGTTTTGCTATTTAAGTCCATATAAATAATGTGACCACCGGGGCGTGGCCAGTTTTGACTACAGGGACGTAAATTGAACAATATTTGTAGAGGACCACTAGAGGATGTTACATACCAAATATGAAACCTCTGGGCCTTGGGGTTTCAGAGATGAAGATTTGTTAAGTCATTTTGCTATTTAAGTTTAGATAAACAATGAGACCCCCGGGGCGTGTTCAGTTTTGACCCCAGGGGCATAATTTGAACAATCTTCGTAGAGGACCACTATAAAATGTAACATACCAAATATGAAACCTCTGGGCTTTGTGGTTTCAAAGGAGAAGATTTTTAAAGTCATTTTGCTATATATTCTATATAAACCATTTGACCTCTGGGGTGTGACAACATTTGACATGCACTAGTGGATCCAGTGGGGGCGCACCCAGGGTTGGCCCCTCTAAAACTCCCCGGACCAAACATATATGGGCTTTATAAAAAGGTAAAACTGGATAAATATGCTAAAAAATGTGACTTCTAGAGTGTTAACAAGCTTTTCCTTCAATTTGACCTAGTGACCTAGTTTATGACCCCGGATTATCCAGATTCAATCTCAGCTGAGATATCATTGGGACAAATGTTCTGATCAATATTCATGTCGATTGGGTCAAAACTATGACTTCTAGAGTATAAACAAGCTTTTTTCTTCAATTTGACCTAGTGATCTAGTTTTTGACACACGTGACCAGATACCAACTTGGCCGAGATATCATTGGGACAAATGTTTTGACCAAGTTTCATGAAGATTGGGCAAAAAATGTGACTTCTAGTGTTAAACTTGTTCTTTAATTTGACCTTATAACCTAGTTTCTGACCCTACATGACCTAGATTCAAACTCTGCCGTGATATCATTGGGTCAAATGTTCTGACCAAGCTTCATAAAGATTGGCCAATATACGTGGCCTCTAGAGTGTTAACGAGGTAAATGTTGACGACGCACGACAAACAAAAGGCGATCATAAAAGCTCACCATACGCACAAAAGCTCAGGTAAGCTAAAAGCATCCTAGAAATTGTATTACAAATTCTATTAGTCATCGCCCAGTCAGAACTTGGCCGACACATTATGCCCACAAATATTTTGTAAATTTTGTGAAGCTCAGATGAAAATGTTGGATACGGAGTGGAAACGGCTCAATACGCCCATGTTAGTTAATTCAAATGACATAACCGTGCAGTTCCTGGAGCGATTTTGTTGAATATCAAACCTGTCCTAGATATTATGCCCACAATCATTTTTATGAAATTTGATGAAAATTGTATGAAAATCCTTTAACTTAAAGGGTGGAACTAAATATGGTCTACAGACTGACATATATTAGCAAACCAATGTTCCCCACTATCTTCGATTTAGGGGGGGGGGCAACAAAAAAAAAGTGGAAAACAGCTTTTGCAACAGGTAAGTACGGCAATATCAGATTTGGCCATTCCTGCAAAGATTTCGATCGTACATCCTCAACATTGCAACTAAATATGCCTTCTGGCCGATTTCTTGGAGAAGTCTTCTAATAAAGGAGCAGGATTCGCATTAAGGTCCTTTGCTCGAGGCGTCAGACACCCCTCCGGAGGGTGAAGACAGGAACACATTCTGAGGATGAAGTCAGATACTCCTCCCAAGGGTAAAGTCAAATACACACTCTGAGGGTGAAGTCTGGACACTCCATCCGAGGGTGAAGTCAGACACGCCATATGAGGGTGAAGTACGACACTCCATCCGAAGGCGAAGTCAGATATGCCATTTGAGGGTGAAATCAGACATGCCACCCAAGGGTTAAGTTAGACACTATATGCAAAGGTGAAGTCAGACATTACACTTGAGGGTGAAGTCAGACACTTGTTCCGAGGGTGAAGGCAGACACGCCATTCGCGCGTGATTGTTGAGCACATGAAACAGTCATCGTAAGAAGCAGTTTGGCCAATCAAGTCCAAATTTTGAAGTATTTTTACTAAATAACAGGTGTCATACTCCAGAAACATCTTAAGCAAATCTTTTCCTTTGCCTTATAATAGTCATGTTTCTTAAGCATTGTTTTCAATGTGTACATGAAATTCTGCATATTACTTCATGTTATGCGGTGAATGAGTGGAGAATAGCAGTGAATGACAACCCAATCAATTCACTCTAGGTTGAGTAAAATGATAATGTTTGTTCATTTCACTCTTGGTTATATGGAACTACTTTTAATTTCGTTTTTAAGTTTATTTTTTTAAAGTATGTCAATACCCTAATCGTCAATGTTTACATCGGCCTTTTTAAACAACAAAAAAACCGTTATAAAATTCAAAACAAATATAACTAAGCGACAACGAGACAGTAAGAGTGGCACTATTTTCCCACCACAACAGTGATTGGCAATTTTGGAATCATAATGACGTCATATTTATGACGTCATAATATGCAAAACTTAGAACGCTTCAGCACATCAAGCACAATTTTTTTTTAATTTATCGTTTAAAAGCATGAAATAAAAATAACATTTGTTAAATGCAGTTAAGATCGTATTTGATTTCATTCGTGGTCATAGAAACTAGATATTTTCACTCATGGCTCTGAGTGTTTCTTTGACCACTCATGAAATAAACTACGATCTTACACTGCATTAAACAAATATCCTCTATGTGTTCACCAATTATCAACTTATTTATTACTTAACTGAATTAAACTTTATTTGGATTCACTAATTAATCAGTTTTCAAAATATTACCTTACAACGAGGCTTGTCAGAGGATGTGACGTATGCCCCTGAAAGTCATTTTGCTGTTTAAGTCTATATAAACAATGTACCCCCGGGGCATGGCCAGTTTTGACGCCAGGGGCATCATTTGAACAATCTTTGTCCAGGACCACTAGAGGATGCCACATACATGTACCAAATATGAAACGACTGGGCCTTGCGGTTTCAGAGGAGAACGTTTTTGAAATAATTATGCTATTTAAGTCTATATAAACCATGTGACCCCCGGGGGGGTGGCTAGTTTTGACCCCAAGATATCATTTGAACAATCTTTGTAGAGGACCACTATACAATTTTACCAGCCAAATAGCAAACCTCTAGGCCTTGCGGTTTCAGAGAAGAAGATTTTAAAAGTAATTTTGCTATTTAAGTCTATATAAACCATGTAACCCCCAGGGCGTGGCCAGTTTTGACCCCAGGGGCATCATTTGAACAATCTTTGTAGAGGACCACTATGCAATGTTACATACCAAATTTGAACCCTCTGGTCCTTGCGGTTTCATAGGAGAGATTTTTTAAGTCATATTGCTATACAAGTCTATATAAACCATGTTACCCCCCCGGGACATTGCAAGTTTGACCCAAGGGGCATCATTTCAACAATCTTTGCAGAGGACCACTAGAAGATGCAAAATACCAAATATAAAAACTCTCAGCCATGCAGTTTCAGAGAAGATTTTAAAAGTTTTTACTTTTAAAAACTATTTTTTAGCTCTGGTGACCTATAAATGCAGCGGACCGAAACGATTTGAACAATTTTACAAGAGGGACACCCAGGGATCATTCCTGTGAAGATTTGTGAAAATCTGCCAAGCGGTTTAGGAGGAGATTCTAATAGAGTTATGATCCACACAACAAAATTAAATAAAGGGCAATAACTCCGTAAATATTGAAGAAAGAGTTATGGTCCTTGTGCTCTGCACTCCCTCTCATTGTCCTCTATCATTATGAAGTTTCATGTGAATCTCTTCAATACTAATGGAGTTATGCCCCCCACAAGAAAATTAAACAAAGGGAATAACTTTGTAAATATTGAAAAAAAAGTTATGGTCTACTGGAGTAATGCTCCGCACAAGAAGCATGACAGACGGACATAAGGACAGACGGATGATGCGATTACTATATGCCTCTGAATTTCCCTTCGGGGGCATAACAAGTACTTATGTTGAGTATAATGATGAATGTATTCTACATTTTATTGTACTGCTGGTTGAGTGTGTGTTTTTTTACAATTTAATTTAAAACACATAATGATCAATTTCAAAAAAGTGTTTTCATCAAAACTATGTGTTATGTACAAACACACATAGTCTCTTTAAAGTATTTATCCTGTCAAGTTAACATTCCTGCCATATCAGTTTCAAATGTCAGATGTCCCATCAAGTGTGTCCGTCATGTGCTCTCTATGACGGCTAATCTTGAGTAATGTACCATTCCCACTATCACAGCTAATAGTTACCACCACTTCAATAACAGTTATTTCCCTTTTTAAAGTCTGGATTATTATTGACATGTTTGCATGTTTCTATCTTGGAAAGCACGTTTAATAATAATTTGAATTGCAATGCTATGAGGCTAAAACTTATTTACAATGATGTGTATTGTGATTAATTTAGGGCTAAGTGTGAGGTTTGGCATGCCTTTAAACTGTTTTAAACAATAAAGTAATTCATCAATTGTATTTAACGTAAATAACGCTGTTTTTGTGCCCTAATTACTTCCTACATTCATTTAAGTCTGGATTAAAATAAGGGGTTATCCTAGAGGGCGACATGGGCGAAATCGTCGCCCTATGGTGTCTGACTTCGCCATGTGATCTGATCAAAGCGAAATCAAAATTGCCGAAAATTTCCAACAATAATGCTTATTCCTCTAATCTTATGCCCACTACTGTCATGGTTTATCTGACTGTGGAGATAACGATGCTACAATCATCCATAATCGATCTGTAGACAGCGTGAGAAAGTTTGTTATACATCACTGACCTGGCATTGTGTTAATCAATCAACCAATCGGCTAAGGTTATTCCAATTGCAGTTCCCGACTTCGCTTACTTGCTTTCAAAGTAAATCTGTTATTAGCAAAGACTGTCGGGAACCAAGGAAGCGAGTGCACACTGGATATGATCAGCCGGTTTACACTTGAATTTACAGTCATTTAAAGTTATTATTACCGTTTCACGTACTGTCAAAGAACTTATATTCAGGCTATGAATATTTGCTGTTTGCTTAATTGCGATGTTTGATCTTAGAACTGACAATTAATTTGAAATTAAAACAAAAAGTTACACTGATCAATTATTTTCCATTTCCGTAATTAACACAATCGTAACAAACACCGCGTGTGAAAAGTAACAAATAATCCCATTTCCATTTTGTAGTAAATGACGTCATCCAAACAAAAGCATTAAACAACACGCGACACCATTACAAAGTTATTTCATTCTCCTGTGGTTTCTTTGTTCTGGCGCTGACCAACGGCGGGAAAATTATGTTGCATGATTTCCACGTGCAGCTTGCTGACAACCATGTGGTGTACAATACCGGTACTTGTCTACCTGTGTGATGTATAACATGTATCGTTATTAGGAGAAATATCAAGGGCGTTAATAATTTTAATTTTTACATTGTAACATTTACTCTTTATATCATGACATTATTTTAAAGGAAACCAGTGACTGCCTTATGAAGTGTTGGTATAAATTGTAATAAACATAAACATGAGTGCTTGTTTGTTTTTTTTTAATGCTGTTTCTAATGCCAAGAAAAATTATTAAGCTTTTTTGTGTTTCTCTCTCATTACTACTGGTTGTAGTCTTTGTAATTAATTAATTCTACATAATTCAATTGATTGATTGGCTAAATAGCTGCTTTACGCGCCAGTGTCAGTTATCGATAAACTTCTCCCTGAATTCGGGAAAAGGAGAAGTCACTTCTCCTTAAAATTTTGGGCTAGGATGATCCCTGAAAATTGTGCATAAATAGATAAATAGATTTACGATATGAATGTATATTTTTCGCTATTAAACGCCTTTACGCCTTGTTTACAACTTCAGTTTATTGGGATGACATACCAGTATGTGTTCTATAATTGTTTTAGCCCATATAATGCAACAATCCTTACAGCCGAGCAGCGAGCGTAGCAGAATGTATATCAAATTATACACAGCGGTATGATCAAGATTCATTAAATAATGCACTGGTGTGTATGTTTAAATTGCTTATGCATCCAAAAGGTAATCATATACTAATATTTACGTAACATTGTTGAGGAATAAAATGTCTTTACAAAATATTTATAATAACATTGTTATTTCAGCGCATAAAAGTAGCGACAAAAAGTTGGTTGCACCAAGACGTGTTCAGGTGCAGAATGAAGCGTACCATTGCCAAAGTGTTCCACTTCCAAAGTTTTCCGATTTAAATATACTACGGACGATGTGTGATAACTCCATCTGATAATAGAACATGTGTGAAATGTTATATATATGTATTTGTAAGGATATTTTTTTTATTTTCATTACCGGTAGTTGAAACAGAACAAGACATCCCATTTTTTATTATTGAAATTTAATAAATTTTTTAAATAATGCATGTCAGGCAATGTATTACATTGTTCGTTTTAATTGCAAAATTAAATGGAAATAAGTGATCAGCTAAACTGTGAAATGACCATATTAATTTAAAGTAGTTTTTTCAGTTCTATGTGGATTTCTGATATATTAAGAGTAAGATGGACATTAAAATGTATATTTCATTATTTGATTTTATAATTCACGGGGATGCATTATATTGTTTCATATATAGTGTATGGACTATATACACTGTTCAGTGGGTGGTACACTTTGTCCTGATATGCTGCGGCAGTGGTATGCTTCATCCCACATTCAACGTGTTCAATAGGATAACTTTCCGACATAGAAATGGTCCACCTATGCCATTTCAGCAAACGAAAGTAGGGACAACAATTTCAATGCTTCAATATATGTTATATACTGGGCTTTCCTTAGACTTTGAATTTCAAGAGTCAATGACTCTTGTGATCAAATTTGCAAGAGTCAAAATAACATTCCCCAAGAGTCAGATATAAACCTTCAAGAGTCTATGCTATGTGGGTAGTTTTCATTTGTTTTCCTTCTTTTTATTATTATTGGTATTAACTTATTATCTTTATTTTATAATTTAATAATATTATTTTCATTTATTAATTATTAAGTTTTTATTAATTTATTATTTTCTTTTTTTTAATTTATTTAACTTTATTGTCTTCTTCTTATTTTAGTTATAATAGTAAAATTATTTTATTTTATTTATTTATTAGATCTATTATTATTTATTATTATTATTATTATTATTATTATTATTATTATTATTATTATTATTATTATTATTAAAATGATATTAGCCTATACTTTACATACTAAAAATACCACTGAATTTATTATTACGCAGTCGCACATCATGAACAACAATAAACTAGGCTTTCCTTCCTAAAAAAATATACGTAATTACAGTCCGCAAATATTGTTTTACTGTTACACAGTATATTAATAAACTACAATAAAATAATTATTTAAATGCTAAAGATCGCAAAGTTTTTGCACTACGAAAGTTAGAAAAGATTTCAAAGTTCTTGCACTACAAAGTTTCTATTCCCAGATGATATGTATATCAGGGCTTGCATTTCGAGAAGTTTAGGAGTAATTTACCCCCAGTTTTTATCGCAAGACTTCCAAAATTGCAACCATGCAGGTTTCATCATGCCAAGATGAACTAGTTAGAAACTAAATTAAAGTGGTTCATCTCAATGTATACCTCTTTTAAATGAATAAATTTGCATATTATAAACACCCGATGAACAAGAAATTACCTTAAACAAACCTTGAATTTTATACTTTATTACATTTCTATAATGCTCAGGACTTATGTCATGCAATACTGTCAAAACTTCAAATATTATAAGCAAAACTTCCAAAATCAGAGGCTAGGAAGTTCAAACTTCCAGATTTCAAAAGTTAATGAACGCCCTGATGTATATATTTGGTAAAGCATATATGGTCGAAACACGCACGCTTTCCATGTGTTGAACGTGACGTCGTTTGTATCAGCATAACCTTCGCACGCTTTTCTATTAAAAAAGATTTACATGAAATACACAGACTATTGAAAATGTGTTTATGACAATAAAACACTAAAATTGGATGTTGGATATTTCAGATATAAGAAATGTTACGTAAATGTCAGAACTTTTGCTGAAATCGGATTCCAAGTTGGAAATATGTAAAAATCTTACCCGAAATATAAAGGAAACCGTAAGTAATTGAAAACAATGCATTTATATTTAGGAACTAAACTAAATGTGGATGTTATCAACAACGGAAGCGGTGAGTACATTGTGTTTTAAACGTTTAATGGTCTTGAATAAACATGCTCTAACAGTCTAATGTACATTAAATAAAGTGTGGATACATGTATATTAGGTCGATTGTTAGTGTCATTAAAAGCGTATATAACTATGCGTTTTAATTGGTCAATATATATTTTTATGGGCGACGAACTCCTCCTAATGGGCAGAACTACACGGTAACTTGACCGCGCCTATTTAAAGATTGACTCCGTCTCCAACCAGTGTGTTTTATAATCTTTGACATCGCTGTTCGACATATTGGTATTATCAGCCAGCCGAGTTACACTGTATGAGACAAGTCCGGAAATTGCCCCGGATCAAAGGTGACGCATGAAGTAATTACTTCGCGAATCAAACAAGCGTATTTTGAATGTCCACGCTTCAAAACCTGGGAGCTCTGGTCAAAGGAAAGCCCTGCATATAGGGCAAATTTCCACCACAGAAATGGTCGTTCTGCAGTATAGCCCGTTAGACAACATTGCCCATAAAAATGATTGCCAACGGCAAGTGTGGCAAAATCAATTGTCAGTATTGTCCTGGTTGTCCTTGGGAATGAACGCACAAGTGAAAAATTGACAGAATTTACTATATAATTGCGAACACTTCCACTTTAGCTGTCCATGGAAATAAATACTGTATTTATTCCACGTAACTAAGGACCAAGTGCGCGTATATAAAGAGAGCCACGCGCTAGCTTGGCAATTTTGAAAAACGCAAAAATACGCCCCAAAACGTCATTTTCTAAAAAAGTTTAATTTAGATTGTATGAAACAATTCACGAAGTATAAACTTTGCACTTAACCACCGTTCTACGAAAACAGCCGCCATTTTGAAAACAGGTGTTGACAAAGAATCGCACCGATTTAATGAAGTTAAACTTGAATTGGGGACCGCTAAAGTGGAAACTACCTATAATTGCTTAAGGGACAAGATGCACAAAGCATTTTTTTTTTAAACGGACGAGTAAGAAAATATGAGATTTCGTCACCACTGAAGGGCTTAAAAGTATACCTAGTCCAGCGTTTAAAACGTTATGCTACAACAGATTGAATAATCGGAGAGTTGTCACAGATTGGTGAAGCCTTACCGAAACAAAATTTGGTTTCAAATCCGGGTGGCTACCGATGACTCATGGGTCACAGTTTAAAGCCCGATAACATCAACAATTAAATTCCTAATATAATTAAAACCGTAAATGTTTCACTTAAATAACCATTAAGTTTTTTTCAAAGAATTAAAAATATAACAAATTATATTGTTATACCTACCGATTATAAGGATCTTTTAAGACTTGCCGACACTTGACATAAGCTCCAACGTTAACTGTTGATAGTACTCCATTTTTGACAGCCTCGTTTTTTAATTAACTATACCGCATTGTAAATGTTAAATTCCAGTAATTGTGTATTATTAATTACACTGTTAGTAACTGGCGGTGTATGGGATATACACCCTTAGTGACTACATACAATTCGAGATCGCAGCTCTAGTATGGTATGAAGCCACCGAGGGTGTATATCCCATACACCATCAGTTACTAACAGTGTAACGAATAAATCTCACCGACTACCTTTCATTGGTTTTTCTTAATTTGATATAGGTACGTCCATGTTAGTCATTGAGTAATAAATAATTATTGATAAAAGCAGCTTTAATCAAAGATCTATCAATAAACATAGATCTCTGCTTTAATTAAATCTTATTTAATTGTGTAATGGTCGTTCATGGCTCAAATCAGTGAAGCCAGTGAAAATATTACAATAATCAATTGTTAATTTATTTAAAAGTGTCCCTTTTACAAACTGGAACTGACTGCAAGCAATGTGTCTACAAAGAAACAGACAATAACAGTAGACCAACGTCATTTAAGTTGCTTCATCGTTAGTAAACAAATGGAGTGTCAAGCAGTACAGTTAAGTGTACACATTGGATATTTAATACATTTTAACTAGACTAATCGTGGGAAATCAATGAAATGATGAACATGAACAGTGGAAATTATATGCTCATGTGAAAGTGGATTTATAAAAATGGATTTTTTAAAATATGACAAAAACAAAGCAGTATTTTGGTTTTGTCAAACACTCTTTCTAGGTTGATAAACACCCTAAAACAGCAAAAACACAGAGGTAAGATGACTTTATTTGTATAGTAGGTGCACTTTAGAAAGTTCTTTCGCGGTATTAAGATGCATTTGTTTGTATTTCAACATATAATATGCCATGCCACGTCAAGTTGATATAAAATTACTAATAAAAACCACATATTATCCGGCAGTCGCAATTTTGTTTTACTTTATATGACGTATTGAAATTTAGCCGTGGCGTATGGAAAATACCCCATGGTCATGTGACCGCTCTTAGCCAATCGGATCGCGTCATTTATGTAGGCGGTGAGATATAATTATGGATCTCTGAAACCAACGATTAAGAATTTATGACATTACATGTTAAAACTGTGTTAATGTTAAACCGTAACGAGAGGGTCGCTTAAGACGTATCGATGTAATTACTAATTAGTTATCTTAAGTTTGTTATCCTTCTTTAGTTTAAACCTATTTAATTTAGCTTGATTGCATCGAACTCCTAAAGATTATAGAGACACTCTCGAGTGCATTTCCTGTGTAGAATCAGTACTCGGTGTCTTTGAGGGAGATCTCCCAGAGTGGGCATTGAACCCGGGACCTTCCGAATTCCGATCGCTAGGCGGACACCATATCCAGTACGCCACCTCCACCTCTATTTATCATCCTTTTTGTTATTTTCTTCAGTTAAACTGCCTTATGTATGCTTGCTTAGAAGTGCTTAGCTTGTTTACCATGCTTCATATAACAGCTTTAGAGAAACAACTCACTTAAAGTTACAGTTATCTAAATAATCCGATCAGTGCACTATGGAATATCGTGCCTCTTACGGCGAGGGCGAGACACGAGAAATGCGCGAAACACGAAGCGAGACGCGATATTCCAGCGAGACACAACGCGATGCACGATATTGTAACACGAGATCTCGCACTGTCGCAGTATCCCATACCACGAAATATCGCGGCAAGAAATCGTGTCTCGCTTCGTGTCTCGCGGTAAAATATCGTGCCTCGCTTCGTGTCTCGCGCCATTCTCGTGCCTCGCGTTCAAAGGTCGACACACGAGATGCGAAGCAAGACGATAGGCGATACATGATATTCAGGTGGGACACGAAGCGAGGCACGATATTATATCATTCAAATATCGCCCGAATCGCTATTCTCGCGGCAGATTTTCAAACCACGATACACGAAACACGAAGCGAGAATCCGGCGACACACGAAGCGAAACACGATATTTTATCGTTCAAATCGTTCAAATATCATCATTCCATGGGGGTGGGGGGGGGGGGGTGGGGGCTGGCTGACACAGGGCAATTTGACTTATTTTATTTTGTGGGGTCTAATTTCCCACCCTAGAGCCAAGCATTTTTGGTTAAATCCCCTCATTGGCACATGCTTTAATTGTATCAAATGGCCCGGGGGCTAATATTACCGGGATCTAAAATCTGACCTAAGTCTATTTCCCCGGTAACCAGAATCATTTGGCGTGTCAAATTCCCGCCTGTCGGGAGTCGCTTTCAGTCGAAAGTTACGTATATGCCCGCCGCTCCACCCTGGGCAAATGTAGATAGGAACGCAATATTATTCTTTCTAGTTTAATTTGATATGTAACTTATTTTGCATAACTTTCATATTTTGGTTTTACTGCCTCTGTAAGGAAGCTGCTGATCGGTTGCCTGGTTTTTAACATTTCTTAGCGGTCGCACTTGTGTATCTCTTTCATGTATCCTTTTATCACCATGTTTTCTTAGAGTTTTTCTATTTAGAAACTATTCAGATCAGCAGTTTCCACGCAGCTTTACCAATCATTTTAACTAATTTTATACTATGTGATGTAATTATTATTAAATCATAAAAAGTTAGTTTTTAGTCCTTTATTGCGGTGTGTAAACGAACAAAAAGCGGCCCGTTATCGTCAAAAAAGGTGTATTATTCAGTAAAGTCACGCGCCAATAACGCCCGGGTTTTTTGTATAATCGATTAAAAACGTCGTGACAAGAATTGTGCACGATTTTTGGGTTACAATATACTATAAAAGATACGAGTTTATAGTAAAGTACCCATTTGTTTCGGTTTTATTTCTCTCGATGTAAGTGTTTATGCTATAATAACGACAATACACCTTTTTTTTGGTTGTTAATTCCGCAGAGGCCCTTAAAATGCGTTAAAGCCCTCGTGCTACGCACTCGCCGTCGGGCTTCTACCCATTTTTCGGGCGTCTGCGAACGTTAACGACCTCACTACGGTGTATTATCTATTTATTAACTACCAAGGTACTTTTCTATGAGCTATACAATACACCTGCTTGTTAACCATACACAGGTAATTTTTTTAATGATTATGTATCTTAATGTGCTTAGCAGAACTCGTATCGAATTTTGCATTGTTTAATGGTGTTTTTATTGCCACATGCTTGTATCAGACGGTGTCAAAAGCTCTTTAGAGCTTTTGTTATTTTGTTGTTATACTAGTAACCCGACTTTGTAAATAAATATTACTTGACTTTACTTGAATAACGGGACAAAAATTAAAGGTCAACTGAATGCGTTTGATTTATATATGCTTGAATAAGGTAAAATCATTTTGAGAGCTACATGCACTTTAAATTTTTCACACAGGCATAAATGGGTAAGAAAGTCAAAAAGGTTTCTGACGTGCCGTTCTGTGTAATTGGATGTTTTATCTCCAGTGACCGTTGGAGTGTTCATGTTGTGGATAAAAGGCTGGTCGTGTATTGAAAGGCCTAGTTTAAGAAATGTCTGTTCTGTCCATGGGGTATTCCACTCTGTGTATTGGTCCACCATAAAATATCTTATCATTCTCTGTAATAGTTTCTCTCAGCTGATTGAACAATGGCTAAGTGCACTATTTCCTCTTCAGTAGGTATTGATTTCAGCCGATAAGGGTCGCCACACTGTGACCACACTGTGACCACAGCAGGGTGCAAATACACAGGGGTACAATACCCCAGATTTGGTGGGAGGGGGTCAAATATAGAAGGATTAAGCTAAGCCTTTAAATGCCTAGTTCAATCCTTCTTTACTTGACCCCTCCCCCCCCCCAACCAAAAAAAAGTGGAACATTGTACCATTGTGTATTGGCACCCTGCTGTGGTCACAGTGTGGCGAACCTTATCAGCTGAGACCAATGCACAGCTGCTGTGGTAGAAATAAATTGAAACAGTGCACTCAGCCATTGCTCATTCAGATGAGAGAAACGACTGCAGATAAATGATAAAAGATTTATGGTGGAAGATACAAAGAGTGGAATACCCCATGCAGATGCCAAACATTTTTGAAACTAGGTCTTTATTTGAAGCACTTTCAAAACGTAATAGATGGGATTGCACTCAAGGGCTCGGGAGCGACAGCCGATATGAACTATTGCCACACGATCCCTATAAGCATTAACGTTATCTTCAATAAAATAAATCTGGGCCAATAGCACATGTGTATGTTTGAATGCATGCGGCCAGCACTTTTTTTATTTGATGTACCATTTGCTATGATGCCGTTCTTAATAAGTGTCGGCCCGGTCTTTGTTCCAGGACGCAACTTACCATACAGACTAAACATCGTTTTCGTCGTATAATGCACATATATGTATAAGCACATTGTCTAGGACCAGTGTCTAATATAATCTAATAGGACCGGTGTCTAGTCTCATCTAATAGGACCGGTGTCCAGTCTCATCTAATAGGACCAGTGTCTAGTCTAATCTAGTAGGACCAATGTCTTGCCTCGTCTAATATGACCAGTGTCTAATCTCATCTAATAGGACCGGTGTCTAGAATCATCTAATAGGACCGGTGTCGAGTCTCATCTAATAGGACCTGTTTCTAGACCAATGTCTTGCCTCGTCTAATATGACCAGTGTCTAATCTCATCTAATAGGACCGGTGTCTAGAATCATCTAATAGGACCGGTGTCGAGTCTCATCTAATAGGACCTGCTTCTAGTCTCATCTAATAGGACCAGTGTCCAGTCTCATCTAATAGGACCGATGTCCAGTCTCATCTAATAGGACGATGTCTAGTCTAATCTAATAGGACCAGCGTCTATTCTCAACTAACAGGGCCGATGTCCAGTCTCATCTAATATGACCGATGTCCAGTCTCATCTAATAGGACCGGTGTCCAGTCTCATATTATAGGACCAGTGTCCAGACTTATCTAATGGTACCAGTGTCCAGTCTCATCTAATAGTACCGGTGACCAGTCTAATCTAGTAGGACCGATGTCCAGTCTCATCTAATTGGACCGCCGTCCAGTCTTCTTTAATATGACCGGTGTGCCGTCTCATCTAGTATTACCGGTGTCCAGTCTCTTCTTATAGTACCGGTGACCAGTCTTATCTAAAATGAGAGGTGTCCAGTCTTATCTAATATGACCAGTGTCCAGTTTTCTCTAATACGACCGGTGTCCAGTCTCATTTAATACGATTGGTGTCCAGTCTTATCTTATATGGCCGGTGTCCAGTCATATCTAATACGACCGGTGACCAGTCTCATCTAATAGCATCGCTGTCCAGTCTCATGCAATAGGACCACTGTACAGTCTCATCTTATTGGATAAGTGTCCAGTCTTGACAAAACAACTGATGGAAGAATTTAGGAACAAGCACCTTTCTTATCTATTTTGTTTTTGCTACATAAACAAATGCTTGGTCCATGGGATAATGACTCGTGCCTTCTTTCTGTTTCGATTGATTTGATTAACACTTGGTAGTGACTAAAAGTAAGTTTATTGAGTTGCTTTTGCTCTGTTTGAAGTAGTTATTTTTTCATATCATATTTCGATTGACATCCAGCTTGTTGGATCAAATTTAGGTATGAATGTATTAAACCAAGTTGGTAACGTCTCTTTTACAATATCCAATATTGTTCACATTGATCAAGTATTGTTATAAAATGTTATTCGTACATTAACTGACACATGAGTTAGGGCTCTTAAAAGAACGTTTTAGATAACGTTGTTGGACAATTAGCAGATACTCTTTAACTTTTGTATTCTATTTTTGAAAGAAAATACATCGACACCTCTGTGTATCAATTACTTTTTATAGCATGTGGTGTATAATTTATTGTTTAAAAATCGTTGTTACGAATTAGCATGTGTTGTTTCCCGTGAAAATCAAGTTATGAAGACTTTGAATAACCATACAATCAAATGGATGTTGACATACGGCCACATTGGAATCTTTCTTTTCTCTCCATTTATTGTTAAGAGCGATTGCCACCACCATTTGTCACGAATAGACAGTACGGGTATTAATTGTTTGCACTTTCGAGTACATTGCTTAGTAATGCATGCATTAAATTCTGAGCAAAGTGTCAGCGGCCTCCATGTTTAGATTCAATCATCACAGAACTTGAGTTATCCAGGTTATATCAGTATTTCTACCGACGAAACTACCCATATTTTGTCATACAAACGAACATGAATTGCTAATATTATTCTCAGCAATGGAATATCCCAGGCCCCCATTATTATTTATATTTTTATTTGAATACATATTTGTATTTAGTCCAACATATTTGTCACATATACATGTAATAAAACATTGTATCCAGTGTGAGACTTGACGAAGGTATTACATGTAGCTGATTTGTTCACTGTCTCTGACTGTAACATGCAGGCGTAAAATTTATTGGAA
Organism: Congeria kusceri; assembly: GCA_027627225.1. Lineage (NCBI taxonomy): Eukaryota > Metazoa > Mollusca > Bivalvia > Myida > Dreissenidae > Congeria > Congeria kusceri. The sequence goes on along the minus strand of CM051039.1, from coordinate 23,978,927 downwards.
TTCATACAGATATTCACTTAACATTGTCTTCCAATGTATGTGCCTACCATTTATTCAGTACTCCGACCTGCAAGGTATTATTTATTTTTCATTAACTCTTTCTGATGATATTTAAAAATAGTTTAAGTACATTTTACCAGTCCAAAATCAACAATGTTAAACCGTTCAAATAGCCAATAAATCATTCTCATCATGTTAATTATTGTTCGGCAGTCATAACATAAATGCACATTTCAATTCCTTTAAATGTCAGTGTATTATTCAAGAACAACATTTCTACATTTACACACTCTACATGTAAAAATACGTTACATATAGTACATACGTCAATGGAATGCATTCATAATACAAATTACTCAAATGATGAATATGGCAACATATATCAGTACAAAAAATACATCAATATCACAAAATGTACAAAATATTTGTACGTGCTCTGTGAAGTTAATCAAATAATATCATATGCTGTTAATATAGTGTAATACACGTAGTAACGGCGTGACTGAGTAATTAATAAACTAATTATTAAAATTAGTGAACTAACTGATCACAAAGCTTTTACCTTTAACAAATTATTTTATATTTCAATTTAACGCCGAGCACAAAAAACTGTTACTCCACTAATATTTTTAACCACTTATAAGACGCATCACACGTCTGACGTGCCAATTAGCGGCATTGTTTGTATCGTGACGCCGCAGAGATTCCTCGTAGTAATGTAACGCCCCTTCATAGTCTCCTTCCATTTCATAGCAGTGACCAAGCAAGTTCAGTGCAGTCTCACCGTGATACAGGTTGATTGCATTTCTTGGATCAAATATATAAGTCTCGAGTACTCCCATTGCTTGTAAATGCTTGACACGGTCACCGAGTCCACCATACGTGAGATACTGTAGATAGTGGAGGAACGGACGAGCATCAACCTCAGCACAGTCCATCCATCCTTTTTCACTGATATCTCTCTGTGCAACCTCCTCTTCTGTCATGCCACGATTCATTTCAAACCCAAATATGTGTGGAGCGCAATACACTTCTTGCCTTTGAAACTTCACACAGAATGCGAATGGAGGTTCACCGAAACCGTTGTCACGGTGACCTGATATCATGTTTCCAAACACCTGGAGATCACTCTGTCCTTCTATATCTCGACATCCACACACAGCCTTGATCTTACTGTGATATCTCCTCTCTACGTCGTCCAACACTGCAGCTGCTGAACGTAACTGCCCACTACAGTATAACACAGCAGCCAGTTTTAAACGAGTAGAGGCTACGTCCGAGTCTAAAGAATATTGGAAACGCCTTGTGATCTCACTGAAATCAACATTCCCTAATCGTATAAATGTAGTCGCTTTTAGTGAATTTCGTAATGTGAACAGGTGTTTAGCACATTCCAATGCAGCTGGTTTTAATATGACATTCTTGCACTCGACAGTAGTAGTGCCTAGCATACATGTTATAACATTTTCGATATTTATTCCTATATGTTGATGTGTTACAATTTTTATCATCATATGAAATCTGCTCAAACGTTCGAATTCCAGCAATAAGCTGATACTGTTACGTAACGCTACACGTCCAAGTTCTCCAGCTCGTCCTATTTCCCGTATACCACACGCTCGCAACCGGCACCCTAGATTATCTATATCAATATATAATACATCATGTAAATCGTTCTTTATCATAGAGTCCACATACTCTACAAGGCGTCTCTGATGCCCCTTAGAGAGTTTCCCGTCAAACAAATTCACTCCTGAAATGATATAATTCGGAAGCCTTCCCAAAAGCAGCCATTTCCTCAATGTTTGTAAACATAGCAGAATAAGAAACATAAGGTTATGTTCCTCCCACAAGGAAGGGTGTGTTCTTTCTATTGTGTAAAACATTATAGTTTTACAATGAAAACTTGAGATACCATCTTCCACGATTTTAACGAAAAGGGCTTTTTTAATTAATTTTAAAACAATATAGCATTTTATCTGTGTCATGTTGAAACTGAACATCAACATTCGTTCTATAAGGTTCGGTGACATTCGCCATTCCTCGCGTTTGTAATCACTATCCGGGTGACCGGCGGGTACCATGAAACATGGAGCTACCCGTGCAGCTTCTAGTAGCTGCGTAGACGGCCAGTGTCTCGGTCTTCGGCTGTCTATCCAGTGTTGTATTTCAGGTAGGGGTTTTCGAACGTGAAATGCATATACAATATCCCAGTTGGGGACACCACTCACAGAAGGTCCACTTTTGGTTACCTCTCCGTGACCTTTAAGCTGATCCTCTGTTTCCTGTTTCCATCGTTCAGAGCTGAATAGTACTTGATCAGGACGTTTCCTTACACACCGGTAATCATAAACACGAGTCTCCGGCTCCGGCGAGTCAGACCTGATGACTTGCAACAAGTACTGTTGTGGAGGAGTAATGTCGTCATGAAGCATCAGAAGGTTACTACTCCCGGCCTGCCAGTCTCTCCAGTCTGTCATGATATTCACATCGTTGTTACTCCGTAGTAAATCGATATCGGACTGGAGACCGGGCGTGGTGGTGCCTTCTGATTGGCTCCCGAAATGGAAACATTCCCAGTTCTGTCCCTGAAGATGGCATGACATCGTTTCCATGCGCTCTCTCCATATAAATGTCCCCCTACGCTTCCTTACAGTGTCTGCACCGGCTCCAATGTCATCCAGTGCTTTAGACATCCGGATAGAAAGGTCTGCGAAGTAATCTGGAATCTAGTTGTAAATATATAATCAATACAGAAGTGTGTTGATTGTTGTTAAGTTATCATCAAAATGACAAAATATATCGATGCTAAATTTCTTATCATTTGTATGCATTACGTAACATACAAATGGAAAAAAATATTGTTGTACTTGATATAAACACTGTTGTATTGTTGTTCGTCTAAAATTAAATAATCGTATTATACCTCTTTATAGTCGCTTATTTAACAATAATGTTGAAAACATACACTATGTGTTTCGAAAGGATAATAGTAAGAACTTATTAAACGGCAAAGCCTTGCCGGAAGTGGTTATTGGCACGATATTTGGAGTGTCAATAACCGCTTCCGGCACGGCTTTGTCGTTTAAACAGTTGTTTATTATATACCACCGATTTAATCTTTCACAATAGAAACAAAACTCGTGTTACTCAATTTTTCAACACCGTAAAGACCGCGGAATCATTAATATTGTACGCACGTAAATTATTCAGAAAAAGGAGAGATTGCGAGTTATTTTGCAACCGTGCATATAGATAAAACCGGAACTACCTGTACTGGCACGGTAGCTGAAGGTTTTCTTTTCCTGCATAAATTTGTTACAATTTATAGTAAGGTATATACTTAATTTTTTTATTGGACGTCACAAAATGCATATATATTTTTTAAATAATAAAAATGTAACTTATGACTGCTCTGTATTCAAACTTAAAAATCAAATCAGCGAAAAATCACTTGTTGCTAGTGTTATGTTGTGAATACAGGTATGATAATAGATCTTATGGGAAAGAATTCGTTTGTATTGATTAGCAGACTATTTGCGTCATGTTTGGTCCCGGATATGCGTCTATTTGGAGATTTAGTTATCATACCATATGTATATTTCAAATGCTATTATCAGTTTTGTATTTGTACTGAAATATCTAAAATTCACAAATAATGAATCTTGACAAATATAAACAACAATTAAATGAGAAAAAAAGGCAATGACGTCGACGGTGATCGAACCTACGTTCTCAGGATAAAACTTTTGACGATGTTCCACTGTTCTATATTGAGTTAATTTTACCTTCCGTCAAGGAGGTTAGATTTCAGCACGCATAGGCTTGTATCTTCTGGCGGATTACGTATCTTTGTACAGCTATAAGGTCTCCGGGAACTAACTGGTTTTATATTTTATGTCTAACCGGTAGGTTATCTCTCGAGGTAAGACTGAAATAACCTGAGGAGGTCATGTGTGCCCAATGTCTTACCTTCTTTCACTAGGCTAAATATACTAAGTTGGTAGTTATCATGTTTGAAATCAATGCACAAACTGTCCATTAAAGAATCTCACACATGCATAAAAAGAAACGCACACTCACATTACACACTACAGCTATATTATATGACTTACTACTCATATCACAAGATATCTGCAGCATTTATCTCCATAAGCTCTGAATAGCCTCTTTAATTTGAGTTTCAGTGAAAAACCCAAAACTACCAAGCGTATTACTTACTGTGACACCTGGTAGTTTGAACTTCTAACAATTAATAATGCCTTAGTTTCAAAAAATCACTGCACATTGAAGAATTTTTTTTGATGGCTATAATGGTAGTTACATAAAAGCCTCTCAATACTGTCTTATGTATGGTCTGTAAAATCAGCAATTCAGAAATGATCATAATAAATATATGCCACAACACGTTCTATTTGGCAGGATAGTATTTCAAATATAAGTGTAAATGACGTTTCTGGTGTCAATCATTGGTGTAAACCATAAATACAATCAGTAACTTAGGCGTTAAAGAAATTAAGTTTGTTTCAGGTTACCCGACCTATCCTGAAAAATGCCCCGACCCTAGAACATTTTATTGAGTGGGGGGTCAGATATGTTTTTGTTTATTTTACTTTTTTCGAATAATTAAATGTTTTTGGATAAATAAGTGTTTTGATAGCATTCACTTTAAACCAATCTTTTATGATATTAGAGACATGTTTTGAATATTATTTCAGTTTTAGAATATTCCACTTGACCATTCACTAAATAAAAAAATAATAAAAAAATAGTTCCCTACCTATCTACCCTAATTTTTTTGGGCATATAACATTAAACAAACATATATTTTACGCCTTACACCGATTTGCATTAAACACGCACAATAAGTATGTTTCCAGAAACACAATCGAAAACATGTTGAGAGTTATACCTCCATATTTGGGACATGCTTTCAATAACCTCTGGTGTTCGCTCGCCTCGATGGATCAATATCACTGCGTGTTTTTTTTGCCACGAACAGTACGCTTCGAATATGGAACATGTACCTTGATGAAAATAAAATATATATTAAACACATAATAGGGAGTAAAATACGGACGAATATGATTTCGAGCGTTTTCCTTCATTTTATATGAAGTTCAATGATTGGTAACTTGTGTCCTTACATTTCCACTTTATCTCAGTTCATTACACGCTGTTTTGCTAACGTCTGTAGTACGATCATTATTATTTTCAGACTTTGCACAACTATTTATATCAAAATAACCATTTATACAATTAAGGAGGCAAAGTAGAAATATAAATTGCTTTTCGTGTGTTATTTTAGATAACCAATATGATTTCTTTAAACCGGAAGCATTTTCCACATACTTTACGAAACGATTACAAACCACCTTTTTCTTGTCCCAGTTTCCCGAGTCAAGACCGACAACTCCCGTTGAACTTCCTCAGTCCTGTGAAACCCAACTTAACTTTCTTCCATCTGACACAACCTGTACATATACACACTGACTTTCATGTGTCCATACATGTAATTTTTAGGTTGTTTTAGATTTTAAACAATCGATTGACTTGTAAATAAGTGTAAGCTGTTCTTGTATTTTGGGTGAAATGGGAAGAAGTAACACATTATTTATATTTATTCTTTGTTGATGATTGGTTCATGTTGCTTATACATCCGCAATAAAACATTTTTTAATATATTCTACACTTCAACAAATTTCAAAACGAAAATATAAGAATTAGTTCCGACTTACAATGACAAAAATTAGGAATAGTGACCAGTAGAAATTATACATCAATACAATACCCAAATGTATTTTACTTTAAAAATATTTAATTTATTTATATAATGAGTTATTGTTCTTTCGCTATAAATTTATATCTGAATCCAAATCGGAACAGCAAACATTAATTCTGAATAACACACATAAATATTATCAGCATACGTAAATGTAAAGGAATTTTTCGACATGCTTTCGAATATTTGCTAGACAATAATTAGTAAAAATTATGACAAATAATCAAGAAATGATTCAAATTAAACCACACTTTTCCAATTTTTTTACTATTTAATATATAATATTAGTCGATGTCGATACACGTTTTCCTTTTTATTTCTTAAAGGGACCTCTTCACATATTGGACAATTGACAATTTTAATTTTTTACTTTCCCTATCGATTAACAGTTTACACTTATCACGTGGGTGTTCGGCGAACAGTTAAAACTGTTGTCCCTCGGTGTCGGGATAAGTTTGAACAGTTTCCCGAGGACGCCATTATATAACCACTGACGTATCAAGTAAAATCAATTCTGAGTGTTTGCAACTTTAACTAATTTAATAGAAACCTACATAATTGGACTTTTATATATCGTTTGAAGTCAATAGTGAAAAAAGGAAAATAAAATCAAGACTTATAACCATGAATAATTACTAGAAGATTTTAATTGATCATCAGCAAGTGATTGTTTTATAAGAGCTATGCTCGGAACCAGTCAAATCTCTGCACGGTGGTTGTGAGCGAACTTGCTTACAGGAAACACAAATTGAAGCTAAATAAATCAAAGCGCTGAAGGCACTGCAGTTGTTCGCTGTTGCGTAACATTGGGCACAACTGACAATATTCAAATGTTAATAGCAACACAAGTTTAAATTAAACAGAACAGATTCGAACGGTTTATTGAGATTGTGTCTAAACGAAAATCTGTGTACAGTTTTGAATATTAGAAATCAAGAATAGAATTCAGTGACTGTTATAACATTCGTTTGTACTGGAAGTTATTAAAAATGTTGGAGAACTGTTCAATATCATTGCGTCTGGTAGTTATTATCGACTGGTCCAAATAACGTTGTACCATAAGCTAATAAGACCCGTTTTTTCCCAAAGAGTCACACAGTAAACGATAATACATGTATTCTTCAAACTGCTTTTAACTGAATCCGACATTCCGTGTTTTACTATAATATCGTATCAACATTATAAATATAACTTGAACAGAGCCATTCCATGGCTATTTATAATCCTCAAAACGCGGCGTTTAAATCGATATTGCCAAGGAATAAAATCAGATTTTAAAATATATATCGCCATTGTGTAATTTTTGTCTTTAAATAATGCCGATTTGAAATGTATCTGTGGTCAAATGTGCAGCTGATGAATTGAAGTATATTGTAAAGCGTTGGCCACTAATTGAAACGTTAACAGGTGTGAACACTGGACAGCCGCATACAGCAGCTTACAATACTATGTACAAATTATATGATTAAGGCCTGTCAAAACAACTGTTAATTGAACATGAAAAATATTGTCGGACAAGAAGCATGATGAGCCAAATTCTTTGTTTGGTGTTTTCTATAATTGTCTTTCTTTGGGCTACAAACATAATTATCTTACTTTAAATGACATTGCGACATTCTGTCATTAAATTTTCATAATCGACGCATTCTTCCAATGTACCTACCGGATATATTTTGAACAATTTTATTACCGGGCAATCTCCGTGGCAGACAATGGAGAAATAACCACGGAGTTAAGCAAAACTCAATTTAAACCTTAAAAACAAACACTATGCTAAATACTAAAAAATAACAATATTATATATATATGAATGCAACGACAGTGTTACAAGCTTTTCAACCGTATTAGCAAAGGTGTTGTGTGATAATGTTTGGTAATGTTTTAAATTGCTTAAATGAAGTTACGCACCAATATTATATTTTAGAAAAGTCTTCGTTTTTAATTAATAAAGCATCTGGAGTAGCAAACGCTTATATTCTGTGAAGCAAACGTAAACTAATTAAAAATGAGAAAACAAATTCCCTCTCACGGGGATCGAACCGTGACCGCCGGCGTGAGAGTCTAACGAGTTAACCACAGTATAGAGTATAGAGTACGTTCCCGAATTGAGTGTAATTTTCTGATAAGGTTAATGAAGTGTAATCGACCCGCTATTGCTAGTACCTGTATTGCGTAATTACCGATAAATTTTGAATTCAATTTCGTTCTTTATTATTATTATTATTATTATTACCACAAAGTGAATAATACAATAAGTAAGAAAATATTTCAGGGTAAATTGAAAAGGTATACATTTTTAAACACAACACATAGGCACCAAGTAACTTGCATCGACAATAAGTGAGTTGAATATGTTGACTCCTGATCTAATTAAACGATTTATCAATGAATTAGAACGCTGCATTGTGGACTACTTTCCTACGCGATTTTTAGTCTTAAACAAAGATTGACCCTTCACTAAAGCTGTGAATTACCCAACGTTTTTTAGTTTGTTCTAAACATATAATGTTCTAATACATTCTTCATCAAAACGACGGATGCATTTGGTAAACATTCATAAAATTCAAACAGCACTTCTTACTGTCGCCTAAAAATAACTGAGTTAAAATCATAGTGAATTTTACCTTCGGATTTAAGAAACGATACATTTAGTTGTTCTGCGAACAACTAATAAGAAAATTAATGTAAATGCAACGATGAACAAATTGTCGTCTGTAATCAGTAATCACGTCAATATATTATTATCCTTTTACCGCCAATATTTAATTCTCAAACTTAATTCATACAGTTGTTGATGAAAAACAAATATATTCAATTAATTTTTAGTTTTTTTTTATTGAATAGTACAACTTGGTGTTTTGATAGCAACCATTTGTAAAATGTATGTAGATCTAAACTTAGTATTTGGTCATTGATGGAAACAATTTTCTACACCATTGAACATAAAACTACCTCCACGTATAATTAAAAACCATTCCTTCGAAATCCAAAAATATTCTTTAATATTTTACAAAATAATCATAATAAAAACCGATATTCAATGTTTATTTCTGCTTACATTTAATACAAATTTAAAATTAATTCCAACATTCATTTCAGCGTCGACTAAACACAACACATAAAGAATATATCAACACGTATAAAATTTTAGGTTTATGTTGAAACTTAAACAGATCTACAGATATATGAAACAGCATTTACCTTAAATTAAAATCCGCATATAAATTTCATGTGTTACAAATTAAGGCTTATTGTCAACCATATATACATTTACTACTACTACTACTACTACTACTACTACTGCTACTACTACTGCAACTACTACTACGACTAAAACTACTACTACCAATATAGGTATATCTACAACAACTACTATTGTAACTACTAGTTAAACTAACACCACCACTACTACTACTACTACCTGTACTAATACTACTACTACTACTTCTACTAAAACTACTACTACTACTACTACTGTTACTACTACTACTATTGCTACTACTGCAACTACTATTACTACTACTACTACTACTACTACTACTACTACTACTCCTATAATTATTACTACTACTACTACTATTATTTCTATTAGTACTACTACTAGAACTGCTACTACTACTACTACTACTACTACTACTACTACTACTACTACTACTACTACTACTAGTACTACTAGTACTACTACTACTACTACTACTACTACTACTACTACTACTAGTACTACTAGTACTACTACTACTACTACTACTACTACTACTACTACTACTACTACTACTACTACTACTACTACTATAACTACAACTACTACTACGACTAATACTACTACTACTTATATAGGTATAACTACTATTAATACTAGTACTAGTACTACTACTACTATAACTACAACCACCACTACTACTACTACTACCTGTATAACTACTACTACTACTACTACTACTACTCTACTTTTACTACTACTATTATTGCTACTACTACAAATATTACTGCTGCTGCTGCTTCCGCTACAACTAATACTATTACTTGTGCTACTACTACAGCTACACAACAAAATAAAACAAAAAAACAACAACAACAATAACAACAACTACTACTACTGCTTTCGCTATTACTTCTGCTTCTACTGCTTGTTCTTCTACTACTACTTCCACTTGTACAACTACTACCACTACTACTACTACTACCTGTACTACTACTAAATTACTACTAATTCTACTACCACTACTACTACTACTACTACTACTACTACTACTACTACTACTTTTCCTACTACTAATATTACTACTACTATTACTACTACTACTACTACTACTACTACTACTACTACTACTACTACTACTTCTACTACTATTACTACTATAATTATTTCTACTACTACTACTATTACTTCTATTAGTACTACTACTACTACTACTACTACTACTACTACTACTACTACTACTACTACTACTACTACTACTACTACTACTACTACTACTACTACTACTACTAGTACTACTACTACCACTGCTACTACTATTACTACTACTACCACTACTACTACTACTACTATAACTACAACTACTACTACGCCTAACACTACTACTTTTTATATAGGTACAACTACTACTACTACTAGAGGTATAACTAATGCTACTACTACTACTACTACTTTTGCTACTACTACTATTACTACTACTGCTACTACTACTACTACTTTTACTACTACTACTACTACTACTACTACTACTATAACTACTACTACTACTAGAGGTATAACTAATACTACTACAAGTACTACTACTACTACTACTACTACTACTACTATTACTATAACTACAACCACCACTATATCTACTACTACCTGTACAACTACTACTACTTCTACTTTTACTACTACTATTATTACTACTACTACAAATATTACTGCCGCTGCAGCTGCTGCTTCCGCTACTACTACTACTATTTCTTATACTACTACTACAGCTACAACAACCAAATGAAACAAAAAAACAACAACAACAATAACAACAACTACTACTATTGCTACTTTTGCTATTACTTCTGATTCTACTGCTTCTTCTTCTACTATTACTACTACTGCAAATATTACTGCTGCTGCTGCTGTCCGCATCTACTACTACTATTACTTCTGCTACTACTACAGCAACAACAACAACAAAAACAACAACAACAACAGCAACAATAACAACAACTACTACTACCGCTACATTTGCTATTACTTCTGCTTCTATTACTTCTTCTTCTGCTATTACTACTACTATAAATGCTACTGATGCTGCTTCTGGTATTACTACCACGACTACTACTGCTTTTAATGCTAATACTATTACTACTTCTACTACTACTTCTACTACTACTACTACTACTACAACAACTACTACTATTATTACTACTACAACAACTACTACTACTTCTACTACTACTATTACTACTACTACTACTACTACCACTACTAGTACTAGTACTGTTACTGCTACATCTACTTCTATTACTACTACTGCTTCTACCACTACTACTACTTCTACTATTACTACTACTACTACTACTACTACTACTACTACTACTACTACTACTACTACTACTACTACTACTACTACTACTACTACTACCACTGTTGCTATTACTACTAGTTCTACTATTACTATTTCTACTACCACTTCTACTACTGCTACTACTACAACTACTACTACTACTACTACTACCACTACTGGTACTAGTACTACTACTGCTACTGCTACATCTACTACTACTACTAGTACTGCTACTACCACTATTACTACTACTATTCCTACTACTACTACTACTACTACTACTACCACTGTTGCTATTACTACTAGTACGACTATTACTATTTCTACAACTAGTTCTACTACTACTACTACTACTACTTATACTATTACTACTATTACTACTACTACTACTACTGCTGCTGCTGCTGCTGCTGCTGCTGCTGCTACTACTATTACTACCACTACTACTACTACTACGACTAATAATAATAATAATAATAATAATAATAATAATAATAATAATAATAATAATAATAATAATAATAATAATAATAATAATCACAATAAAAACACTTACACTTATAATAAATGAATGCTAAATACCTTTCGTTCACAAACTCGTTTCAACTGAAATCGAAAGTTGGTTGTGCGGGTCTTTACTGGGATTTCCAATGACATTCTTCTTTTGTATATCGACGGCGCATTGCTAATTTTTGATTTGTTAACACCCTGATATTTTAAGTAGACGGTTTAGTCGTGTTTAAGTAACGAGCTTTGCATCAATTACATATAATTAATTCATAACGTTATCAGAATATGTTTATCAACAGGTGTCCATGATCTCGCTTATAGTGAAATAGTTTTGTTTGTTTGGTTTACTGCAATACAATGTTTCCACCTACATATTCTAGTTCTAGAATATAATGTATATTCATCTAATTTGAATATTTAGCTTTAAAGAGAGTTATGGAATATTTTTTTCCCCACACAAGTTATGTGACCGGGCTGGGGTTCGAACTCACGATCCCCGGATTGACAGTCCAGCGCTCTACTACGACTCTTACCACTACTTCTACTCCTACTACAACTACTTCTACTACTACTACTGCTACTACTTCTTCTTCTTCTTCTTCTGCTTCTACTACTACTACTACTACTACTACTACTACTACTACTACTACTACTACTACTACTACTACTACTACTACTACTACTACTGCTGCTAATAATTATAATAACATGAATATACAGAAAAATACATGAACACAAATTATTACCTTTTGATCAAACATTCGTTTCAACGGAATCGAAATCGAAACTAAGGTTGCGGGATTTTACGGGGATTTCCGATGATATGTTATATCGACGGCTCTTTGCTAGCTATAGATTTGGGAATACCCTTAAGTTATACGTATACGGTTTTATCGTTGATAAGTAAAGAACTTCGCACCCACTTACATCATATGTAAGTCATTACGTGATCAGAGAACACCCGTTTATCAAGAGGTATCCATGATCTTGCTTCTAGCGGCATCTTTACGTGTTTTAGTTTTTGAGCAAAACACTCTTTTCACCTGTAGATTCAGGTATATTACGTTATTAACGAATGTTATGGAATATTTGTCTTTGATCTTCCAAATATATGTAATGTATTTAACATATTGTCATTCACCTTAACATACTATCATTATCTGTGATATTTAAATGTTTTGTTAATATTTAACATTGATTTTATCCTTCTCTGTGATTTTTCCATGTTAACGGTATATTACGTATTTATTTGTCAGATGTCTTTGATCGTCCTTACATATGATTTGTTGTTTACCTTTTATAATACCCATTGATTCCAACGTATTTTAGTATTTTAACTCTTCATCTTTCTCGTGGAGATTTCATTGTGTATATCAAATTCAGCAACGCCTAGACAAAGACCACAACTCGACACTACACGGATCGCAAGGTGCGCTGAACAGACTGGGTACGTTAGTCTTAATCAAGAATACAATTCAATGTTGAACTTTTGCAATTGCGAGTCTGTGTAATATTTGTTGTTTTTTTTTTGCTTTTAAGAATGACTGCATTCGTTTTGAACCATAAATACAAGACCGAATTTTAATTCTACGCCACACCAACCCAGTACTCTTATATGGATGAGTGAATTCAGACTTACAATTCTGATGGTCTATAGAATGAGCTAGCCGGGCGATAGTTAAATTGTTGAAATATAGTGATAATAATTATACTAGCTAACGGATTAACTAGCTAATATTGTGTGATAAAAAACACACCTAACAAAAAAATCACACTAATGGGTAGCACATTGACTGACGAAAATCTGCGGTAAATAATATGGATTTGAGAAAGCATACAAAAAGTTGTTGAAGTTATGAATTTTCAAACTAATGCACCTAATTATTTGTGCGTCTGAGGTTGGATGCCTTGCTATTATTTTTTTTAGATTATGAAAAGTAGTTTTTAAAACAAGTTGTGTTTCTTCATTTTTTCTTGATTAAATGTCATACGAATTAAGTTTTTACTAATTACTTAAATTACAAATTCAACTATTTATTATCATAGTATCTCGTCAGAAATGAGAAAAAGCACAATGCTGAAAAATAATCTGACGAAGTGCATATAGCCCAAAGACAGAGAAACAATTTCGTCAATTAATACCACATAAAAAATAGCTCAATTTTTAATCCCTGCCGGCATGAAGTTCCACGAGACCATAGTCAAATCACTTGGCTCAAAAAATCGTGGACAAGAACATGATAAAAAGGTGGACAACGTAAAATCCAACGTAATTAATTAATTAATTAATTAAATCAATCAATCGGTCGGTCGGTCGGTCGGTCCGTCGGTCCGTCGGTCGGTCTACGGTCGGTCGGTCGGTCGGTCGGTCGGTCGGTCGGTCGGTCGGTCAACCAACCAACAAACCAACCAACCAACCAACCAACCAACCAACCAACCAACCAACCAACCAACTATTTATTAATTAATTAAATAATAAATAAATAAATAAATAAATAAATAAATAAATAAATAAATAAATAAATTAATTAATTAATAAATTAATAAATAAATTAATTAATAAATTAATTAATAAATTAATAAATAAATTAATTAATTAATAAATAAAAACATGTATTGTATTAATTAGTTAATTAATTAATTAAATAATCAATTTAAATATTTCTTTATTTACTTTGGTAGGCATATTGACAACATTTGTGTGTTGAAATTTTCGTATGTGCATTTATTGATTAAAGTTAACTGTGTAACATAATTTAAGGTTTGTCGTGGGAAACTCGTGAAGTCCGCACAGGCATATGTGGAACGACATGCTTTTAACTTATAACATAAATATGATCAACGGTGCATGGTGCTACGTATATGTAGTATCATTTTGAAGCACATAGGTTACATTAATATTTGATTTAAAATAGCGGCACCAGATAAGATTACTCTAACACAAATGTCCGAATAGTAAGCACTAAATCACGTATAACATAAGTGAATGAGCTTTTTGTCATGATGTTTGCGATAAACACATTTCTTTGTATATATAGTATTACAAGAATTGTTTAAGAACTTATGTTAATAAAACCGTTTTACCAGGGTGCATGTATATAATTAGATTTATTACTGATGCTCATTCTAATGATTCATATATCATCTGGATTCCATAATTCCAGAATAATTTGTTTAGGTTTCATTTTCTTTTTCTAAACGTACGCCTCTAAATCGGATTTTTGCATTCCATAGTTTTCACTGTAAAACTATTGAATTGCATACAACAATGTTGCTCATTGTAACGATATTAAATATTGCAGTAAAACAACGTGTTCGACGTTTTCTTATCCACAAAGAAAAAACACGTTTATCAACTTCATGTAGATTTAAACCTTGTTGAACTGTCTGAATCGGAAAACACTTGTATAACGTGTAGGATTTTATAGGGTGTAAGGTAAAAGAAGTCAGCAGTACTACAAAACCTACATACATGTATTCGGATATTTTTGAGGTATAATTCTCTCCAAAGGTCTAGAAGAAAATAATTATTTTATTCTGAATACAATTAGAATGTTATTATTTGTGAAAAAGTGTTTATTGAAAGCGGATCGAGTGACTTTTTTTTACCATCGATTCTTTCTAGAGAGAATTGACCAAACATGAGACGTTATATTAATTGGTATAACGTGTACACTTACTCTGTCATATATTGTAGCGTGTTTCCCCAACAACACGATTGTTGTGAGCGGGTTGGACCCCACCGTGCGGCACGTGGCCGTCTCACAGGCCCGCCTGTCCTGCTCCTATGACCGTAGCGGCGGCACACTCGTCATCACCGGCTTCATTAAGGTGATACTTCACGATATATTGACGGAAGTAATGTGTCCACAACTGTTTGCTCATAAAAACGTTAAATAATAAGAAAATAAAGCAAGAGTTGGTAAATAGGCGTTTAGTAAAAGTAGACTTATTTAGAACCTACCCTGAAATCTATCAATACAGTGAAGTGAACGCTAGATGTTCTACCACGCGACTCCGACGAGCCTTCCTCCTGGCCGGCTACCTCGTCAACATACTGGTCGAACCCTTAACTACCAATTTGAAGATAGGTGCCTAACGATTTGTGTCATCTTTGTAGATGTGTTTGCCTTATTGGCCGAGCTATACTACTCACCCGTTCGTCGGCGTCGCTCTGATTAAGGTTGCGTGCAACGAGTACATATCTCTGCCTCTGTGTCTTCGGGGTCATTATGCAAGGCCACTGACCAAGGCCCATAACTCTGACAAAGAGTTATGAATAGTCGAGCGCTCTGTCCTGAGAGAGCTCTTGGTTTTTTAAAGCTGTTATATATAAGTATTTCTAAATTTTGAGAAACTAGAAAGCATTCGGAGAGCGCAGACCTCAGAGCAGTGCAAAGACAACAATTAACGATTTTATTTTCTTGTAGCCTCCACACCGGCTTGATATACGGCCAGATACAGAATGCATTATACATGCGATGTTACATAGAGTATTCAATTGTTATCATGATAAAATTGCATGTACATATGTTGCTTTATAACTTCGCAATGGCGATTTCTGTTTTGCAGGACGTCGCGATAGACGTTATCATGACTAACGTTGAGAACGTCGCGGAACCCTTTACCTCGCTGACCTCGTGGCAGTTCACGTGCCGGGAGATCCCTTCAGACGGCGTCACGTGGACCTTGGTGCACGAGCTCGTGGCTGGGTACGAGGCAAACTGGTTTAATACAAACAGCTACGTCGACCCTAATAGCAGTATTGCTATTAGAAAGGCTAGATTTATTTGTAATAGTTTACAAAGCAATTTGGCACAGACTGGTTGGCAAATGAATTTCAAACAGCTCGACCTTCGAAGAAAAAAAAGTCGAGTTATTGTCTTCACTCTGTCGTCTGCGTCTGCGTTAGTTAAGTTTTTTTATAAGTATTTTGGTTAATTTCTTTATCAGAGTCCATTTCTGAAAAACTATTAGAGGTAACCATTTGAGCCCTTCAATACCGGTACTTGTATACTATCAAAAGGGTAAGTCATTACAATAAGGCAGGTAACACTGTGATTTGTATTTCCAGAGTTATCTACCCTTGTTTGGATTTACAACTTCGAATATTTTGACATTTGTTTTTTTAAAGTAAAATTAATCAATAACTTTCAATACGACATTAAATTGAAACTGAAGATATTTTTTGGTGCTGACTCCATTCTGCAGACATGAGGAGGTAACTCTTTCAAGGATTTTATTGGAGTTATTAACATTTTTTCAACTTACAATTTTCGCTTTAGTTCAAATTTCTCAATACCTGTAAGAGGTATTGACCTCAAACTCAAAGTACTTGATCACAGTGATGAATTTATTCTGTAACTCTATCGGTGATTTCGTTTGAGTAATTGCTCTTTTTTTAAACTTAGAATGTTTGCTGTAGATCAAATTTCACACTAATTAACTATTAGAGATATTGACTTGAAACTCAAAATACTTGATCACGGTAGACAAGTTGAGGTAACTACATAAAGGATTTCGGTGGCTTAATGGCCCTTTTTTCAACTTAGAATTTGAACTTTAGGTCAAATTTCTTCTGATCCACGAGAGTTATTGACTTGAAAATTCAACACACCTCATCACAGTGATGAAGCCATTATATTAATAAAAGGCCAGACTACTATCAAATACGAGAAAGTCGAGCGTCCAAAACCCGTAGGCGGTGCTCTTGTTTGTTCTGTTCTTAGTCATGTTTACTGTTGATGTGTGTATACATTTAGCAATGTACAGAGTTTGTATTGTAATTGGCAAACAATTATTAATCATTCAAACATTAAAAATACTCCAAAAACTGGAGTTCTCAGCCTGGTAGCTAACATTCCGTCCCCTGTGCCAGTATCACCACGGAGCAGACCATCCTGATGACGTCCACCATCCACGTCACTTCCGGCTTCCGGGCGAGCAAGGAGGACGCGGCGTTCACCATCCAGGCCCACGTGGGCGACCTCGTGTACTTTACTTTGGACATACACTGTTAGTTTGAGCCACGCTTGTAACTTGCTGCAGTCTCACTCCCCCCCCCCCCCGTCCATTTTGATGCGAGAGGCATATACTGATTGTCCAGTCCGTGATTCCGTCCGTACAAGGTTTACTAGATTTTACCGTTTCGTCTAGCCAACACCGCTTACTACAACACTTGGATACTTACACAGTTGTTGCTTATGACCATGCCCTATCCACCCATATCACCCAACCTCACTTTGACCTTGATCTCGACCTAACTTTGAATTGGAATAATTCAAATTGGCTGTTCAGCACCAGCTGGGGGTATGTGCGTTTATCGAACCCAGCTTCTTGTTTTCTGCTATGCTACTACAATATCTCACTGGGGTCGTATCACAGAAACATCGTAAGTTTATCTTAAACTATCTTGACTTAAGTAAAAAACATCAACTTATTATAGTTTTAAAGCTAGCTATAGATTTGTGAATCACTTTACATGAAAAATATCAATTGTTAATAATATAGCTGATAACAAATGCATAACATGCATAACGCGCTGTGCACACGAAATTAAAAAATAAATACAATTATGAATTTTGAGAATAAGGATAAATAATACTTAAGATGTTTCTGTAATACGACCCCTGGATATATGTTTGGTTGCAGCTGCGATCGAGCTGGAGGTGCTGGAGCGCTGGGCGGAACCGATGGCGGAGGACGGCACCATCAAGACGGCCCTCTCCATGAAGATCATTGACACGCATGGGTAGATACCACTTATGTGGAGTTACTATAAATGTGGCCTGTCGTGGGAAAACCGGGCTTAATGAGTCCGCACAGGGTGCAATCCGGGTCGGCACTTGACGCTTTTATGGTATTTTCTGTTTCATGGAAGTCTTTTCTAAACATAAATCCACTGTAGGCGGACTGCACAGGCTAATCCGGGACGACACTTAACGCACATGCATTAATCCCGGATTTCCCACGACACGCCTCAAATGTTTTCCCGTTAGCCAAAGCATTGTCAAAATATTGTGTCTGATACATCCCTAGTATGTATGGACTATATTATGCGAAGATTTTTGGTGTTTGTCTATAGAAAACTCTGCGCGCGTCATGTTAGAATTCATAATATATGTAAAACTCTGCTTGCCATCGCAAGCAAAAGCCTAAAACTACTTTTTTAAATCTTTGTGTCAGCTGGATTAAAAATAATTATGGAGATGCCATAAAATTGGACAGTGTGTAAAAAATGGAAACATCATTTCTTCATTTTTAATATTTTAAGTTGTAAAGGACCACAAGAATCTTTGTTTATTTTAAAATAAATTACATAGATGCAAAGCTTAATTACTCTATATTTCCGATTGGTCGGAAACCTAAGTGATATATTGATCAGGGACCGATATAAATCAAGAACGAACACAACACAAACCTCCGAAAAAATCCAGGATTGTGTTCTATAACATTTATATTGACAGGGTGGGTCTATTTTACTGAAAACAGAATCAAAAGTGTGTTGAAATATATTGTTCGTTAAAAAAGTTACTACATGTACATGGTCAACATGTACATGTTTATTTTTCCGTTCAGGAACCTAAGCAATATCTGTAAATGCGTTTGAAAGATATTTATCATTTTCCCATCCGATGATCCCCATGTATTTTTCCAAAACACACACTTATATAATAAATCGGCCTAATGGACCGGAATGAAAGTTGAGTATGAGTATATATTTTTATTATTTGCAAATATTTGGCATTATCGTGTCATTTTCCAATTCACGCTTTGTTTCCTGTACATGTATGTTAGAGTTATACAGCTTCTTTGAAAAACAAACTTGCTATGGGATTGTTCTGATATAAATGTCAAGTTAAAAGTCGTCCAAGACAAAAATACCTTTAGGGTGTTTGAATACGAAAAAGGTATTTAACTGGTGCCATATAAGCCATTGATCTGTTACGGCGGTCGTGCGAAAACTTGCGGTGACCGTACGATAACCTTGCGGTGGCCGTGAGACAACCATAAACGTAGTTCAAAATCGTACTGTAACCGTACGGTCACCGTGCAACAGACGCACTTTTAACATACGAAATCGAAAACGCCAGGCACCCTTCCGAGCTAGGTAACAGTTTTCCGGTAAGCTAGTTGCATGTAGTTTCTCAGAAACGGCTTGATGGATTTCATTCAAACAGCAAACATGTATTGCCCATATGACATTGGACCAAGTTTTGTAACTCTAGCTGGAATTTCGTCAGACTTTCGATAACTTTCAATATTCTGTTTACCGAAATGTGTCTTTAAGACTCTAAAAAAAAAAAAAAAACTCAATTCCGACCCTAACTTTTTGTAGGCCGTTTCCCGAAACACACACTTTATTTTTTGGCCTTATGTTCAAGAGACAACTCTTTATAAATATCGTTTGTGTCCCAAATAAATGCTAAATCATCAGTGGCCAAACTACACGGAGATTTTGCTCTATAACTTGATATAATTGGATTCATGTGTAGATGCAGCCTGTTCCCTGACCTGATCTCGGCGTTCATGAGCCCGTTCCTGAGCTCCGCGGGCACGTGGCGCTCCCACAGCGCGCTGCGCGTGTTCAAGTTCTACAGCTACTCGCTGCTCCAGCTGAGTTGCACGGTGCGCGTGTGCCGGTACGGATCCGAGCACTGCCAGACCTCCGTACGTGTTAGCTTTAAATATCTTGCTCAGTATACATTTGTTTGTAATGTTAATGTTTTATTTAATATGTTTCTATCTGCTTTACTGATAACATGCTTTACTGAAAACAAGTTGAACGCTCTCTATCAGCCATATCATATCACAGTGCAGCGGGACCCGGCGCAGGAGAGCCAGTGAGATCTCGACTGCTGACGGAAGTGTCGTTTCCACCACTCATGACGTCATACGCGTGCTGGACGCGCAACCCCTGGAGGCGACGGCATCGCAAGGTCAGCTTCCAGTATATGTCCCGACAAACAGCGCCTTTCCCGGTGTAGTGGCTGTTACATCGGGTGGTGTTCTATCAAACGACGATACAGCCTGTACAACCGTTTTCATTGAGCAGCATTATTAGTATTTGCGAATTACCGGTATTACTTAACCACCTCGCAGAGATTTAACGGTGTCCGAGCATAGCTCGTTTAAATCCCTGCCGTCACGAAGTTCCACGTGACCATAAGCAAACACTTGGCGCGAAATAAAATCGTGGACAAGAACATGATAAAAACGTGGACAACTTAAAATCCTAACGTTGTTATGTTTACTTGTTTATTTATTTAGTTTGTGTTTTTCATTTTAATTCGTAATATATATACCTGGATCAATAATGCAAACATGTCTGTGCCATTGTTTTAAAATAATAATGATGCAATTAAAATTTTGTAAAAAATGAATCTTCAATCTCCTCATAATCGTCTCCCCTGAAAATTTCCAAATCCGTAAGTTTTTAACTCGTGGTGGCAGTGGTAACTGAGAAGTGTACCGATGGGGAAGTAACCACTGCGAGGAGTTTGATTATTACTATGCATAAACCGAGAACAGTGCTCTCGCCTGCTCGACTGTTGTGCTCATTGCCCCTCACACGTTTAGTATTTGATATACCAGTATTTCTTAATACATGGTATATGTAGCATCAAATGAGAAAAAATATATATTTAAGAAATAATGTTCGATTTAGAGTTGTTTATCGGCTAATGAAAAACGATTTGGAGTTCTGATAAGCATAAGCCCTTAATATACCGCATCAGAACGACAAATAGGTGTTTATTAGCTGATAAACAACGATAATGCGAAAATTAGTTCGATTCTAACATGACCTGACAACATTTACTGCAATTACAATGTGAACTATATTTTAAATGTTGGAACTTTTTTTCGGGTTGTTTAGTGGTAGTTTAACAACGGTGAATGTTGTTCTTTGTTTATAGAAAAATCGGCGCGTTTCATGTATTGGCAATTTCGAATGCTCTGTTTAATATATATATATATATATACATTTAAACATGAATTTATTGTCATACGTATCCCAATAAGGAGACTGTATGCAGAGCTCTGATATTGCCCTCTTTTATAACAAAATAACTTGACCCTATTTACACTTTGTTCATTACAGGATCTTCGAATCTATGCTTGGCATTGGTGTCGGTGACTGCTGTGCTGCTGAGGAGTCAAGCCGGGTGATACCTCTGTTTTAACGACACCATTGTGCCGTGCAAAGAAGTCTCTCCCTCTCTCTGGAGTTACAACTCTTATTGATTGTGACAGATGAATCAGTATTAAATGTGTTTTGGTATTATCGGCGTGTGTGTGTGTATTTTGAGGTTTATCAGGTCCTTCCACACTGAAGCTGCATTATGTGAGGACCCGGGATGTGTCCCAGCATCCCTGCATAATTTTACTAGAGACATACTAAAAGTTGGGACGAATTTTGAAGTATTGCTGCAATTTACAGCTATTCATTATTTACTGAAGTTTGTTGGAATTTTGGTGTGGTCTTGTGCTGTGGGCGAAACCGGAGTACCCGGAAGAAATCCCACCTGTCCGGTATTGTGACCACCAACCAAACTCACTTGCGCCGTGTGGGGAGCAAACCTGGGACGCCTAGGTGAGAAGCAAGTGTACCAACCACAGCCCGGGCTGGCCGGACAGAATCATCGACGTATCTGCTCTTCCCGCCAAAGGGCACATGGGCAGATCTAGGCGGGGAAGGTCTAGTGCTTCCTCGTCGCGCAAGGACCGTAAAACAAACTGTGCACAACACACGTTTAAATGTCTAAGTCAAGCCTGACCGGCTAGCTCGGTGGTTGGTACACATATTTGTATCAAGGCGACCGTACTGTTTACAGTACAATGTACGCCAAATGCTTTTCTACTCATACGCGACGGTAGATAGGCGAACTATAGTTCCGTAAAAAGGTAACTCAAATACAATTAAAATGAAACTATCTTACCAAGATTATCTGACATGGTGTAAATATAAAATTCAAATATAGTTTCATTTTTACCTGGTAGTATTCGCATTTATCATATTTACCACTGTCCTGTACGTGGGCAAATAACCGAATCGAAAGTACAACGTGGGTGGTAAACCGATAAGAAAGTATATGTAGTTTAATTACCCAGAATGCGCGAACGTACACAAATCAGTTTTCGATTAGTGTGTACACAGTGCGCTTTACTTAACAAGTATTTATAGTTGATATCGGGCTAGTTCTATGAGGAATAATAATTTAATAATAACGATAGTGTTCGAAACCATTTTCATCTGATATTGAAATGTATGAATGTAAACAGTTAAACATGTATCACATTAAACATATTTTTATTTTCCATATGATTTATTTCATTAGTTTATTTAAATTTATCTCAGCCACGAAACTCAAGTTTGGAGCATTCAGGTTTTAACAAATTGTATGTCGCACTCACTATTTTAACACTGAACAGGTTCCACTCTATGATACGTCATGAATTACTTAAACACTAACCTTATTTTATGTACACTTTTATGAAGTACGAGTTGACTATGGTAAGAGATTAACAGGGGTACGAGTTGACCAAATATAGGATACGAGTTGACTAGGATACGAGTTGTCTAGGTTGCGAGTTGACTAGAAACCTGTCCTACAGCTAGGGAAACACGCAACAAGCTATTTCAGATGGTAACCCAAACCTTCAATTATCATCATCATTGTTATATTCTCTGAAAATGTTTTCAACAAGCAGTCATGCCCCATATAAGCAGCAGTTGCATTATGTTGTCTTTCGCGTCGCCCATTAAACGAAGCCATCTTGTATATGCGTCGAAAATCACATAAAACAAACTTCACGTATTAAAACGAAGAGGTAACTTCTCCGTTAACGTAGCCTAGTTAAAATGGACCCTCTCCGTTAAATCAGGATGTATTTGTTCTACGCAGGTATAACAGACAGGCGAACATGGCAATTATCAGTTAAGTTGTTCGAAAATATGTCATGCACGGACCATTAGCATATTGCTTTTTTTTTTAACTGGCCATATGGGAGAGAATCCTGATGCAATATATAAGGCATACAAGTATGTTTGTTTCATGTTACATGCCCAACATTGTTTATAAGTGGATGCTATCAAAACAAAATACTTCTTTATACAAATATTAACTGAATTTAATTATTGGAAAAGTAAATAAAACAAAAAAATCTGACAAACTCAATAACATGTTTTAGGGTCGGTGCATTTTTTCAGGGTAGGTCGAGTAACCTGAAACAAACATTGTTTACATCTAAAAATTCACCACACCGTCAAACGGTTCAGATGTCCGGACGGGAATTGCTCGATCTGTTGGCAATAACAGTCAGATGTCTTCCCTCGGAACTAATTTTAATTCCGCGTTAAAATAAACTCGGCGCCCGGCCTATGCCTAAAATTGGCCCGGCTAACAGGTGACCTGAATGTGCCCGGCCGAAAGTGGCCACAAAAATACTCCAGAAACAAGAAGTAAACCCAACGGTGCTTAATTGTGACTACGGTATAACATCTTGCGAAATGCTATTGTATCGTCAGTCAACAACAGACGGCCATAAAATGCAAGTGACCTTAGGCGAAAAAAAATTTTTGTTTCAGGTTACCCGACCTACCCTAAAAAAATGCCCCGACCCTAGAACATTTTATTGAGTTTGACAGATACTTTTTTATTTACCTTTTTCCAATAATTGAATGTTTCTGGGATAAATACGTGTTTTGTTTTGATAGCATCCACTTCAAAACAATGTTTAAGGATATTACCGAGATGTTTTGAATATTCATTTAGTTTAAGAATCTAAAAGTTGACCATTTACTAAAAACAAAAAAATTACCTACATACACTATTTTTGGGGGCATGTAACCTGAAACAAACATAATTTTTTACGCCTTATCTCCGTTTCTTGTGCCTAAAAACTGCTACTTCGGAAACTGTTGCGCAATGTACGTAACAACGATCGAATTGGAAACAGCACAGCCTGCATGTAAGCAATGCATATAAGTCGTATTTGCTTAAATCATATGGATACATGAAAGGGGGAATTACAGCAATTATCACAAGAATTCCCGACTTATAAATATAATCACGCTCGACAAATATGTATGCATATCACAGCATCGACGAAATACTGC
Organism: Congeria kusceri; assembly: GCA_027627225.1. Lineage (NCBI taxonomy): Eukaryota > Metazoa > Mollusca > Bivalvia > Myida > Dreissenidae > Congeria > Congeria kusceri. The sequence continues at coordinate 23,953,981 of CM051039.1, read as the reverse complement.
AATTTTATATTAACGCTCCTACCATAGTTCGTACTCCCGCAGACAGAGCGTAGACGTCGCCGGACAAGTGTGCGGTTGTACAGCAGCGGCGCGTGCCAGCAGTTGCCTAGTGACGTCTGCCCTCTGTCTGGATATCGGTCTTGTTCCACGACGGGCCCAAACTCTTCGCAGCGGTTACCTCCATTATCGGTTAATTTGATCAGAGCTTTGCTCGGAACCAGCAAAATCTCTGCGCGGAGGTTGCGACGGGCTAGGTCGTTCACAACCGATGTCGTTGACGGACAAGACCATAACGGCCCAGAATTCTAATTGGTTGAAATCAGTTTTTGTGTCGCTTGAAAAGGCGGCATATATGGGTACTTCCCCCTTCAGTTTGTGCAAACAATAAATTAGGCAGCTTGTGTGCAATCATTATATGAAATTTTAAGAAAGTTTTAGTAGGCAGTAAAGGAAGGTTAAGTTCGGTTTTCGGCATAATTGCTTTTACCGTACTTGACGGGGGAAGTATATGTGTCGTGGCTCTTGTTTATTATTAAATCTGAGAGTTCTATCAGTGTTGATTTTACTTCACTTTTGTGAATAAGTGAAGATCAATAAGAATTTTATTACACTTTGGTTGTTAATGAGGTTACTTTTCAAATAATGTGGTATTTGTTCTGGATCTTCCATCTGATCCCTATGTGATAACTTTATTTTGAATGTTTCTATATTGTCATGAGCATGTTGGTTATTGGTTGTTACATAAATAAATAAAATACTATTATTTGTAGTTCGTCTTATTTTATTAGACACAAAATTGTACATGATTATGTTATTGTGTGTTTTAACAAACGGAATACAGCAACACAATAAACTACATACAGTAATCAAATTCAATACAGCATCATGCTACATACAGTTTTCATAGATAAATTATCATAGATCAATACAGCATCATGCTACAGACAGTTTTCATAGATAAATCATCACAGATCAATTCAGCATCATGCTACTGACAGTTTTCATAGATAAATCATCATAGATCAATACAGCATCATGCTACTGACAGTTTTCATAGATAAATCACCATAGATTAATACAGCATCACGCTACTGACAGTTTTCATAGATAAATCATCATAGATCAATACAGCATCGTGCTAAAGACAGTTTTCATAGATAAATTACCATAGATCAATACAGCAGCTTGCTACTGACAGTTTTCATAGATAAATCATCATAGATCAATACAGCATCATGCTACTGATAGTTTTCATAGATAAATCATCATAGATCAATACAGCATCATGCTACTGACAGTTTTCATAGATAAATCATCATAGATCAATACAGCATCACGCTACTGACAGTTTTCATAGATAAATCATCATAGATCAATACAGCACCATGCTACTGACAGTTTTCATAGGTAAATCATCATAGATCAATACAGCAACATGAATCAAAAGGCTGACAGCGTGAAAAGACTGTTGGCGTCAAAAGAAACTAAAATCTTGTGTATCTTTAAACTTAATAATATGGCCTCTTATGTATAGTATACGACATTATAATACAACTTTATTTGTAAGTAACGAACATATATTTTTCAAGCTAATTATCAAATGCAAACGAAATTACACACATGTCAGTTAACAAGTCAATCTGCAACGAGCCATGCAGAATAACCAATAAAGCGTCGTAGTAAGGAGCATCGATTGTTAGTGATTTTTAGCCTACTGAGTCAAAATTTGTTCAAACGATGCGTGCTCTCGATTTTCCATACTACAGTTTAAAATTAATACATTGCAGTAATTTGTTGTCAAATTCAGATTAAGATTATAAGAGTGTTATAACAAGAAATAACACTTTCACAACGAGTCAAAAATAACCGATGCAGCGCATTAATTTGGTGATGTTATTCCAGGACACCCAGGTCAAATTTCGGTTCAAGTAAATGCGAACATAGGGGTGTCTTTAATTTGACGAAACGTCTCGAATGAATTGTACTTTTATGAAACTGTTATTGTAATAAATCAAATAATATTATACACATTATAATACACATGACATACATTATCTTAAATAATTAAAATGTAAGAAAACATTCGTGAAGTTTTGCTGTTTTGAAGAAGGACTCTTTCAGGTTTCGATTTACTGACTCGTAGCCTGCAAAGAAAAGAAGTAGTTTTCCTCGCTACCTGTTTTGGAAATTACCCTCTCAAAAGGTTACGCATGCGCAAATAAATTCCTTCTTTGTTACATATAAAATATTGAAAGTTTGAACTCAATTTTCACCATGACCAAGCTACTTTCCAATATATCACCATACATTGTTGGAAAGATAAGGCCATAACCTTTTGAAAAAACAGCATGTAAAAAACTTCTATGCGTTGTAACTCAAACTATTTACCTTAGAAAAAACACACCGGTTTTGACGGGCATGGAGGCTGCCATTTTGCTCATGAATACATGGGTCAGAAGTTATGAAGCTGGGAACCACTAGACAAAGTAGTGCCAAAAAACAGGGTTTTTTATTGCCTACATATATACCTTTAAAATGATACCAAAACATATCATTTAAACTGTATTTTACAAATTCTATGCATCCTGCACTCAACCATATGTGCGTATTATTTAACTGACATCATCATAGGTTCTCATATATACATGTATTGGTACATGTAATTAAACAAACATCGTAAGTTTAATACATTATTATGTACCGGTTCACTCGTCGTTTTGACATACTGTTAATTATCAAGTCAATTGCAAGGTGTTTTGAAGGCAACTTTCCGGCTTCGGTTACGTTGTATCCATACTGCGCTCAGATAGGTTGTTCGCACCTTAAAGCATTTTTCTGAACCTTGTTCGAGCAGCTATGTCATCTAATGATTTATAGAAACACAAACATAACTGAACAATACAAATTTCCCTGCGCTTTCGTCATCCGTTACCTCTTTTGTATAATAAAATTATATAATATATAATTATATTAAGTTTTTCAACTGATTTTAAAAGCGCGCTTGAAGACCATCATATTAAACAATGCTTGGGGTGAGGGGATTTTTCTTGGCTGTGTTGATACTTCATTGTTTAAGCCTCGGTCAGAACCCATTGCGGTGGCCGCAGACCGCAGACCAAAAGCACGATTTTGAGATCGCAAGGCAAACGCATGCGTTTCGTAAGAACTTGTGGAATTCGTACGGGCATCGTGCGGCCAACTTACGGGCGACCTGCGTTCGCCGTACGTTTTAATTTTTAGCAGACCGCAGCTGGGTCCGCGAATCGTGCGATTGACGTGCGTCTGTCCTGCGGCGACCTTACGGTTACCGTGCGACTGTGAATTACTTTTTATGTCGACGCACGACCAGCGCATAGTAATCGCACGATCAACGCAAGTTGTACACACGGTCGCCGCAAGACAGCAATTTAGCATATTTAAATTTTTCATCTCTGGAAAAAATGTATAGGCACGATTTAGTGCCTAAAGGAAGCTACGCCCCTGGATGTTAATCAACCTATAAAAATATATCTTTGAATAAATAAAATGTGGTGAAATAATTCTCGGAATACGTCGAAATGTTATTCATGTTACTTTTACTTCATTAGCGTAGCATTAATACATTATTTGCAATGATACCAATTATACACAGAAACCCTTGATACATCATATTCCTACCGAATATATAGAGGATATTTGTTTGTTTTCGGTGTGATAACGCATGATATTGTCACCGGAAAGTGAGACAATTAATATTTTCACGAGCGCTTTTTATTTAAATGCTATTTGAATATTCTTTACGTTTGATTTTTATTTAGGGGATTTTCAACACGATTTACAATCTTACGTCCGCACTATTTTCTGTATAATGCGTAGTAATCGGGATTAGTAATAAACATGCCAGCGCCATCTTGGATTTAGATCAAATGTGCCGTGGATTAGATCTAGTTAAGCAACTTAAATTTTTTTGGGGGATCAAGGCATTATCATAGCAGCGTGTTTACAGCACAACAGTCTACTATGCTACATAGTTTATTCATAGACAACGCAGGATCCGTGTTTCTAAATTTATTCACGTTTAAATACAATTGGATACACGTCGTCGTTGAATAATTGTCAGCTTTTAAATCAAGAAGTTAACACACACTGCTAGCTTTAAATTGTCTGTTCTGTCTCCTTGGCTCAATACGACTGAGGAAAATCCAAGAGAAAATAAGAGGAAAGACACTTCAATATATCAGAGATGTATTCTTAACATTTGGTGTTATTAATCTTCACTACTTTTCTTTTTTGGTAATTATGTATGATAAATGGTGACAACACATACAATTAAATATTGTTCAAATCAAATAAAATTAAAAAAAGTAGTCAATCACAGTGAGGGATATAGGGATATATATCACTGATATTTTTCTATATTTCACTACTTAGCATTAAAGAAAAAATTAATCGCCATAGTCTAATAAAATTTTATGTTTGTGTTATCAAAAATGAAAGTCATTATTTCAAATGCGCTGACTGTTCTCTGAAGATTCCTTTTTGTTAGGATACACAGTATAAACGATTAATTGACTTCGAAATGTGTATGTACTTGAGAATAACTATACGCGTCTTATACAAAATAAGTTTCATTCATTCCCATTCAATTTTGTACATTGTTATTTTTTTAATTTGGCTGACAAATTTATATAATATTAATGATGTTAACGTAAATTATTTAGGTTATTCATGTATCACTGGTGAAAACATGGGGCGGTATGATTGGTTTATTCACGGTACAAATATTAATAATTATTGAATTAATCACAAATTAATTTTGGGACCCGAGAAGTTTTTTTATGGTGTCCGAAAAATCTGGGGTCCGAGAAGTATCCTTCTATAGGTGGGGACCGAAAAATCTGGGGTTCGAGAAGCCACGTAACCGATCATCTTGGCCCTCTTGTATTATGTTTAGGGTAAAAATGATATCTCAATATTAATGTCAACGCCGATTGTCTTTTATAAAGATATTTCTTGTTTCTTAAGTAAAAATCAATTCATGCAAACTCACCTTCGTAAATAAAAACAGTTTTTAATCCTCGTATTGTATTTTCTAACATGGTACTCGCTAATTTTTCTATACACAAAGAACAAAATTATCATTGTTAAACTACCCAATAAACAACGCAAAAAACGTTCGATTCTGAGCAGAGAACAGTAAAAAGTAGTTCCAATTACAATTGCAAAAATATCTGTCCAATCATGTTAGAATCGAAGTAATTTTCGTATTATCGTTGTTTATCGACCAATAAACAACTCTTTGCTGTTGTGATGCGAGGCTATTAAACAACTTGGGCTAACGCCCTCGTGGTTTAATTCTTACGATCAGAACACCAAATCCTTGTTATTGGCCGAGAAACAACGATAAATCGAAAATTATTTCATAATTAAAATATGATAAATTGGTTTATGTAAAATGCTTATTATGTAAAATACTTTTTTTCCAATTTAGTAAAAAGATTACAAAGTGGACGTTGCCGTTCTTAAAAAAAAAAATGAAAGTGGGCGGTGTCTGTGGTAAAAACTGTAAAAGTTGGCGGTGTCGTCGGTACAAACTGAAAAAGTGGGCGATGTCGGCGGTAAAAACTGATAAAACTGAAAAAGTGGGCGGTGTCGTCGGTAGAAACTGAAAAATTGGCCGATGTCGTCGGTAAAAGCTGATAAAGGGGCTTTCTCGTCAGCAAAATCTGAAAAAACGGGCGATGTCGTCGGTGCAAACTTAAAAAGTGGGCGGTGTCGTCGGTTCAAAGTTCACAATTGGGCGATGTCGGCGGTATAAACTGATAAAGGGGCGTTGTCGGCGGTAAAAAATGAAAACCAGGGCTTTGTTGTCAGCAAAATCTGAAAAAATGGGCGGTGTCGTCGCTGCAGACGGCAACATTGGGCGATGTCGACGGAAAAAACTGATAAAGGGGCGTTGTCGGCGGTAAAAAGTGAAAACCAGGGCTTTGTCGTCATCGCCCACTTTTTCAGTTTCTACGGACGTCACCTACAGATATTATGACCTCTTTCATTACCCATATATTTGGAGAGAATATTTATTTCTCGTCTCCAAATGTTGGACACAACAAGTAATTCTACTTGTTACTTGCCTACTTGTTACTTGCTTTGCTTAATAGCCGTTTGTGAAAACGCTTTGAGACATGTCAAGTTTTCTGTAGAGGGTCAATCAAAGTGGTCTTCGTGAACCTATCTGACTACAGTGCGCAAACTTCCTGACGTAAGAATCATATGACGACCTATACAATATTATATTCTGTATTTTATTCGGATTTCCAAATGGTTATTTATATTCCAGCCCATCAGTGTACTGCTTTATAATGGTTCACCTACATGTATACCAGTAAATAACATCTATTTCGTTAACTGTTGGTGACCAAGTAAATCAACAATCAACACACGGGAGACCTATTTAAATCAAATAATGAACTCTGAATCGTAAAAATGCGATTTATACTTGACCCACTGCAAAATATGTATTTAAATCTTCGTCAATTGCATGACTATGAAAGCAAGAGTTTTGGATGAAAGGTCATCCCGAGATGAAATTCTATTGGTCGTCCTCAGATCCTAAAGAATACCTTATATAGGAGCTGATTTTAATCAGATTGCTTGAGAACATTCCCGAAAAGTGAACCAAGATTTGAAGCATACTGTACATTCTATAAAGAAAACGTCTGTTAGTAGGCAGAAAAGGAAGTTTCAGTTCGGTTTTCGTCATAATTGCTTTTACCGTACTTGACGGGGGAAGTATGTGTGTCGTGGCTCTTGTTTATTATTAAATCTGGGAGTTCTATCAGTGTTGAATTTACTTCACTTTTGTGAATAAGTGAAGATAAATAAGAATTTTATTACACTTTGGTTGCTAATGAGGTTACTTTTCAAATAATGTGATATTTGTTCTGGATCTTCCATCTGATCCCTATGTGATAACTTTATTTTGGATGTTTCTATATTGTCATGAGCATGTTGGTTATTGGTTGTTACATAAATAAATAAAATACATATTATTTGTATTTCGTCTTGTTTTATTAGACACAAAATTGTACATGATTATGTTATTGTGTATTTAAACAGTCAGTTAAATGCTACTGACAGTTTTCATAGATAAATAATCATAGATCAATACAGCATCATGCTACTGACAGTTTTCATAGAGAAATCATCATAGATCAATGCAGCATCATGCTACTGAAAGTGTTCATAGAGAAATTTTTATAGATCAATACAGCATCATGCTACCACTGTTGAAAATGTTGAACCAAAACGCTGACAGCGTGAAAAGACTGTTGGCGACAAAAGAAACTTAAATATTGTGAATTAAGAGTGCATGTTTGCTTAAAAGGAAACAACTGTGTGAATGAAGTTCAATTTTCACCTTTAAACTTAATAATATGGCATCTTATGTATAGTATACGACATTATAATAAAACTTTATTTGTAAGTAACGAACACATATTTTTCAAGCTAATTATATAATGCAAACGAAATTACGTATATGCCAGTTAACAAGTCAATCTGCAACGCGCCATGCAGAATAACCAATAAAGCGTGGTAGTAAGGGGCATCGATTGTTAGTGATTTGTAGCCTACTGAGTCAAAATTAGGTCATACGATGCGTGCTCTCGATTTTCCATACTACAGTTTAAAATTAATACATTGCAGTGATTTGTTGTCTAAATATTCAGAATAAGATTCGGTAACAAGAAATAACACTTTCACAACGAATGGTTTAATTCTTACGATCAGAACTGCAAATCCTTGTTATTGGCCGATAAACAACGATAAATCGAAAATTATTCATAATTAAAATATGATAAATTCGTTTATGTAAAATTCTTATAATGCTGAAAAATAAGTATTTTTCCAATTTAGTAAAGGGGCTTTGTCGACGGTAAACTTTCAAAATCTGGGCGTTGTCGTCTGCAAAATCTGAAAAAAGGGCGGTGTCTTCGTTGCAGACTAAAAAAAGTGGGCGGTGTCGTCGGTACAAAGTTCAAAATTGGGCGATGTCGGAGGTATAAACTGATAAAGGGACGTTGTCGTCGGTAAAAAATGAAAACCAGGGCTTTGTCGTCAGCAATATCTGAAAAAAATGGGCGATGTCGTCGGTGCAAACGTAAAAAGTGGGCAATGTCACCGGCAAAAACTGAAAAAGGGGCTTTGTCGACGGTAAACTTTGAAAACCTGTGTTGTCGTCCGCAAAATCTGTAAAGATGGGCGGTGGCGTCGATACAGACTGAAAAGGTGTGCGCTGTCGTCGGTATTAAGTTAAAAATTGGGCGATGTCGGCGGTATAAAATGATAAAGGGGCGTTGTCGGAGAAAAAAAAGAAGACCACGGCTTTCTCGTCAGCAAAATCTGAAAAAATATGCGGTGTCGTCGGTACCGACTGAAAAAAAGGGCGGTGTCGTCGGTACAAATTAAAATAATGGGCGATGTCGGCGGAAAAACTGATAAAGGGGCGTTGTCGGCGATAAAAAATGAAAACCAGGGCTTTGTCGTCAGCAAAATCTGAAAAAATGGGCGGTGTCGTCGGTGCAAACGTTAAAAGTGGGCAATGTCGCCGGTAAAAACTTGAAAAAGGGGCTTTGTCGACGGTTAACTTTTAAAACCTGGGTGTTGTCGTCAGCAAAATCTGAAAAAATGGGCGGTGTCGTCGGTACAGACTGAAAAATTGGGCGGTGTTGTCGGTACAAAGTTAAAAATTGGGCGATGTCGGCGGTTTAAACTGATAAAGGGGCGTTGTCGGCGGTAAAAAATGAAACCAGGGCTTTGTCGTCAGCCAAATCTAAAAAAATGGGCAATGTCGCCGGTAGAAACTGAAAAAGGGGCTGTGTCGACGGCAAACATTGAAAACCTGGGCGTTGTCGTCAGCAAAATCTGAAAAAAACGGGCGTTGTCGTCGATGCAAACTTAAAAAGTGGACCATGTCGCCGGTAAAAACTGAAAAAGGGGCTTTGTCGACGGTAAACTTTGAAAACATGGGCGTTGTCGTCAGCAAAATCTGAAAAAAATGGACAGTGTCGTCGGTACAGACTGAAAAAGTGGGCGTTGCTGTCGGTACAAAGTGAAAAATGTTGGACACGATTGTACTTGTTACTTGCCTACTCGTTACTTGCTTTGCTTAATAGCCGTTTGTGAAAACGCTTTGAGATATGTCAAGTTTTCTGTAGAGGGTCAATCAAAGTGGTCTTCGTGAACCTATCTGACTACAGTGCGCAAACTTCCTGACGTAAGAACCATATGACGACCTATACAATATTACATTCGGTATTTTTTTCGTATTTCCAAATGGTTATTTATATTCCAGCCCATCGTTGTACTACTTCATAATGGTTCACCTACATGTATACCAGTAAATAACATCTATTTCGTTGACTGTTGGAGACCAAGTAAATCAACACACGGGAGACCTATCCATATCAAATAATGAACTCTGAATCGTACAAATGCGATTTATACTTGACCCAGTGCGGAATATGTATTTATATCTACGTCACTTGCATGACTATGAAAGCAAGAGAGTCTTGGATGAAAAGTCATCCCGAGATGACATTCTATTGGTCGTCCTCAGATCCCAAAGAATACCTTATTTAGGAGCTGATTTTAATAAGATTGCTTGAGAACATTCCCGAAAAGAAAACCAAGATTTGAAGCATACTGTACATTCTATCAAGAAAACGTCTGTCAGAATGACTAAATTCATAGTAGTCAATTTCTCAAAAATTTACACGTGCATTTTACGTTGCAATGGTATGTGAAGGTTTACGTCATAAAGACGAAAAGTTAAAGTCATGCCGTGATTACGTGGGCACTTTAAGCAGAACTTAAAACGAATACTACTGGAGCTACGCACGGATAACAGATGGGCGGATATGGGGATAAATAAAAACAACAACAGCACCAAGAAAAAACAACAACAAAATAATAGCCAACAGACAAACACATACCAGTAAAACATTCAACAGACATTGCTCGACTGTTATATTATAATAAATCTGCATAGTATATATAGCTGTGAGTGAATGCAGCGAATACTAGAAAACAAGAGGGCCATGATGGCCCTAGGTCGCTCACCTGAGTTTAAGGCATCATAATGGCTAATAACAAGAGGGCAAAATGGCACTAAACCCCTTACCAGAGTATAAAAATCTGGGCCTTGCAGAATTTTTTTAGTCTATATAAACCATGTGACCCACAGGGCGTGGCCACTTTCTACCCCATGGGCATAATTTGCAAAATATGTGTAGTGGACCATTATTCAATGTTACATACCAAACATGAAACCACTGGGCCTTGCGGTTTCAGGGGAAGATTTTAAAGTCATTTTGCTATTTAAATGTATATAAACCATGTGACCCCCAGGGGCATCATTGGAACAATCTGTGTAGAAGACCACTCCACAATGTTTAACGCAATCTCTGGGCCTTACAGTTTCAACAAGGAAGATTTTTAAAGCCCACTTGCCATATAAGTCTATATAAACCATGTGACCCCCGGGTCATGGAAACGTTTCACCCCAGGGGCATACTTTGAACAATCTTTGTAGAGGACGACCATACAATGTTACATATCAAATACTAAAACACTCCGGTTTCAGGGGAGATTTTAAAGTCATTTTGCTATTTAAGTCTATATAAATAATGTGACCCCCCAGGGCAGGGCCAGTTTTTACCCCTGGGACATCATTTGAACAATCTTTGTAGAGGACAACTATACAATGTTACATACCATATATAAGAACTCTCGGCATAGCAGTTTCAGAGGAGATTTTTGAAGTCATTTTGCTATTTAACTTTTAAGTCTATATAAACCATGTGACCCCCGGGGTGTGCCCAGTTTTGACCCCAGGGGCATCATTTGAACAATCTTAATCTTTGTAGAGGACCACCATACAATGTTACATACCAAATATGAAACCTCTGGGCCTTACGGTTTCAGAGGAGAAGATTTTTTAAGTCATTTTGCTAATTAAGTATATATAAACCATGTGACCCCCGGGGTAGCCCAGTTTGACCCCAGTGGCATCATTTGAAGAATCGTTGTAGAGGACCACTATACAACGTTACAAACCAAATATGAAACCTCTGGGCCTTGCAGTTTTAGGAGATTGTTGAAGTCATTTTGCTATTTAAGTCTATATAAACCATTTGACCCCCGGGTTGTGCACAGTTTTGACCCTAGGGGCACCATTTTAACAATCTTTGTAGAGGACCACTACCATAATTACTCAGTAATAAGTCGAGATTTTAAGCATAACTGTTTTCATTAATAAATAAGATGCAAACTGTGAATGAAACTATCTACTCTATTTTAATTGATTTAATTTCCCCGCTTTAGGCCCCAGCTAGACCATCAGCCACCAATAAAAAACCTATAAACCTGCAGTTGAAACCCATGATTTTTGTGTATAGTGTATTGCTAATTAACCTGGCTGGAACCGGTTTTTGTGTACATCAAGATCTGTTAAAGAGGATTTGGCAGTGATTTCAGCTTCAAGGCATTTACTGCAGACTGTACCATATACCTACTTATTAGGGCATACTCTGGCCAATTGTCAGATGGTGTATTATGATCATTCTAACTCGACTTATGGAATGGTTATTATTAGAAATACGTTTCTGGAATGAAGTTTAACTTCTTGACTTATGAGACATTTACACTTATGACTGGGTATTTACGGTATACACTGTTACATACCAAATATAAAACCTCTAGGCCTTGAGATTTCAGATATATTTAAAGTCATTTTGCTATTTAAGTCAATATAAACCATGTGACACCCAGGGTGTGGCCAGTTTTTACCTCAGGGGCATAATTTGAACAAAGTTTGTAGAGGACCACTATACAATGTTACATACGAAATATAAAACCTCTGTGTCAAGCGGTTTTAGAGAAGATTTTAAAAGTTTGATTGGTATTTGAAGTCTATATAAACCATGTGACCCCTGGGGTAGCCAGTTTTGACCCCAGGGGCATGATTTGAACAATCTTTGTAGAGGGCTACTATACAATGTTTCATACGAAATATAAAACATCTGGGCCTTGCAGTTCAAAGGAGATTTTAAAGTCAATTTGCTATTTAAGTCTGAATAAACCACGTGACCCCCGAGGTGTGGCCAATGCTGACCCCAGGAGGATAATTTGAACAATCTTTGTAAAGGACCACTATTCAATGTTACCAACCAAATATGAACCTCTAGGCCTTGAAGTTTCAGAGGAGAAGATTTTTGAAGTCATTTTGCTATTTGAGTCTATATAAATCATGTGACCCCCGGGGTGTGGCCAATTTTGACCCCTGGGGCATCATTTGAACAATATTTGTACAGAACCACTATACAATGTTGAATACCAAATATGAAACCTCTGGGCCTTGCAGTTTTAGAGAAGAAGAATTGTAAAGTTATTTTGCTATTTCAGTTTATATAAACCATGTGACCCCCGGGTGTGGCCATTTTTGACCCCAGGGGCATCATTTGAACAACCTCTGTATAGGACCACTATACAATGTTACATACCAAATATGAAACCTTTAGGTCTTGCGAATTCAGAGGAGAAGATTTTTAAAGTTATTTTGCTATACAAGTCTATATAAACCATGTGACCCCCGGGGCGTGGCCAGTTTTGACCCCAGGGGCATTATTTGAACAATCTTTGTAGAGGACCACTAGAGGATGTCACATATCAAATACGAAAGCTCTGAGCCTTGCAGTTTCATAGGAGATTTTAAAAGTTATTTTGCTATACAAGTCTGTATAAACCATGTGACCCCCGGGGCGTGGCCAGTTTTGACCCCAGGGGCATTATTTGAACAATCTTTGTAGAGAACCACTATACAATGTTGAATACCAAATATGAAACCTCTGGGCCTTGCGGTTTTCTAGAAGAAGATTTTTGAAGTCATTTTCTATATAAGTCTATATAAACAATGTGACCCCCGGGGCATGGCCAGTTTTTTCCCCAGGGGCATTATTTGAACAATCTTTGTAGAGGACCACTATACAATGTTACATACCAAATATGAAACCTCTGGGCCTTGCTGTTTCAGAGAAGATTTTAAAGTTATTTTGCTATACAAGTCTAAATAAACCATGTCACCCCCGGGGCGTGGCCAGTTTTGACCCCAGGGGCATTATTTGAACAATCTTTGTAGAGGACCACTAGAGGATGTCACATATCAAATATGAAAGCTCTGAGCCTTGCGGTTTCATAGGTTGTTTAAGTTTTTACTGTTTAAATATATTTTTAGCTATGGTGACCTACATATGTAGTGGACCGGAAAGATTTGAACAACTTTGAAAGAGGTCCACCCAAGGATCATTCCTGTGAAGTTTGGTGAAAATCTGCCAAGCGGTTTAGGAGATGTTGTTTAAATGAAAAGTTGACGACGCACGCACGACGGACAACGGGCGATCACAAAAGCTCACCATGAGCACTTTGTGCTCAGGTGAGCTAAAAACTATATGCGAACAGAACTAGTTACTTTAACCTTCGTTGCGATTTCTGCGATTTCTGTTCTTCTAAAACTGCAAAATGTAATTGAAATGGCGACTAGATCACAGGTACAGATGACTCGACATGTAACTAAGAGGCCTATACTGCTGTGTCTTCCTGTGATCTTCATGGCAACACAGGCTGCACAACTTCCCTCATCAGGTGGAATCCATAGCAAAACAGGCTGAACACCTTATTAGCCCCACGTGCTCCACATGACAATTACCTGCATCATGTAATTTCCATGGCATGCGTATGACAAAACATGGAATCTTTATATTTCAAACGGTTGCAAGTTTGTGATCCCCATGGCAATAAATTCCAGTCCCAATAAATATCCATGGCAACCCATTCAAATATCGTGCGATCTCGATTGCACTTATTTCCTCATCATCGATATTTTCATGGCAACCAATTTCCTTATCATGTGATCTCCAAGGCAACAAATTCCCTTATCAAGTGATATCCATGGCAACCAATTTGCTCATCATGAAATATCCATGGCTACCAATTCGCTCATGTGATCTCCTCGGCAACCAGTTGCCACAATATAAGATCTCTATGGAAACCAATTCCCTCATCATGTAATATCTCTAGCAACCAATTTCCTCATCATGTGTTCTCATAAGCAACCAATTCCCTCATCATGTGACAATGATCCCAACACTTTCTTCAGCATCCTGGAATTGAATGAAACAAATAATTGCAACAAATTCTTTAAGCTAAATCAACTAGAATTGTCTCATGAGTGACGGATATACCCCCACAATGTGGCCTTGTCACAAAACAATGGCAACCATTCGAAAGAAATGGACACTGTCACAGAGAATGCTTTAATTTGTGAATGGTCAACAGTGTATGCGGGAAAAATTTAATTTCAGTAGGAGCCATAACATTTAGTGGTTTGTAACCAAAGTTGAACTTTATCTGTATTTATGATATTACACCTACGGTATGTACAAAAAATATTTAAATATGTGAAGCCTTTCACGAGTTATTGTCCATGCTTTTCGGGAATTTAAGTAAACAAGAGGGCCCTAGGACGCTCACCTGCGACTTTGTAACCCAATTGGAATTTGCATACTGAGGCGTGGCTTATTTTTATCCCAGGGGCATAATTTGAACAATCTTAAACAAACCTCTCGGCCTTGCGGTTTCAGGGTAAGAATTTTAAAGTCATATTGCTATTTAAGTCTATATAAACCATGTGACCATTCGGGGTGTGGCCAAATTTGACCCCAGGGGCATAATTTGAACAATCTTTGGAGAGGACGACTATGCAATGTTACATACCAAATACAGGAAAGCTGTGGGCCTTGCCGTTTCAGAAGAGAAGATTTTTAAAGTCATTTTCCTATTTAAGTCTATATAAACCATGTGACTCCCATGGCATGACAAGTTTTGACCCCAGGGGCATGATTTGAACAATATTTGTAGAGGACCACTATACAATGTTATGTACCAAATATGAAACCTCTAGATCTTGCGGTTTCAGAGAAGACTTTTTATGTCATTTTGCTATTTAAGTCTATATAAACCATGTGACCCCTGGGTTGTGGTTGGTTTTGACCCATGGAGCATAATTTGAACAATCTTTGTAGAGGACCACTATAGGATGTTACATACCAAATACGAAACCTCTGTGCCTTGCAGTTTCAGGAGAAGATTTGTAAAGACATATTGCTATTTAATTTTATATAAACTATATGACGCCCTGGACGTGGACAGTTTTGACCCTAGGGGCATTATTTGAAAAATCTCTGTAGAGGACCACTATATGATGTTACATACCAAATAAGAAACCTCTGGGCATTGCGGTTTTTGAATAGAAAATTTTTAAAGTCATGTGAACCCCGGGGTGTGGCCAATTTTGACTTTATAGTTTTTCTTTATACAATATTTATACAATATTTGTTGTCAGTTAGTCCAATTGCTTAAGTTGATGCAGTTAAGACATTAAATGACATTTTTCAAAAATGCGAAAATCTGTGAACAAGTCCCTTCAAAGTCCTGAGTGCTGCTAAATATCAGCGTAAGTTTAAACTATTTGTTACTTAAACTTTAAATAAAACTAGATTATAATAATTTTTATATTCACATAGGTGACACTTGATAAAGCGTTTTTGGAAATATATATTCATAGGCTCAGTCCAAAAAGACACAAAATCATACTGAAGATGGTTCTTGTATTGCCAACGTTTCTAGACCAGAATGTTGCTTTTGAAATAAAAATATGTAACCCCAATGCTTTGTTAACATTAACGTTTATATGCAAGTTACAGACTGAAAACTAGAAATGCGTCCACACAAATGGACGCCAACACCTATGCAACTGTTTTTCCTTGGCGCCACTTTGTCTATATGCATACAAATTACTTTGCAAAAGGAGAAGTCACTGCCCTTTTCTATTGTACTATCTGCTAAGGTATTCTCTTATTTTGTGAAATATTTTAAAAGTCGATGTATCACCAATTTCCAATTAATAGTTTTAGTCCTGACCAAAAATCCATAACGGGGATTAATTAAAACGTTAAGGCCATTATGAGTTATGGTTCTTGTATGCTATACTTAATCTAGCTGTCTTAAATCATTCTGTAAAGAATCTATAAAATTTCTTGTATCATTTTGTATCATTTTTGAATTATGCTTTGGACACTCATTAATAAAAGGAAGTAATTCACTAACTTCACAAGACAGGTTCTTGCACAAGACACACCATCTTGTGATGGTGATCATTTCTGCCAAGTTATTTGAAAATCCATGCATGACAATATTATGCTCTGGACAATTATTTGACCTTTGACCTTGAATATTGGCCTTGACCTTTTAGCCACAGACCTGGACCCACGACAATTAAAATTCTAGATCTAAAATTTAGTCTCAACTTTAAATTCTTACCAATGAGAATGCTTGTTTAATTCAAGGCTTCATTTCCATTGGCTCAATATTTAAGACTAAGATTTAACTCAAGAATGTTGATAGTCATTGCGCCTAGTTCTTGCATGCCACACTCTGTCTCATAATGCTTATCACTTTTGCCAAGTAATTTGAAAATCCTTACTTGCCGAACAAATATATGCTCCTAACAAGGTCAATGGCTTTAATTCTTATATTTGGCCTTTCAGTGTGGCCTTAACCTTGGAATAAGGGATGTGGTTCTTGAAGCATCAAACCATCTCATAATGCTTATCATTTCTGCAAAGTTCTTCAAAAATCCTTAATGCTGGACAAAATCATACTCCAGAAAAAGCCAATGCCTTGTATTTGATCTGTAACCTTTAGTTGTGACCTTGACCTTGGACCTAGAAACCTGATTCTTGCACGCAACACACCGTCTTATAATGCTTATAACTTCTGCTAAGTAATTTGAAAATCCATCAATACTGGATAATATAATGCTCCTGACAAAGTCAATGGCTTTATTTCTTATATTTGACCTTTGACCTTTAAGTATGACCTTGACCTATGACCCAAGGACCTTGTTCTTGCTTGTGACACACTGTCTCAATGCTTATAACCTCTGCCAAGTTAAATTATTTAACAAGAGCTGCCAGAGGACAGCGCGCTCGACTATTCGATGTATATCGGAACATATTTTTGAAAGTGGAAGGGGCATAACTTTGTTGAAAAACAAAACTCAGTTCATAATAGCATTATAGAGCAATTATTTCATCAAATTATTCCAAGTTTCAAGTAAAAGCCTTATGTAGTTTATTGGGGATTGTTGAACCTATGAAGTTTGAAAGTTACGAGATATGTTATTAAAAAAAACTTAACCTGAATACATATGTGAAAAAGGGCACAACTCTTGCAAATACAAAACTGAATTGTGGGGAATGTTGCACTAGATGTTGGAGTCGATTAAAAGGTACATCCCAAGTTTCAAGTGAATAACTTGCGTAGTTTTCAAGCATTAAGACTTCTGAATGTAACTTTAACCAGAAAATCTATGCAAAAAAGGGCATAACTCTGTTAATATGCAGAACAGAGTTATATAGAATGTTGCTCATGACACTGGAGTTGATGACAACTGTATATTCCATGTTTCAAGTGAATAACTTGTGTAGTTTTAAAGTTACAAAACTTTTGAATATAAACTTTACCTAGAAAATCTATGTGAACAAGGGGCATAACTCTGTCAAAATACTAATAAAGTTATAGGGAATGTTTCCCCTGTTTCTGGAGTTGATGACAAAGCTATATTTCAAGTTTCAAGTGAATAACTTATGTAGGTTTGAAGTTACAAAACTTTTGAATATAAACTTTAACCAAAAATTCTATGTGAAAAGGGGCATAACTCTGTCAAAATACACAACAGATTTATAGGGAAATGTTGCCTCTTACATTAGAGTTGAAGACAAAGGTATATTTCAAGGTTCAGGTGAATAATTTATGTAATTTTGCAGTTACAAAACTTTTAAATATAAACTTTAGCCAGAAAATCTGTGAAAATGGGGCATAAATCTGTCAAAATACAAAACAGAATTATGAGGAATGTTGCCCCTGACACTGGAGTTGATGACAAAGGTATTTTCACAGTTTCAAGTGAATAACTTATGTAGTTTTGAAGTCACACAACTTTTGAATAAAAACTTTAACCAAATTCAGACGTGGACGCCGATGCGAGTGGGAAAGCTCACCTATTTTTCGAATAGTCAAGCTAAAAATCTTTCCATGGTGAACGTTACTAGAGCTATATAGCTATATAAGGAAAACTCCCCGACCAACTGGCGGCCATGTTTTTAAATGAATCAAAACGATTTGAATAAGGTGGTCACCAAGAATAATTTCTGCAGAATTATTTTGAAATTCAGCCAGTGGTTACAGACAAAAAGATCTTTAGTTTTCAACATGGCCATATAAGGACAACTGCCCCGCCCCCTGGCGGCCATGTTTTTAAACAAATCATAATGATTCGAAAGACTTTGTTAGCGGATCACCCAAGGAACATTTCGTGAAATTCTTTTAAAATGAAGCTAGTGGTTTGAAACCAAATTTTCAAAGTTTTCAAAATAGCCATTTGAGGAAAACTGCCCCTCTCCCTTGCCACCATGTTTTTTATCAAATCAAAATTATTTGAAGAAATTTGGTAGAGGGTTACTCATATAACATTGCTGTAAAACAATTTTCAAATCTAGCCAGTGGTTTCTGACAACAAGGTTTATAAGTAGGCCAGTTTTTTAAGCTTTTGGTTGCCACAGTAACCATATATTCAAATAAATTGAAGGAATTTGATAAAGGACCATCACAAGAGCATTCCTGCCAGGTTTGGTTGCAATTCGCCTAGCAGCTTCAGAGAAAAAGTTGTTTAGTAATTTGTTGACGACACATGACAACTGACAAGGGATGGTGACTGACCAGAATAGCTCACCCTTTGACCACTTTGTGCTCAGGTGAGCTAAAAAGCAGAGTTTGGATAACTCAAGGGTTTTGACTCCTTAGGGCCTGGGGCGATTTGGCTGATTATCGAACTTGGCTGAGATATTATCATGCACACAAACATTTGTATAAAGTGCCGTAATTACTCTAAGTTTTTGGACAACCTCTTTTTTACCCAAAATAATTATTTTTTGTTACTCTTTTATTTTCGGACAATAATCTTAAAACCCATAGTTTATGACTCTATATTTTCGGACACTGGCTTAAAGTTGGGTTTATTAATCAAAATCTGTTCATTTTGTTATTGTTTGTTTTTGTTGTTTTTAATATAACATTCGAGGTTCTTTCATAAAAAAACGTAATTATTTTAAAGTTTTAAAACTTGCACACATAATAAATTACCCTAAAATGTCCCATAGAACACTTATTCATCAATAGTCAATGGATAGCGCTTGCGTTTTTCAGGTACAGTAGTAGCGATCGATTCTTTTTACACCGACCACGCTTTCAGATATAAACTACAAGATGATAGACCTAGTTCGGCAGTCATATCAAAGACTTTTGGAGTCAGAGTAATACCTCCACAAATTTATTTTCATATATATTTTATAGTAAAAAAAACAACGGGCCATTTTTTCGGCTAAAATTGGTCCCAGCCAAAATTCCTTCCTTTATGATCACCTATACATTAAGGTTCTTCAGCTGCCAAAGTTTGATCAAAATCTGCCAAGAAGTTAAAAAGGAGTAGAGTCCACAAAATTTCAGGAAGTATATATTCTCAAGTGGAACAAATGACGATGGGTCATAATTCTTCCAAATTGGTCACTGCCAAAATTCCTTCCTTTACGATTGCCTACAAGTTAAGTTTCTTCAGCTGTGTAAGTTTGATCGAAATCCGCCAAGAAGTTAGAGGAGTTGAGTCCACAAAATTTCGGGATGTACGTTCAGACGGATGGACAAGTGCAATGCTTAATGCCTTCCACTTTGTGGGGGCAAAAACAGATTTTGTGGCTAATATTAAGCAAACCGTGTGAAACTTATATCTGGCATAGTGGCTTGGTGGCTAAAACATAGTCAATGAAGCTTCTGTGGCTAATATCTAGGAAAAGTACCTTTTGTAGCTGGGAAAATACATTTCGAGTTCAGCCTCATTCTCCCTTGGAGAGCACCTCCTGCCAGTCTGGGCCTCCTGGCACTGCCTCTCTGCCTTCATCTTGTCTGTCTGAACCGTCCCTATCTGACACTTCAGGCTCAGCCCCTGGTTCTGGTTCTTAGCCTTTAGAATGCAGAACAGACTTAGTTTAAACCTATTTATTTTAGCTCGATTGCATCGAAAGCCTTCAGCTTATTGAGAGTCCGTTTCCTGGGAAGAACCTGTACTTGGTGTCTTTAAAAAGATCTTGAGAACGCTCCCTGAGTGGGGATCGAACCCGGGACCTCTTGGTCGCAAGGCAGACTCCATATACACTACACTATTGTGACCTTTGACACAGAACAGACTTAATACACAGCAACAGCTAAGGCGCGTTTTTGCGTAAATACCCAGTTCTGAAACACCATTTACTCAAGTAATCTTAATTTTAATGAGCGACAAAACTCAATTCATACACTAAATACTCAAACAAACTCCAAACAGGTTGCATAAAGATTGGTCAACTGTTTAACTCATAGTCATATGAGTTTCAATGCAAGCTAAAATAAATAAATTACATGACCTGTAGTATTTTGATCGCATCACTCGTGCATGGTTGTAAAATGTTAAGCATATTGATGGAATTTGCGTGTCACAGTTTTACTTAATTTGGGTATTTCTAACAATCAGTTAATGTTAATGGTGTAACGTAATTTCAAGTACTCGATCACTCAGTGCTCAGATATTTTAAATAGAACTGACTTATTCAAAATAGCAAAAAAGGATGCAAGATATTAAGGTGCATGATTTGAAGCTAATGTAAAACTTGACTTTCTTTTAATTCAAATTGTGAATATGAAAATCTAAATATATTTCCTAGAATAAAGTTTAACAGATTAATGAATTA
This sequence comes from Congeria kusceri, assembly GCA_027627225.1. NCBI lineage: Eukaryota > Metazoa > Mollusca > Bivalvia > Myida > Dreissenidae > Congeria > Congeria kusceri. Next base: position 23,933,048 of record CM051039.1, on the reverse strand, counting down.
TAGGACAGCATTAAGTGCAACTGTGATGTACAATGAAGTTGCATACATTTATTTTATGGTTTCCAGTGGTTTGCAGGGAAATATTAGTGAAATAAAATAGTTAATTCACTGTTTTAAACAGTGAAAATTACCACTTTGATAATGGAACTACTTTCCACCAGAAGGAAAAAGCCAAAATAACACATTTTTAAACATAAAACAACAAGGATATCAGTAAAACTGATGGATGCTCCCCAATTCACTTTGTCAAGCAATATAAATGCAATGAGAAGGGCAAAGACATTAAAATGACTAAAACTCAATAGAAATATGTACTACATTTCAGAAATTTTCAAAGTCCCATAACTCTTAGAAAAATCATTTAAGTTGAACATCCTCGTAATATGCACACCTCCTCTTGGCATTGAAGCTTCCCATGAAATTTCATTGAAATCTGGCCAGTATTTGCCCGGACAAGAAGTGTGCACTATATACTCTACGTCAGAATAACTCCATAACTCCAAGAAAAATCATTGACGCGGAACATCCTGCTAATATGCACACCTCTTGGCAATAAAGCTTCCCATAAAAGTTTATTTAAGTCAGGCCCGGACAAGAATTTATGCAGTATATACTAATTTCAGAAATTTTCAAAGTCCCATAACTCTAAGACAACTCTAAGACAAATCATTGAAGCGGAACGTCCTGGTAATATGCACACCTCTTGGTAACGAAGCTTCCCATAAAGTTTTGTTGAATTCCAGCAAGTAGTTGCTGAGAAATAGCACGGACAAGAAAGTCAAGAATAGTGCGCTACATACTGATTGAAGAAATCTTCAAAGTCCCATAACTCTGAGACAAATCATTGAAGCGGAACGTCCTGGTAGTATGCACATCTCCTCTTGGTAATGAAGCTTCCCATAAAGTTGTGTTGAATTCCAGCAAGTAGTTGCTGAGAAATAGCCCGGACAAGAAAGTGAAGAATTGTGCACTATATACTGATTTCAGAAATCTACAAAGTCCCATAACTCTAAGAAAAAATAATTGAAGCAGAATGTCCTGGTAATATGCATACCTACTCTTGGTAATGAAGCTTCCCATAAAGTTTCGCTAAATTACAGCTAGTAGTTGCTGAAAAATAGCGCAGACAAGAAAGTAAAGAATTGTGCGCTATATACTGATTTCACAAATCATCAAAGTCCCATAACTCTGAGAAAAACCATAATAGCGGAACTTCCTGATAATATGCACACCTCCTCTTGGCAAAGAAGATTCCCATGAAGTTTCGTTGAATTCCGTCAACAGGTTGCTGAGAAATACTCGGGACAAAAATCACTGAAGCCAAACGTACTGGTAACATGCACACCTCCTCTTGGTAATGAAGCTTCCCATGAAGTTTCGTTGAATTCCGGCCTGTAGTTGCTGAGAATTACTCCGGACAACAAAGTGTGACAAAAAATAATAAATGGGCGCAACAAAAACACTGTCAGTGGGCAATTTGGGCGCATCGAAAATTCCATTTGCAGGCGATTTTTTTCTCGCATGAAAATGATTGCAAATCGTATTACAAATTGTTCACATTGCATCGCTAGATTGTTAGTGGAAATGAACCACCGCTCGGCTACCGCACGCGCACTGTTTTATAACTAGTGATTTTATTGGTCGATAAAGGTCACGCGCCATTTTACCTCGCTAACACTATTTGCTAACAGTGCTGTCTGAAAATTTCATGCAGTTTAAGTTTATTTTTATAAGAAAAAAACGATGTCGAAGGAAAATGCAGATTAAAGAGAGCATTGAGGGACAAAATCTTTTGTATTTTCCACCAAAATTCCTAGGCAAAATGAGAACACTGTCAGCAAATATTGCCCATATAAAAAGTAGCCCAATGTTTGCTAAGGGCTTACAAGTACAGCTACAATTCGACATTGTAGAAAGGTTTGTTAGAGAAATGTTCGTGGTTATCATGCAATGATAAGAGTAATTTTATGTTTTTGACATTTGTAAAAAAAAAACATTATAACAGACAAATATGATATAGTATGTCCCCCCCCCCCCCCCAGAAAATCCTTAAATGGTGCAGTAATTGTTAGGCTTTTGGGCCATTGGCCCACCTGCAACTCGGCCCAGACTGAACACTGCTCATGAATTAAAATCGATATTCCACCGAAACCAACAAATATCCTCAATATAATGGATACGATGGCATCTCTGCGATCAGGAGATCCCTTCCCACAATGATAGGGTTCAAGTCATCTTTCTTTCTTGACATCAAGTATTGGCTATAACTTGGGAACAGAAACAAGCATGCACTCGTTAATCCGCAGGCTCTTAATAGTTTTGAACAGAGACAAAAGCAGGTTGATAAGTAAACTAGCAGTTTTTCCAGTAATGGATATAGTGTCCACCTTCCTGTCTGGAGTTGTGAATTCTTTCCAAATACAGACAATTTCTTGATTTAACTTAAGGATAACAGGTTTAAGTCTCTTATTTAATCAAGAGCTGTTTGAAAAACAGTTATGCCCCCTCTAGACTAAAACAATCTTTAAAATATCAATTTTGGTAATGATTGGATGAGAACTGTTGGACATAGGGAGCAGAAACTGCAAAAAATGCAAATTTAAGATAAATCAAGGGCCATAACTCTGCTGTTCCTCAGGTGTTTTGGTTGATCATCAAACTTTGCTTAGATATTATAACCTCACAAATTTGTATCAAGTTTGGTGAAGATCGGATGAAAACTGTCGGACTTAAGAGAGTGGAAACGAAAGTGGTCTACCAGCAGATCCTGCCATCTTCGATGGGGGGCATAATAATTATCTACATCATTCTTTTAAAATTAATTTTACAACACAATCTATAACTTATTGTGATTACTTGAGATACAATTTTCATTCATTTTGTAATAATTATTTACAACATTATTTATGCACACTTTAGTGCCATATGAAAATAGTGATGGTCTGAAGCTCACACTGTTATGAGGCGTGTCGTGGCCTTATGCAAGTGCGTAAAGTGTCACGGATCAGCCTGTACAGTCCGCTTTTATGGTATTTTCTGTTTCAAGGAAGTCTCTTCCTAAACATGAATCCACTGTAGGTGGAAAGTGCTGTCCTGGATTAGCCTGTGCCCACTGCACAGGCTAATCCGGGACGACACTTCACGCGCATGCATTACGCCCAGTTTTTCCATGACACGTCTCATATGTATCAACAGTATCATGATTAGCTCAACTAGACAACAGCTTTAAACTGTACCAGAAGTTCGTCCGGAAAACGATCAAGTTCCACAAACTTTGCTTTTTTTTACATACGCCATTAATGTACCATAAAAACTAACAATTGCCATGTAAACTCACACTTAGAAACCATATCCTCTGGACAATTAAATATTAAAGTATTTAATACTTTTAATTATTTTACAACAAAAACTACCTAGATCATTCCATTCTGTGCTGCACACTTGGAGATTTTCTTCAGTGTGGTTTGCATCACCATCAAAATGAAAATATCTGAAAATATAAAAATGTCGACAGTTCTTCATGGGAACGATCTTTGAAAAGCAAAGCCAGTCTTTTTCTAAATAAATAACAAGAGGCACAAGAGGGCCAGATGCTCCACTAGACCAAAAGCAGCATTAACATTTTGTCAAAACTAACCATCAGGCAAGCTATATACCAAATATAAAGGTCTTTTTTAGTTTTGGAAGCTTCGGACAAAATATGATGTGAAAAAAGTCCATATAAAACAAGAGTATTGGCCCTAGGTCGCTCACCTGAGGGGCTAAGCAAATTTCATGTTGACTGGGCAACAAATGTGGCCTCTAGTGTTCATAAGTTTTTTCCTCAATTTGATCTAGTGACTTAGTTTTGATATCACATGCCCCAGTTTCAAACTGGTCCGAGACATCATAAGAACAAATGGTCTAGGCAAATTTCATGAAGATTGGGAAATAAATGTGGTCTATAGAGCATTGCCTTCCCCCGGACTTTTTTCAGGTGCCCTGAAATAAACGAAACATCATCGTTTAAACGGTATACCTCTAGACTTTTAAAAGCAAACGCGTCATTGTTGTTGCGTAACTGAAAGTAACAATTGTTTCCGGATGTTTATGTCCAGCGCATCACATTCGCACAGTGACGTCATGGTCAAATCCACTATTCTCGTCGTTTTCGAATTTTTGGGCATGTGTTTAATGTTTTACATCGTTACGGTACTGATTAGATAATTGGTGAATTGTAAACATCTTGATTAAAATACATGCAATATTATACATGCTTTGTTCTTGCATAGACGGCGGGAAAATATCCTCGTGTACGTCTTGCCTACGCGCATCAAATGTTAAAGACCTGTATTTAGTTATCACATGGTTGGTACACGCACGCTTTCCATGCGTGGAACGTGACATCATGGGGGTCAGCAGACATTTCGCGCTCTTTTGTAGAAACCACAGGTTTTACATGGCATACATGTACATAAACAATACAGTTTGTGTTTACGAAACTACAAAAAACAGTAGCACTGGATAGGCTTTTCTGATTACGATATCGTATTAGCGTATTTCTGACTGATCTTTTGCAGTTTATTTTTTGAAGTTATTAAATTCATGAAATAAATTAGTGAGGACATTATAAAATAGGACAAGGCAGCCCAAAGGGCAGCTATATCCCCCACGTTGATCCTTCATTAGATTTTAAAGGTGACTGAAGTATCACACTGACCTTAATCAGTTTCATGAAAATTCTTTAAAGGGCATGGGAGATATGGAGCTGACACAAAACTGGAGGCTCAAACATTTGATCTTTAAGTGTGACCTTGACCATGAGGTGGCAAGAGTGCTCCATGCCTTCTGCACATTGCCTCAATGTGATAAACATTTGAGCAAAATTTCATAAAAATCCTTCAAAGTGCATAGGAGATATGGAGCAGACACAAGAATGGAGACTCAAACATTTGACCTTCAAGTGTGACCTTGACCTTGAGGTGGCGTGACTGCCTCATGCCTTCTGCACATTGCCTCTATGTGATAAACATTTGAGGCAAATTTCATGAAAATCCTTTAAAGGGCAAAGGAGATATAGAACGGACATGAAAACACAGGCTCAACATTCAACCTTCAAGTGTGACCTTGACCTTGAGTTGGCGTGACTGGCTTATGCCTTCTGCACATGGTCTCAATGAGCAAAACATTTGAGCCATGTTTCATGAAAATCCTTCAAAGCCTATAGGGGATACGGAGCGGACACGAAAAACGGACACGAAAATGGCAGCTACAAAATTTAACCTTCAAGTGTGACCTTGACCTTGAGCTGGCATAAAAGGCCCATGCCTTCTCAATGAACTAAACATCTGAGCCAAGTTTCATGAAATCCTTCAAAGGGTATAGGAGCTATGCAGCGGACACGAAATCTAGGCTAGAATATTTGAGCTTCAAGTGTGACCTTGACCTTGAGCCGGCGTGACTGACTCATGCCTTCTGCACATCGTCTTAATGACGTTAACATTTGAGCCAAGTTTCATGAAAATCCTTCAAAGGGTATAGGAGATATGGAGTGGACACGAAATGGAGGCTCGAATATTTGACCTTTAAGTGTGACCTTGACCTTGAGCCAGCGTGACTGACTCATGCCTTCTGCATATGGTCTCAATGACCTTAACATTTGAGCCAAGTTTCATGAAAATCTTTCAAAGGGTATAGGAGATATGGAGCCGACACGAAAATGTTACAGACAGACGGACGGACGGACGGACGGACGAAGAGCATTCCTATAATCCCCCTCCCGCTTCGCGGCGTGGGTTTAAAAAGGTTGAGCAATCTTTTTACGGTCGATAATATGCATGGACGCGCGTATAAGGTTACTTGTGTGAGGATACATGCCTATTGCGCAGATTGGTCAATCATAACGTTATTCAACAGCGAAGATAGAGCGTTTCCATTGGCTTACATTGATTTTACTGCGAGCTGAAAATCCGCCAACAGGGCGGTGCTTCACGGTGATTGATTGCGGCTTAGGAATAACTATAAATTGTTAAAATTTTCGGCGAAGTGACACTCGCTTTGATCATTCACCAACTTTATTGAGTTGGTGTACATGTTTCTCGAGTGAAAAACTGCATCCTTTTCTCCACAACTATATAATGAAGGAAATGTACAGTTAACCAGGCAGCTATCTGAACTGCAAAAAAAGGGAGGTCACTCTAATGAAAATACATACAGGTAATTTGTAATTCTCATATATTTTTGAATTCCATTGATGTATTACCTTGATACACACTTCTCTGACAGAGACTCCTTGATTGTATTCGAAATACGTTTCGTGCTATAATTTGTTTGCAAAGCAGTTTGCAATAATCATGTTTTTTTGTTGTTTTTTTCCATTGCATGGTTGTAAAATAATTTCTCTTGCTTGGAATATCTTCAGAAGTGGGAGTGAAGTGCACAGTGATGTGCAGTGAAGTGAGTGCTCCCAACGTGCAACTACTATGGCACCTAATAAATGACTACAGGGCCCACTACGCTACTCATCTCTGGGCTACCACTAGAATCTACATGGTGCAGTGTGACAGGGCCCACTACGCAACGCATCTCTGGGCTACCACTAGAATCTACATGGTGCAGTGTGACAGGGCCCACTACGCTACGCATCTCTGGGCTACCACTAGAATCTACATCGTGCAGTGTGACAGGGCCCACTTCGCTACTCATCTCTGAGCTACCACTAGAATCTACATGGTGCAGTGTGACAGGGCCCACTACGCTACGCATATCTGGGCTACCACTAGAATCTACATGGTGCAGTGTGACAGGGCCCACTACGCTACTCATCTCTCGACTACTGCTAGAATTTACATGGTGCAGTGTGACAGGGCCCACTACGCTACTCATCTCTGAGCTACCACTAGAATCTACATGGTGCAGTGTGACAGGGCCCACTACGCTACTCATCTCTCGACTACTGCTAGAATCTACATGGTGCAGTGTGACAGGGCCCACTACGCTACTCATCTCTCGACTACTGCTAGAATCTACATGGTGCAATGTGACAGGGCCCACTACGCTACGCATCTCTCGACTACTGCTAGAATCTACATGGTGCAGTGTGACAGGGCGAACTACGCTACTCATCTCTCGACTACTGCTAGAATCTACATGGTGCAGTGTGACAGGGCCCACTACGCTACTCATCTCTCGACTACTGCTAGAATCTACATGGTGCAGTGTGACAGGGCCCACTACGCTACTCATCTCTCGACTACTGCTAGAATCTACATGGTGCAATGTGACAGGGCCCACTACGCTACTCATCTCTCGACTACTGCTAGAATCTACATGGTGCAGTGTGATAGGGCCCACTACGCTACGCATCTCTCGACTACTGCTAGAATCTACATGGTGCAGTGTGACAGGGCCAACTACGCTACTCATCTCTCGACTACTGCTAGAATCTACATGGTGCAGTGTGACAGGGCCCACTACGCTACTCATCTCTCGACTACTGCTAGTATCAACATGGTGCAGTGTGACAGGGCCAACTACGCTACTCATCTCTCGACTACTGCTAGAATCTACATGGTGCAGTGTGATAGGGCCCACTACGCTACTCATCTCTCGACTACTGCTAGAATCTACATGGTGCAGTGTGACAGGGCCCACTACGCTACTCATCTCTCGACTACTGCTAGAATCTACATGGTGCAGTGTGATAGGGCCCGCTACGCTACTCATCTCTCGACTACTGCTAGAATCTACATGGTGCAGTGTGACAGGGCCACTACGCTACTTATCTCTCGACTACTGCTAGAATCTACATGGTGCAGTGTGATAGGGCCCACTTCGCTACTCATCTCTCGACTACTGCTAGAATCTACATGGTGCAGTGTGATAGGGCCCACTTCGCTACTCATCTCTCGATTACTGCTAGAATCTACATGGTGCAGTGTGATAGGGCCCACTATGCTACTCATCTCTCGACTACTGCTAGAATCTACATGGTGCAGTGTGACAGGGCCCACTTCGCTACTCATCTCTCGACTACTGCTAGAATCTCCATGGTGCAGTGTGATAGGGCCCACTACGCTACTCATCTCTCGACTACTGCTAGAATCTACATGGTGCAGTGTGATAGGGCCCACTTCGCTACTCATCTCTCGACTACTGCTAGAATCTACATGGTGCAGTGTGACAGGGCCCACTTCGCTACGCATCTCTCGACTACTGCTAGAATCTACATGGTGCAGTGTGATAGGGCCCACTACGCTACTCATGTCTCGGCTACTGCTAGAATCTACATGGTGCAGTGTGACAGGGCCCACTACGCTACTCATCTCTCGACTACTGCTAGAATCTACATGGTGCAGTGTGACAGGGCCCACTTCGCTACTTATCTCTCGACTACTGCTAGAATCTACATGGTGCAGTGTGACAGGGCCCACTACGCTACGCATCTCTCGACTACTGCTAGAATCTACATGGTGCAGTGTGACAGGGCACACTTCGCTACTCATCTCTGAGCTACCACTAGAATCTACATGGTGCAGTGTGACAGGGCCCACTACGCTACTCATCTCTGAGCTACCACTAGAATCTACATGGTGCAGTGTGACAGGGCCCACTTCGCTACTCATCTCTGAGCTACCACTAGAATCTACATGGTGCAGTGTGACAGGGCCCACTTCGCTACTCATCTCTGAGCTACCACTAGAATCTACATGGTGCAGTGTGACAGGGCCCACTTCGCTACTCATCTCTGAGCTACCACTAGAATCAACATGCTGCAGTGTGACAGGGCCCACTTCGCTACTCATCTCTGAGCTACCACTAGAATCTACATGGTGCAGTGTGACAGGGCCCACTTCGCTACTCATCTCTGAGCTACCACTAGAATCTACATGGTGAAGTGTGACAGGGCCCACTTCGCTACTCATCTCTGAGCTACCACTAGAATCTACATGGTGCAGTGTGACAGGGCCCACTTCGCTACTCATCTCTGAGCTACCACTAGAATCTACATGGTGCAGTGTGACAGGGCCCACTTCGCTACTCATCTCTCGACTACTGCTAGAATCTACATGGTGCAGTGTGACAGGGCCCACTACGCTACTCATCACTCGACTACTGCTAGAATCTACATGGTGCAGTGTGACAGGGCCCACTACGCTACTCATCTCTGAGCTACCACTAGAATCTACATGGTGCAGTGTGACAGGGCCCACTACGCTACTCATCTCTCGACTACTGCTAGAATCTACATGGTGCAGTGTGACAGGGCCCACTACGCTACTCATCTCTCGACTACTGCTAGAATCTACATGGTGCTGTGTGACAGGGCCCACTACGCTACTCATCTCTCGACTACTGCTAGAATCTACATGGTGCAGTGTGACAGGGCCCACTACGCTACTCATCTCTCGACTACTGCTAGAATCTACATGGTGCAGTGTGATAGGGCCCACTACGCTACTCATCTCTCGACTACTGCTAGAATCTACATGGTGCAGTGTGACAGGGCCCACTACGCTCCTCATCTCTCGACTACTGCTAGAATCTACATGGTGCAGTGTGACAGGGCCCACTACGCTACTCATCTCTCGACTACTGCTAGAATCTACATGGTGCAGTGTGACAGGGCCCACTACGCTACTCATCTCTCGACTACTGCTAGAATCTACATGGTGCTGTGTGACAGGGCCCACTACGCTACGCATCTCTCGACTACTGCTAGAATCTACATGGTGCAGTGTGACAGGGCCCACTACGCTACTCATCTCTCGACTACTGCTAGAATCTACATGGTGCAGTGTGACAGGGCCCACTAGGCTACGCATCTCTCGACTACTGCTAGAATCTACATGGTGCAGTGTGACAGGGCCCACTACGCTACTCATCTCTCGACTACTGCTAGAATCTACATGGTGCAGTGTGATGGGGCCCACTACGCTACTCATCTCTCGACTACTGCTAGAATCTACATGGTGCAGTGTGACAGGGCCCACTACGCTACTCAACTCTCGACTACTGCTAGAATCTACATGGTGCAGTGTGACAGGGCCCACTACGCTACTCATCTCTCGACTACTGCTAGAATCTACATGGTGCAGTGTGACAGGGCCCACTACGCTACTCATCTCTCGACTACTGCTAGAATCTACATGGTGCATGTTTGACAGGGCCCACTACGCTACGCATCTCTCGACTACTGCTAGAATCTACATGGTGCAGTGTGACAGGGCCCACTACGCTACGCATCTCTGGGCTACTGCTAGAATCTACATGGTGCAGTGTGACGGGGCCCACTACGCTACGCATCTCTGGGCTACTGCTAGAATCTACATGGTGCAGTGTGACAGGGCCCACTACGCTACTCATCTCTCGACTACTGCTAGAATCTACATGGTGCAATGTGACAGGGCCCACTACGCTACGCATCTCTCGACTACTGCTAGAATCTACATGGTGCAGTGTGACAGGGCCCACTACGCTACTCATCTCTCGACTACTGCTAGAATCTACATGGTGCAGTGTGACAGGGCCCACTACGCTACTCATCTCTCGACTACTGCTAGAATCTACATGGTGCAGTGTGACAGGGCCCACTACGCTACTCATCTCTCGACTACTGCTAGAATCTACATGGTGCATGTTTGACAGGGCCCACTACGCTACGCATCTCTCGACTACTGCTAGAATCTACATGGTGCAGTGTGACAGGGCCCACTACGCTACGCATCTCTGGGCTACTGCTAGAATCTACATGGTGCAGTGTGACAGGGCCCACTACGCTACGCATCTCTGGGCTACTGCTAGAATCTACATGGTGCAGTGTGACAGGGCCCACTACGCTACTCATCTCTCGACTACTGCTAGAATCTACATGGTGCAATGTGACAGGGCCCACTACGCTACGCATCTCTCGACTACTGCTAGAATCTACATGGTGCAATGTGACAGGGCCCACTACGCTACGCATCTCTGGGCTACCACTAGAATCTACATGGTGCAGTGTGACAGGGCCCACTACGCTACGCATCTCTGGGCTACCACTAGAATCTACATGGTGCAGTGTGAGGACCACTTCTGAAGACGTTCCAAGCGCACAAAGTTGAGTAATATTCAGGCCTGGATAAAATTTAAAAAATCTATTAACATTTTGTTAGTGTGAAAAGACTCTTGTACAAAACTGATTTGCACTATAGCAAAGTACTAGCATACGAGGGATGTTCAAAAATAACGTAGACTTTTTATATTGTATACAACTAAATAAACTTAATTGAATAAAACCTATATCAATATTCAAATGGAACATGTTTAATAAGTAATATTGTGATATTAATTTGATACGCACCTGATCTATTTGATAATATAACCATGGTAACCGTTGAGCGGAGCACGCCATTTATTTGCATTACAACAAGTAAATAGATCGTAAATTCTGTACGAAATAAGTAAACTTACTTAAAAAAATGTTGGTATAATATAAGACAAACATACATTGACATCATAACAAAAGTTGGCTTCATTTTAAGATTGCCTATCAATAAAAACAAAATTGATATGACGGTGATGCACAACGTCTATTAAGAAAAAAAGTAATTGTGAGATCAACTCTAAATTCGGGTGGTAATGAAATAGAGTAAAGATATTTGTAAATCATCAATGCAGACATTTGATTTTACCAACAAGCCGCATAGAATACAGTTTTTGAGTAGGGCACGTGTTTTCACATAGTGCAACAAGATTTTCAGATGGGATTGTAAGCATTTAGACATGAATGGATAACGAAAAAAAAACGTGACAATGACGACGTCAATCAGCTTAAGTTAGCTTGATCAGCACAGACAGTCAATGGTCAGGTAGCTATGCGAAATGTCTCGCTTGGTTTATTTCTCCATGATAAATGCATGTTGATAAGTAAGAAATAAGTAGAAAATGTCAATGACAATTATATCATTATTTGAATTTTCAGTGAACATGCTGATTTAAAATAAGACATAAATATTACTTTATTGTAAATATTTCTAACAGGAATTTCCTTTCTTGATTCAGTAAAATAAGAGCTTCAGAGCTTCCCATAAAGTATCATTGAATTCTGGCCAGTAGTTGCCGAGAAATCGTCTGGACAAGGAAAAGGGGCGGGAGGAAGGAATGACGAACAGACAAAGCAGCAACTATATGCTTCCCCGAAACATTTTTCGGGGAGCATAAAAATCTGCATAAAGTATAACATGTCTGAAGGGTGTAGTTCCAATACATTATAAGAAATGCACACCCCTAATGAAAAATTTAAGTAAATAAGAAACGGCCATATATAAATCAAATCCATGACAATTCTTGTCCTACAATATTTATCTCAAGTTAAAAAATGTCGTTGTCAAATGAATCAAGTTTATGACAGAGTTATTGTTCTTATTTTTAGCACTCCTATCGTTATACAGAATAGAAACACACAAAGTCTGAAGGCTCTAGATTCAAAAGGTTTCAGGAAAAATTGACCTAAACAACAATCAATAAGTAAAGGAACTTAAAATATTCACGTTTAATTCATTCAAGCTGAGAACAAAAACATTGTACATAATATGTGTACATGTATAGTTGAAAAAGAACATGTGCAAAATATACATATATAAGGACTAAATAAATGAAAAAAGCTGAAAATTGATTACCAAGTATGAAGCCATGAAAAAAAAGAGAATGTTTTCAAATGAATATAATTAAATGATGTAAAATGTAAAAACAAAAATACTGTCAGTGGGCAATGTGGGCGCAGCGAAAATTCCATTCGCAGGCGATTTGTTTTTTTCGCATGAAAATCGTATTGCGAATTGTAAACATCGCATAGCTGGATTGTGAGTGGAAATTAACCATTGCTAGGCTACCGCGCGCGCCTTGTTTTATAACTAGTGATTTTATTGTTCGATAAAGGTCACACGCCATTTGACCTTGCTTACATCATCACTAATTGATTACAGTACTGTCTGAAATTTACATGCAGTTTAAGTTGATTCGAAAGTTTAGAAAAAAACGATGTCGAAGCAAAAAGCAGATGAAGAAAGCATTGAGGGACAAAGTCTTTTGTATTTTCCACCAAAATTCCTAGGCAAAATGAGAACACTGTGGAAAATGAGGGCGAGATCTGGCCGTACCCATAGTGCCATACTTCGTCTGGACTTTGGGTGAACAAACTGATAAATCTTCCACAAAAGTTGACGGTCACAAATTGTAGAAAGGTTTATTCGAGAAATTAGAGAAATGTTCGTGGTTATCATGCAATGATAAGAGTAATTTAATGTTTTTGACATTTGTAAAAAAAAAAACAAATATTAATAAAAGTAACATGAAAAGTATGATAAAGTATGCCTCCCCCCCCCCGGAACATCCTTAAATGGCGCACTGATTTTTAGGCTGATGGGCCATTGGCTCACCTGCAGCTCGGCCCAGAATGAACACTGCCTTATTAATTTATTATATTTCTCAGTCCCTGTATTGATGCAGCTTGATTGGTTAGGAGTTGTTCAAATGTAGTTAAAGCTGCTGTCTATGGAATCTAATTCAATACATCATAATTTGGCAATTATTTTGTATCCCATCTTCACAGTGGGGTTGACAAAATAACACCCCGTGGGATAAACTTAAGTGTATTTCCACACTGTGAAATATAGCAAACAGGTGCAGTTTAATGACTGTTTCAGTTTCACGTTGTTTTTTTCGTGATCTCATTTTATGTTTTTTGTAATATTTAGTGCGTTTTCTTTAGTTTATTTTTAAAAGAAAGACAGAAACTGATGAAACTGAGAAACTTGCAAAGGCTCACGCTTCTGGTGTTCTAAGTCTCGCAAGATAAACTTCTCTATATTCAACACTGACCTAGTATTCTCTATATCTTACGAACATGAATGGTGTTTATATAACTGAAATTTTTATGAAAGGCATTTTATTCTGTCCAAGTTCGAAAACGCAAGGTACATTTGGAAAATACAATAATTGACATGCTGATTTACTCGACGCATCACCACTTATCGCTTACAGAAAATATACGATAAAAACTTACCAAAATATTATTACTGCACCAATTTCAATGCATGTTTTTGTATTTTGATTGGTGAGATGTTTATAAAAAACGTTTTCTGCAATACTTTATTTTTATTAACATATTTCTGGACTGCTGCTTTCAGTACTCTATGCATTGAATTTGGTGTAATGACTCTTCAACAACTAACTGCATAAAGAGCATTTTTCTGGTAAAAGTTTGTGCACTGCTATAAAAGAGTTCCTACATGCTAAGGAAAGAGTTTTTTCTTCTTGGTTCTCGGATCCGCCGACCCCTTTAAAAAAAAAAAGAAATATTATTAAAAAATTGTAGAATGCAACCGATATCATAAAAATGACCTTGTGAAAGGGTTTCAACCTATTACACAAAATGTAAAACATATTAATGTCATGATTATCAAGTAGTGATTAAGTTAATGTTGTGTAATATGATTTTTGTAAGTAATAATGCATTAAGATTTTAAAATCAATGCCCAGTTCCATTTGTGAAATTCTAGTTATTAATTTAATCAATTCTGTGTTGATGTTTTTTTTTTGTTTGTTTTTTTTTTCCCCACCTCCAACCGGACACTTTCCCAAAAATGTCCAAGAGCCAAGATATACAAAAACTTTGACTAATTAATCATTTCCTTGACAAGAATATGTTACAACAAGTTAATATATCTGTCTAAAAAATTTTATTTTTGCCTTAATGTTGAATGTAGATTTTTTTTTAAATCCGTATATAGAGAATACATGGTTGATGCCGGGATGGAGAAAGTTTATCTGGTGAGGCTTAGAAAATGAAAATAGGGCGAGCTTTAGCGAGCCCTATTTTTGTTTTCGGGCCGAACCGGATAAACTTTCTCCTTCCCGGCACCTACCGTGTATTCTATTTATCCTGATTTCTATTCAATTAAATTTAAAAACACCAAACACTGAAGTTTTAAATTAAATAAAATTCCAGACGGGCCACGACCTAATATCTCGCTTGCATGAATGCGTACTACCCGGAAAAAAGTTCTCTATTTCTTAATTACCTTTTTCAAAAAGCAAAAGTAAAATATTAATAAATCTTATTTGCTGATTTCAGTACGACACGAAAATGACGTAGTAAATCTGCTTTTGTTTTAAACAAGATTATATTGGTTTTTAAAGAGTTAAATTACGTCACACCAACTACGTCATTCATTTTGAGTTGTAAGTTTACACAATGTAGTCAAACCAGAACGAGAGTGTTTTGCAGTTTAAAATACATGAAATCGGAATCAATATTTAGTGTTTCTGTGTTTTGGATGGATTATATATTATGCAATAGCATTCAGATAAAAAGTGAATGGAATATTTGCCTCGAATGGAAATGGTGAGATTGATCCCTTTTCAAATTTCTATGATTTACTCGGATAGTTGTGGGTGGAGGACAGTGTAACTGAGAGTGCAATTAATCATAAAATGTTTAGTTCTACGTTAAAATTTTGATAACTTTTTTTCATTTCTTTTCATCGGCAATTAATATAAAAGGTTATTTCTTTGATGAATATGCTCTGTTGGTTGACCAAAGAAGTCTATCAACAAAGAATAACCCGCTTGCATCAGATTCAAGTGTGTTGATGTGGAATGGAACTGGAAGGAAGTTGTTAACCAGTCAAATGGAATGTGAGGACAAACAACTCATTTGTTGTTTAACTGATTAAACTAGACAACAGAAAGTTTGTATTGATGAAAAATTATGGTAAGTAGACTTTATGCTTTGTCATTCTCGACACTGTTGTTATCCGGCGCGTAGGAATGCCTACTGACGGTATATCACAGTCACGTGATCTATTGCCGGATATCAACAAGTTTATACGGTCACCGCTTTATTAGGTCACTGTTTGGGTTAGTAGCAGGATAAATAATAAATGTTACCAGTTTAAACCTACACCTTTGTGAATGCTATTTTGATTACTGAGTATTTTTATATATAAACATAAAATGTGTTTTACATCACAGTTGTTAAAGAGTGTATGTTGCAATTTTAAAGTTACAGTAACATTTAACAAAAGGCCATGGTCTTTACCGCAATGCTCATACTGCTTTCCTGCAGCTGTTGCACCTCTGCCTTATGCTGCTCCAGGGTTGTGTTGAGCTGCAAATTCAAATCACCATCGTGATAACATACATTATAGCAAACCATACTAATATTGTAATACAAGTATTTGGGGAGACATTGTCATATAATGTTGCTCATTTTCGAGATCTTTGTAAATACCAGCAAATATGAAGTATCCAGTATATATATATATATATAATGTTAAGTGAAACCGGATTAAGAATTCAAAATAAAACAAAACTGAAAACTCATCGCATGGGTTTAAAAAATTATATTTATTTGAAATATGCCGACCGGTTTCGCCAAGCTCATCATATATAATCATGCACTTTTGCCTAACTTGACGTTGACCATCCACCAACATCAACCCAAGTTTAGTCCTGGTATTTGTTTTTATTGTATCACTCTAAATATGCATTTTATATTCCAAAACAAATCTTCGTCACATCAGGATGAAAACAAACATGTGACAGGGCCCACTTCGCTACTCATCTCTGAGCTACCACTAGAATCTACATGGTGCAGTGTGACAGGGCCCACTTCGCTACTCATCTCTGAGCTACCACTAGAATCAACATGCTGCAGTGTGACAGGGCCCACTTCGCTACTCATCTCTGAGCTACCACTAGAATCTACATGGTGCAGTGTGACAGGGCCCACTTCGCTACTCATCTCTGAGCTACCACTAGAATCTACATGGTGAAGTGTGACAGGGCCCACTTCGCTACTCATCTCTGAGCTACCACTAGAATCTACATGGTGCAGTGTGACAGGGCCCACTTCGCTACTCATCTTTGAGCTACCACTAGAATCTACATGGAGCAGTGTGACAGGGCCCACTTCGCTACTCATCTCTCGACTACTGCTAGAATCTACATGGTGCAGTGTGACAGGGCCCACTACGCTACTCATCACTCGACTACTGCTAGAATCTAAATGGTGCAGTGTGACAGGGCCCACTTCGCTACTCATCTCTGAGCTACCACTAGAATCTACATGGAGCAGTGTGACAGGGCCCACTACGCGATTCATCTCTTGACTACTGCTAGAATCTACATGGTGCAGTGTGACAGGGCACTCTACGCTACGCATCTCTCGACTACTGCTAGAATCTACATGGTGCAGTGTGACAGGGCCCACTACGCTACTCATCTCTGAGCTACCACTAGAATCTACATGGTGCAGTGTGACAGGGCCCACTACGCTACTCATCTCTCGACTACTGCTAGAATCTACATGGTGCAGTGTGACAGGGCCCACTACGCTACTCATCTCTCGACTACTGCTAGAATCTACATGGTGCAGTGTGACAGGGCCCACTACGCTACTCATCTCTCGACTACTGCTAGAATCTACATGGTGCAGTGTGATAGGGCCCACTACGCTACGCATCTCTCGACTACTGCTAGAATCTACATGGTGCAGTGTGACAGGGCCCACTACGCTACTCATCTCTCGACTACTGCTAGAATCTACATGGTGCAGTGTGACAGGGCCCACTAGGCTACGCATCTCTCGACTACTGCTAGAATCTAAATGGTGCAGTGTGACAGGGCCCACTACGCTACTCATCTCTCGACTACTGCTAGAATCTACATGGTATAGTGTGATAGGGCCCACTACGCTACTCATCTCTCGACTACTGCTAGAATCTACATGGTGCAGTGTGACAGGGCCCACTACACTACTCATCTCTCGACTACTGCTAGAATCTACATGGTGCAGTGTGACAGGGCCCACTACGCTACTCATCTCTCGACTACTGCTAGAATCTACATGGTGCAGTGTGACAGGGCCCACTACGCTACTCATCTCTCGACTACTGCTAGAATCTACATGGTGCAGTGTGACAGGACCCACTACGCTACGCATCTCTCGACTACTGCTAGAATCTACATGGTGCAGTGTGACAGGGCCCACTACGCTACGCATCTCTGGGCTACCAAAGAATCTACATGGTGCAGTGTGACAGGGCCCACTACACTACGCATCTCTGGGCTACTGCTAGAATCTACATGGTGCAGTGTGACAGGGCCCACTACGCTACTCATCTCTCGACTACTGCTAGAATCTACATGGTGCAGTGTGACAGGGCCCACTAGGCTACGCATCTGTCGACTACTGCTAGAATCTACATGGTGCAGTGTGACAGGGCCCACTACGCTACTCATCACTCGACTACTGCTAGAATCTAAATGGTGCAGTGTGACAGGGCCCACTTCGCTACTCATCTCTGAGCTACCACTAGAATCTACATGGTGCAGTGTGACAGGGCCCACTACGCTATTCATCTCTTCACTACTGCTAGAATCTACATGGTGCAGTGTGACAGGGCCCACTACGCTACGCATCTCTCGACTACTGCTAGAATCTACATGGTGCAGTGTGACAGGGCCCACTACGCTACTCATCTCTCGACTACTGCTAGAATCTACATGGTGCAGTGTGACAGGGCCCACTACGCTACTCATCTCTGAGCTACCACTAGAATCTACATGGTGCAGTGTGACAGGGCCCACTACGCTACTCATCTCTCGACTACTGCTAGAATCTACATGGTGCAGTGTGACAGGGCCCACTACGCTACTCATCTCTCGACTACTGCTAGAATCTACATGGTGCAGTGTGACAGGGCCCACTACGCTACTCATCTCTCGACTACTGCTAGAATCTACATGGTGCAGTGTGACAGGGCCAACTACGCTACGCATCTCTCGACTACTGCTAGAATCTAAATGGTGCAGTGTGACAGGGCCCACTTCGCTACTCATCTCTGAGCTACCACTAGAATCTACATGGTGCAGTGTGACAGGGCCCACTACGCTACTCATCTCTCGACTGCTGCTAGAATCTACATGGTGCAGTGTGACAGGGCCCACTACGCTACTCATCTCTGAGCTACCACTAGAATCTACATGGTGCAGTGTGACAGGGCCCACTACGCTACTCATCTCTCGACTACTGCTAGAATCTACATGGTGCAGTGTGACAGGGCCCACAACGCTACTCATCTCTCGACTACTGTTAGAATCTACATGGTGCAGTGTGACAGGGCCCACTACGCTACTCATCTCTCGACTACTGCTAGAATCTACATGGTGCAGTGTGATAGGGCCCACTACGCTACGCATCTCTCGACTACTGCTAGAATCTACATGGTGCAGTGTGACAGGGCCCACTACGCTACTCATCTCTCGACTACTGCTAGAATCTACATGGTGCAGTGTGACAGGGCCCACTAGGCTACGCATCTGTCGACTACTGCTAGAATCTACATGGTACAGTGTGACAGGGCCCACTACGCTACTCATCACTCGACTACTGCTAGAATCTAAATGGTGCAGTGTGACAGGGCCCACTTCGCTACTCATCTCTGAGCTACCACTAGAATCTACATGGTGCAGTGTGACAGGGCCCACTACGCTATTCATCTCTTGACTACTGCTAGAATCTACATGGTGCAGTGTGACAGGGCCCACTACGCTACGCATCTCTCGACTACTGCTAGAATCTACATGGTGCAGTGTGACAGGGCCCACTACGCTACTCATCTCTGAGCTACCACTAGAATCTACATGGTGCAGTGTGACAGGGCCCACTACGCTACTCATCTCTCGACTACTGCTAGAATCTACATGGTGCAGTGTGACAGGGCCCACTAGGCTACGCATCTCTCGACTACTGCTAGAATCTACATGGTGCAGTGTGACAGGGCCCACTACGCTACTCATCTCTCGACTACTGCTAGAATCTACATGGTGCAGTGTGATAGGGCCCACTACGCTACTCATCTCTCGACTACTGCTAGAATCTACATGGTGCAGTGTGACAGGGCCCACTACGCTACTCATCTCTCGACTACTGCTAGAATCTACATGGTGCAGTGTGACAGGGCCCACTACGCTACTCATCTCTCGACTACTGCTAGAATCTACATGGTGCAGTGTGACAGGGCCCACTACGCTACGCATCTCTCGACTACTGCTAGAATCTACATGGTGCAGTGTGACAGGGCCCACTTCGCTACGCATCTCTGGGCTACTGCTAGAATCTACATGGTGCAGTGTGACAGGGCCCACTACGCTACGCATCTCTGGGCTACTGCTAGAATCTACATGGTGCAGTGTGACAGGGCCCACTACGCTACTCATCTCTCGACTACTGCTAGAATCTACATGGTGCAATGTGACAGGGCCCACTACGCTACGCATCTCTCGACTACTGCTAGAATCTACATGGTGCAATGTGACAGGCCCCCCACTACGCTACGCATCTCTGGGCTACCACTAGAATCTACATGGTGCAGTGTGACAGGGCCCACTACGCTACGCATCTCTGGGCTACCACTAGAATCTACATGGTGCAGTGTGAGGACCACTTCTGAAGACGTTCCAAGCGCACAAAGGTGAGTAATATTCAGGCCTGGATAAAATTTAAAAAATCTATTAACATTTGGTTAGTGTGAAAAGACTCTTGTACAAAACTGATTTGCACTATAGCAAAGTACTAGCATACGAGGGATGTTCAAACATAACGTAGACTTTTTATATTGTATACAACTAAATAAACTTAATTGAATAAAACCTATATCAATATTCAAATGGAACATGTTTAATAAGTAATATTGTGATATTAATTTGATACGCACCTGATCTATTTGATAATATAACCATGGTAACCGTTGAGCGGAGCACGCCATTTATTTGCATTACAACAAGTAAATAGATCGTAAATTCTGTACGAAATAAGTATCCTTACTTTAAAAAATGTTGGTATAATATAAGACAAACATACATTGACATCATAACAAAAGTTGGCTTCATTTTAAGATTGCCTATTAATAAAAACAAAATTGATATGACGGTGATGCACAACGTCTATTAAGAAAAAAAGTAATTGTGAGATCAACTCTAAATTCGGGTGGTAATGAAATAGAGTAAAGATATTTGTAAATCATCAATGCAAACATTTGATTTTACCAACAAGCCGCATAGAATACAGTTTTTGAGTAGGGCACGTGTTTTCACATAGTGCAACAAGATTTTCAGATGGGATTGTAAGCATTTAGACATGAATGGATAACGAAAAAAAAACGTGACAATGACGACGTCAATCAGCTTAAGTTAGCTTGATCAGCACAGACAGTCAATGGTCAGGTAGCTATGCGAAATGTCTCGCTTGGTTTATTTCTCCATGATAAATGCATGTTGATAAGTAAGAAATAAGTAGAAAATGTCAATGACAATTATATCATTATTTGAATTTTCAGTGAACATGCTGATTTAAAATAAGACATAAATATTACTTTATTGTAAATATTTCTAACAGGAATTTCCTTTCTTGATTCAGTAAAATAAGAGCTTCAGAGCTTCCCATAAAGTATCATTGAATTCTGGCCAGTAGTTGCCGAGAAATCGTCTGGACAAGGAAAAGGGGCGGGAGGAAGGAATGACGAACAGACAAAGCAGCAACTATATGCTTCCCCGAAACATTTTTCGGGGAGCATAAAAATCTGCATAAAGTATAACATGTCTGAAGGTTGTAGTTCCAATACATTATAAGAAATGCACACCCCTAATGAAAAATGTAAGTAAATAAGAAACGGCCATATATAAATCAAATCCATGACAATTCTTGTCCTACAATATTTATCTCAAGTTAAAAAATGTCGTTGTCAAATGAATCAAGTTTATGACAGAGTTATTGTTCTTATTTTTAGCACTCCTATCATTATACAGAATAGAAACACACAAAGTCTGAAGGCTCTAGATTCAAAAGGTTTCAGGAAAAATTGACCTAAACAACAATCAATAAGTAAAGGAACTTAAAATATTCACGTTTAATTCATTCAAGCTGAGAACAAAAACATTGTACATAATATGTGTACATGTATAGTTGAAAAAGAACATGTGCAAAATATACATATATAAGGACTAAATAAATGAAAAAAGCTGAAAATTGATTACCAAGTATGAAGCCATGAAAAAAAAGAGAATGTTTTCAAATGAATATAATTAAATGATGTAAAATGTAAAAACAAAAATACTGTCAGTGGGCAATTTGGGCGCAGCGAAAATTCCATTCGCAGGCGATTTGTTTTTTTCGCATGAAAATCGTATTGCGAATTGTAAACATCGCATAGCCGGATTGTGAGTGGAAATTAACCATTGCTAGGCTACCGCGCGCGCCTTGTTTTATAACTAGTGATTTTATTGTTCGATAAAGGTCACACGCCATTTGACCTTGCTTACATCATCACTAATTGATTACAGTACTGTCTGAAATTTACATGCAGTTTAAGTTGATTCGAAAGTTTAGAAAAAAACGATGTCGAAGCAAAAAGCAGATGAAGAAAGCATTGAGGGACAAAGTATTTTGTATTTTCCACCAAAATTCCTAGGCAAAATGAGAACACTGTGGAAAATGAGGGCGAGATCTGGCCGTACCCATAGTGCCATACTTCGTCTGGACTTTGGGTGAACAAACTGATAAATCTTCCACAAAAGTTGACGGTCACAAATTGTAGAAAGGTTTATTCGAGAAATTAGAGAAATGTTCGTGGTTATCATGCAATGATAAGAGTAATTTTATGTTTTTGACATTTGTAAAAAAAAAAAAAAATATTAATAAAAGTAACATGAAAAGTATGATAAAGTATGCCTCCCCCCCCCCCCGGAACATCCTTAAATGGCGCACTGATTTTTAGGCTGATGGGCCATTGGCTCACCTGCAGCTCGGCCCAGAATGAACACTGCCTTATTAATTTATTATATTTCTCAGTCCCTGTATTGATGCAGCTTGATTGGTTAGGAGTTGTTCAAATGTAGTTAAAGCTGCTGTCTATGGAATCTAATTCAATACATCATAATTTGGCAATTATTTTGTATCCCATCTTCACAGTGGGGTTGACAAAATAACACCCCGTGGGATAAACTTAAGTGTATTTCCACACTGTGAAATATAGCAAACAGGTGCAGTTTAACGACTGTTTCAGTTTCACGTTGTTTTTTTCGTGATCTCATTTTATGTTTTTTGTAATATTTAGTGCGTTTTCTTTAGTTTATTTTTAAAAGAAAGACAGAAACTGATGAAACTGAGAAACTTGCAAAGGCTCACGCTTCTGGTGTTCTAAGTCTCTCGCAAGATAAACTTCTCTATATTCAACACTGACCTAGTATTCTCTATATCTTACGAACATGAATGGTGTTTATATAACTGAAATTTTTATGAAAGGCATTTTATTCTGTCCAAGTTCGAAAACGCAAGGTACATTTGGAAAATACAATAATTGACACGCTGATTTACTCGATGCATCACCACTTATCGCTTACAGAAAATATACGATAAAAACTTACCAAAATATTATTACTGCACCAATTTCAATGCATGTTTTTGTATTTTGATTGGTGAGATGTTTATAAAAAACGTTTTCTGCAATATTTTATTTTTATTAACATATTTCTGGACTGCTGCTTTCAGTACTCTATGCATTGAATTTGGTGTAATGACTCTTCAACAACTAACTGCATAAAGAGCATTTTTCTGGTAAAAGTTTGTGCACTGCTATAAAAGAGTTCCTACATGCTAAGGAAAGAGTTTTTTTCTTCTTGGTTCTCGGATCCGCCGACCCCTTTAAAAAAAAAAAAAAATATTATTAAAAAATTGTAGAATGCAACCGATATCATAAAAATGACCTTGTGAAAGGGTTTCAACCTATTACACAAAATGTAAAAAATATTAATGTCATGATTATCAAGTAGTGATTAAGTTAATGTTGTGTAATATGATTTTTGTAAGTAATAATGCATTAAGATTTTAAAATCAATGCCCAGTTCCATTTGTGAAATTCTAGTTATTAATTTAATCAATTCTGTGTTGATGTTTTTTTTTGTTTGTTTGTTTTTTCCCCACCTCCAACCGGACACTTTCCCAAAAATGTCCAAGAGCCAAGATATACAAAAACTTTGACTAATTAATCATTTCCTTGACAAGAATATGTTACAACAAGTTAATATATCTGTCTAAAAAAATTTATTTTTGCCTTAATGTTGAATGTAGATTTTTTTTATAATCCGTATATAGAGAATACATGGTTGATGCCGGGATGGAGAAAGTTTATCTGGTGAGGCTTAGAAAATGAAAATAGGGCGGCTTTAGCGAGCCCTATTTTTGTTTTCGGGCCGAACCGGATAAACTTTCTCCTTCCCGGCACCTACCGTGTATTCTATTTATCCTGATTTCTATTCAATTAAATTTAAAAACACCAAACACTGAAGTTTTAAATTTAAAAAAATTCCAGACGGGCCACGACCTAATAACTCGTTTGCATGAATGCGTACTACCAGGAAAAAAGTTCTCTATTTCTTAATTACCTTTTTCAAAAAGCAAAAGTAAAATATTAATAAATCTTATTTGCTGATTTCAGTACGACACGAAAATGACGTAGTAAATCTGCTTTTGTTTTAAACAAGATTATATTGGTTTTTAAAGAGTTAAATTACGTCACACCAACTACGTCATTCATTTTGAGTTGTAAGTTTACACAATGTAGTCAAACCAGAACGAGAGTGTTTTGCAGTTTAAAATACATGAAATCGGAATCAATATTTAGTGTTTCTGTGTTTTGGATGGATTATATATTATGCAATAGCATTCAGATAAAAAGTGAATGGAATATTTGCCTCGAATGGAAATGGTGAGATTGATCCCTTTTCAAATTTCTATGATTTACTCGGATAGTTGTGGGTGGAGGACAGTGTAACTGAGAGTGCCATTAATCATAAAATGTTTAGTTCTACGTTAAAATTTTGATAACTTTTTTTCATTTCTTTTCATCGGCAATTAATATAAAAGGTTATTTCTTTGATGAATATGCTCTGTTGGTTGACCAAAGAAGTCTATCAACAAAGAATAACCCGCTTGCATCAGATTCAAGTGTGTTGATATGGAATGGAACTGGAAGGAAGTTGTTAACCAGTCAAATGGAATGTGAGGACAAACAACTCATTTGTTGTTTAACTGATTAAACTAGACAACAGAAAGTTTGTATTGATGAAAAATTATGGTAAGTAGACTTTATGCTTTGTCATTCTCGACACTGTTGTTATCCGGCGCGTAGGAATACCTACTGACGGTATATCACAGTCACGTGATCTATTGCCGGATATCAACAAGTTTATACGGTCACCGCTTTATTAGGTCACTATTTGGGTTAGTAGCAGGATAAATAATAAATGTTACCAGTTTAAACCTACACCTTGGTGAATGCTATTTTGATTACTGAGTATTTTTATATATAAACATAAAATGTGTTTTACATCACAGTTGTTAAAGAGTGTATGTTGCAATTTTAAAGTTACAGTAACATTTAACAAAAGGCCATGGTCTTTACCGCAATGCTCATACTGCTTTCCTGCAGCTGTTGCACCTCTGCCTTATGCTGCTCCAGGGTTGTGTTGAGCTGCAAATTCAAATCACCATCGTGATAACATACATTATAGCAAACCATACTAATATTGTAATACAAGTATTTGGGGAGACATTGTCATATAATGTTGCTCATTTTCGAGATCTTTGTAAATACCAGCAAATATGAAGTATCCGGTATATATATATATATATAATGTTAAGTGAAACCGGATTAAGAATTCAATATAAAACAAAACTGAAAACTCATCGCATGGGTTTAAAAAATTATATTTATTTGAAATATGCCGACCGGTTTCGCCAAGCTCATCATATATAATCATGCACTTTTGCCTAACTTGACGTTGACCATCCACCAACATCAACCCAAGTTTAGTCCTGGTATTTGTTTTTATTGTATCACTCTAAATATGCATTTTATATTCCAAAACAAATCTTCGTCACATCAGGATGAAAACAAACATGTGACAGGGCCCACTTCGCTACTCATCTCTGAGCTACCACTAGAATCTACATGGTGCAGTGTGACAGGGCCCACTTCGCTACTCATCTCTGAGCTACCACTAGAATCAACATGCTGCAGTGTGACAGGGCCCACTTCGCTACTCATCTCTGAGCTACCACTAGAATCTACATGGTGCAGTGTGACAGGGCCCACTTCGCTACTCATCTCTGAGCTACCACTAGAATCTACATGGTGAAGTGTGACAGGGCCCACTTCGCTACTCATCTCTGAGCTACCACTAGAATCTACATGGTGCAGTGTGACAGGGCCCACTTCGCTACTCATCTCTGAGCTACCACTAGAATCTACATGGAGCAGTGTGACAGGGCCCACTTCGCTACTCATCTCTCGACTACTGCTAGAATCTACATGGTGCAGTGTGACAGGGCCCACTACGCTACTCATCACTCGACTACTGCTAGAATCTAAATGGTGCAGTGTGACAGGGCCCACTTCGCTACTCATCTCTGAGCTACCACTAGAATCTACATGGTGCAGTGTGACAGGGCCCACTACGCTATTCATCTCTCGACTACTGCTAGAATCTACATGGTGCAGTGTGACAGGGCCCACTACGCTACTCATCTCTCGACTACTGCTAGAATCTAAATGGTGCAGTGTGACAGGGCCCACTTCGCTACTCATCTCTGAGCTACCACTAGAATCTACATGGTGCAGTGTGACAGGGCCCACTACGCTACTCATCTCTGAGCTACAACTAGAATCTACATGGTGCAGTGTGACAGGGCCCACTACGCTACTCATCTCTCGACTACTGCTAGAATCTACATGGTGCAGTGTGACAGGGCCCACTACGCTACTCATCTCTCGACTACTGCTAGAATCTACATGGTGCAGTGTGACAGGGCCCACTACGCTACTCATCTCTCGACTACTGCTAGAATCTACATGGTGCAGTGTGATAGGGCCCACTACGCTACGCATCTCTCGACTACTGCTAGAATCTACATGGTGCAGTGTGACAGGGCCCACTACGCTACTCATCTCTCGACTACTGCTAGAATCTACATGGTGCAGTGTGACAGGGCCCACTAGGCTACGCATCTCTCGACTACTGCTAGAATCTACATGGTGCAGTGTGACAGGGCCCACTACGCTACTCATCTCTCGACTACTGCTAGAATCTACATGGTGCAGTGTGATAGGGCCCACTACGCTACTCATCTCTCAACTACTGCTAGAATCTACATGGTGCAGTGTGACAGGGCCCACTACGCTACTCATCTCTCGACTACTGCTAGAATCTACATGGTGCAGTGTGACAGGGCCCACTACGCTACTCATCTCTCGACTACTGCTAGAATCTACATGGTGCAGTGTGACAGGGCCCACTACGCTACTCATCTCTTGACTACTGCTAGAATCTACATGGTGCAGTGTGACAGGGCCCACTACGCTACGCATCTCTCGACTACTGCTAGAATCTACATGGTGCAGTGTGACAGGGCCCACTTCGCTACGCATCTCTGGGCTACTGCTAGAATCTACATGGTGCAGTGTGACAGGGCCCACTACGCTACGCATCTCTGGGCTACTGCTAGAATCTACATGGTGCAGTGTGACAGGGCCCACTACGCTACTCATCTCTCGACTACTGCTAGAATCTACATGGTGCAATGTGACAGGGCCCACTACGCTACGCATCTCTCGACTACTGCTAGAATCTACATGGTGCAATGTGACAGGGCCCACTACGCTACGCATCTCTGGGCTACCACTAGAATCTACATGGTGCAGTGTGACAGGGCCCACTACGCTACGCATCTCTGGGCTACCACTAGAATCTACATGGTGCAGTGTGAGGACCACTTCTGAAGACGTTCCAAGCGCACAAAGGTGAGTAATATTCAGGCCTGGATAAAATTTAAAAAATCTATTAACATTTTGTTAGTGTGAAAAGACTCTTGTACAAAACTGATTTGCACTATAGCAAAGTACTAGCATACGAGGGATGTTCAAAAATAACGTAGACTTTTTATATTGTATACAACTAAATAAACTTAATTGAATAAAACCTATATCAATATTCAAATGGAACATGTTTAATAAGTAATATTGTGATATTAATTTGATACGCACCTGATCTATTTGATAATATAACCATGGTAACCGTTGAGCGGAGCACGCCATTTATTTGCATTACAACAAGTAAATATATCGTAAATTCTGTACGAAATAAGTATACTTACTTTAAAAAATGTTGGTATAATATAAGACAAACATACATTGACATCATAACAAAAGTTGGCTTCATTTTAAGATTGCCTATCAATAAAAACAAAATTGATATGACGGTGATGCACAACGTCTATTAAGAAAAAAAGTAATTGTGAGATCAACTCTAAATTCGGGTGGTAATGAAATAGAGTAAAGATAT
The DNA here is from genome assembly GCA_027627225.1 of Congeria kusceri. Taxonomy (NCBI): domain Eukaryota; kingdom Metazoa; phylum Mollusca; class Bivalvia; order Myida; family Dreissenidae; genus Congeria; species Congeria kusceri. The sequence goes on along the minus strand of CM051039.1, from coordinate 23,904,626 downwards.
TTGTAAATCATCAATGCAAACATTTGATTTTACCAACAAGCCGCATAGAATACAGTTTTTGAGTAGGGCACGTGTTTTCACATAGTGCAACAAGATTTTCAGATGGGATTGTAAGCATTTAGACATGAATGGATAACGAAAAAAAAACGTGACAATGACGATGTCAATCAGCTTAAGTTAGCTTGATCAGCACCGACAGTCAATGGTCAGGTAGCTATGCGAAATGTCTCGCTTGGTTTATTTCTCCATGATAAATGCATGTTGATAAGTAAGAAATAAGTAGAAAATGTCAATGACAATTATATCATTTATTTGAATTTTCAGTGAACATGCTGATTTAAAATAAGACATAAATATTACTTTATTGTAAATATTTCTAACAGGAATTTCCTTTCTTGATTCAGTAAAATAAGAGCTTCAGAGCTTCCCATAAAGTATCATTGAATTCTGGCCAGTAGTTGCCGAGAAATCGTCTGGACAAGGAAAAGGGGCGGGAGGAAGGAATGACGAACAGACAAAGCAGCAACTACATGCTTCCCCGAAACATTTTTCGGGGAGCATAAAAATCTGCATAAAGTATAACATGTCTGAAGGGTGTAGTTCCAATACATTATAAGAAATGCACACCCCTAATGAAAAATTTAAGTAAATATGAAACGGCCATATATAAATCAAATCCATGACAATTCTTGTCCTACAATATTTATCTCAAGTTAAAAAATGTCGTTGTCAAATGAATCAAGTTTATGACAGAGCTATTGTTCTTATTTTTAGCACTCCTATCGTTATACAGAATAGAAACACACAAAGTCTGAAGGCTCTAGATTCAAAAGGTTTCAGGAAAAATTGACCTAAACAACAATCAATAAGTAAAGGAACTTAAAATATTCACGTTTAATTCATTCAAGATGAGAACAAAAACATTGTACATAATATGTGTACATGTATAGTTGAAAAAGAAAATGTGCAAAATATACATATATAAGGACTAAATAAATGAAAAAAGCTGAAAATTGATTACCAAGTATGAAGCCATGAAAAAAAAGAGAATGTTTTCAAATGAATATAATTAAATGATGTAAAATGTAAAAACAAAAATACTGTCAGTGGGCAATTTGGGCGCAGCGAAAATTCCATTCGCAGGCGATTTGTTTTTTTCGCATGAAAATCGTATTGCGAATTGTAAACATCGCATAGCTGGATTGTGAGTGGAAATTAACCATTGCTAGGCTACCGCGCGCGCCTTGTTTTATAACTAGTGATTTTATTGTTCGATAAAGGTCACACGCCATTTGACCTTGCTTACATCATCACTAATTGATTACAGTACTGTCTGAAATTTACATGCAGTTTAAGTTGATTCGAAAGTTTAGAAAAAAACGATGTCGAAGCTAAAAGCAGATGAAGAAAGCATTGAGGGACAAAGTCTTTTGTATTTTCCACCAAAATTCCTAGGCAAAATGAGAACACTGTGGAAAATGAGGGCGAGAAAACATCAGTTGATCTGGCCGTACCCATAGTGCCATGCTTCGTCTGGACTTTGGGTGAACAAACTGATAAATCTTCCACAAAAGTTGACGGTCACAAATTGTAGAAAGGTTTATTCGAGAAATTAGAGAAATGTTCGTGGTTATCATGCAATGATAAGAGTAATTTTATGTTTTTGACATTTGTAAAAAAAAAAAAATAATAATAATAAAAGTAACATGAAAAGTATGATAAAGTATGCCTCCACCCCCCCCCCGGAACATCCTTAAATGGCGCACTGATTTTTAGGCTGATGGGCCATTGGCTCACCTGCAGCTCGGCCCAGAATGAACACTGCCTTATTAATTTATTATATTTCTCAGTCCCTGTATTGATGCAGCTTGATTGGTTAGGAGTTGTTCAAATGTAGTTAAAGATGCTGTCTATGGAATCTAATTCAATACATCATAATTTGGCAATTATTTTGTATCCCATCTTCACAGTGGGGTTGACAAAATAACACCCCGTGGGATAAACTTAAGTGTATTTCCACACTGTGAAATATAGCAAACAGGTGCAGTTTAATGACTGTTTCAGTTTCACGTTGTTTTTTTCGTTATCTCATTTTATGTTTTTTGTAATATTTAGTGCGTTTTCTTTAGTTTATTTTTAAAAGAAAGACAGAAACTGATGAAACTGAGAAACTTGCAAAGGCTCACGCTTCTGGTGTTCTAAGTCTCGCAAGATAAACTTCTCTATATTCAACACTGACCTAGTATTCTCTATATCTTACGAACATGAATGGTGTTTATATAACTGAAATTTTTATGAAAGGCATTTTATTCTGTCCAAGTTCGAAAACGCAAGGTACATTTGGAAAATACAATAATTGACATGCTGATTTACTTGACGCATCACCACTTATCGCTTACAGAAAATATACGATAAAAACTTACCAAAATATTATTACTGCACCAATTTCAATGCATGTTTTTGTATTTTGATTGGTGAGATGTTTATAAAAAACGTTTTCTGCAATATTTTATTTTTATTAACATATTTCTGGACTGCTGCTTTCAGTACTCTATGCATTGAATTTGGTGTAATGACTCTTCAACAACTAACTGCATAAAGAGCATTTTTCTGGTAAAAGTTTGTGCACTGCTATAAAAGAGTTCCTACATGCTAAGGAAAGAGTTTTTTTCTTCTTGGTTCTCGGATCCGCCGACCCCTTTAAAAAAAAAAAAAAATATTATTAAAAAATTGTAGAATGCAACCGATATCATAAAAATGACCTTGTGAAAGGGTTTCAACCTATTACACAAAATGTAAAAAATATTAATGTCATGATTATCAAGTAGTGATTAAGTTAATGTTGTGTAATATGATTTTTGTAAGTAATAATGCATTAAGATTTTAAAATCAATGCCCAGTTCCATTTGTGAAATTCTAGTTATTAATTTAATCAATTCTGTGTTGATGTTTTTTTTTTTTTTTTTTTTTTTTCCCCACCTCCAACCGGACACTTTCCCAAAAATGTCCAAGAGCCAAGATATACAAAAACTTTGACTAATTAATCATTTCCTTGACAAGAATATGTTACAACAAGTTAATATATCTGTCTAAAAAAAAATTATTTTTGCCTTAATGTTGAATGTAGATTTTTTTTTTAATCCGTATATAGAGAATACATGGTTGATGCCGGGATGGAGAAAGTTTATCCGGTGAGGCTTAGAAAATGAAAATTTTTGTTTTCGGGCCGAACCGGATAAACTTTCTCCTTCCCGGCACCTACCGTGTATTCTATTTATCCTGATTTCTATTCAATTAAATTTAAAAACACCAAACACTGAAGTTTTAAATTTAAAAAAATTCCAGACGGGCCACGACCTAATAACTCGCTTGCATGAATGCGTACTACCCGGAAAAAAGTTCTCTATTTCTTAATTACCTTTTTCAAAAAGCAAAAGTAAAATATTAATAAATCTTATTTGCTGATTTCAGTACGACACGAAAATGACGTAGTAAATCTGCTTTTGTTTTAAATAAGATTATATTGGTTTTTAAAGAGTTAAATTACGTCACACCAACTACGTCATTCATTTTGAGTTGTAAGTTTACACAATGTAGTCAAACCAGAACGAGAGTGTTTTGCAGTTTAAAATACATGAAATCGGAATCAATATTTAGTGTTTCTGTGTTTTGGATGGATTATATATTATGCAATAGCATTCAGATAAAAAGTGAATGGAATATTTGCCTCGAATGGAAATGGTGAGATTGATCCCTTTTCAAATTTCTATGATTTACTCGGATAGTTGTGGGTGGAGGACAGTGTAACTGAGAGTGCAATTAATCATAAAATGTTTAGTTCTACGTTAAAATTTTGATAACTTTTTTTCATTTCTTTTCATCGGCAATTAATATAAAATGTTATTTCTTTGATGAATATGCTCTGTTGGTTGACCAAAGAAGTCTATCAACAAAGAATAACCCGCTTGCATCAGATTCAAGTGTGCTGATATGGAATGGAACTGGAAGGAAGTTGTTAACCAGTCAAATGGAATGTGAGGACAAACAACTCATTTGTTGTTTAACTGATTAAACTAGACAACAGAAAGTTTGTATTGATGAAAAATTATGGTAAGTAGACTTTATGCTTTGTCATTCTCGACACTGTTGTTATCCGGCGCGTAGGAATACCTACTGACGGTATATCACAGTCACGTGATCTATTGCCGGATATCAACAAGTTTATACGGTCACCGCTTTATTAGGTCACTGTTTGGGTTAGTAGCAGGATAAATAATAAATGTTACCAGTTTAAACCTACACCTTTGTGAATGCTATTTTGATTACTGAGTATTTTTATATATAAACATAAAATGTGTTTTACATCACAGTTGTTAAAGAAATATGTTGCAATTTTAAAGTTACAGTAAAATTTAACAAAAGGCCATGGTCTTTACCGCAATGCTCATACTGCTTTCCTGCAGCTGTTGCACCTCTGCCTTATGCTGCTCCAGGGTTGTGTTGAGCTGCAAATTCAAATCACCATCGTGATAACATACATTATAGCAAACCATACTAATATTGTAATACAAGTATTTGGGGAGACATTGTCATATAATGTTGCTCATTTTCGAGATCTTTGTAAATACCAGCAAATATGAAGTATCCAGTATATATATATATATATAATGTTAAGTGAAACCGGATTAAGAATTCAATATAAAACAAAACTGAAAACTCATCGCAGGGGTTTAAAAAATTATATTTATTTGAAATATGCCGACCGGTTTCGCCAAGCTCATCATATATAATCATGCACTTTTGCCTAACTTGACGTTGACCATCCACCAACATCAACCCAAGTTTAGTCCTGGTATTTGTTTTTATTGTATCACTCTAAATATGCATTTTATATTCCAAAACAAATCTTCGTCACATCAGGATGAAAACAAACATGTATATTAATCAGTTTGTATATATTATTATGTGAATACAATAATGAGTGAATTATAACAAACACCACATCATTGTATAAAGTGAGTCAGACGTCAATAAAGCTATAACCGTCTGCTCTATTCTGCTTTCTGAGAGAACCGGTATATGAGCTAAGTATGGTTATACCCTTTTTCCATTACATTTTTCCTTATTTTACAATTATAATTTGTCCATTTTAACATCTTAATTTGAGAGTGTGTTAGGAAAATTAATGCCCACTCCCTGGCAGAATACATGCCCTCCCCGCACAAAGAATACAATACAACAAAATGATGGGACACTACTAATAAGGCTGCCAGTCCCATCTGTTTTCCATATTATATTTAACTACAAAAAGAGGCGATACTACGAATTTGCAATATTAATAAAGATTTGTTACTATGAACAAATTTTCCCGTCATAACATTTGTATAAAAATATTAACACAATACTACAAATCATATTGTCATCTAGACTTTTCACACCTCAACAAAGATTCACACCTCTTCCCAGTTGAACACCTAGCCAGTTTATTTGCACCATGGACAAAGATAGTTGTTAACAAGTTCAGTTACCATTTTAAGACATTGCAGTGTGAGACGTCACAAACGCAAATTAACACAAAATAAATTACGTTGCTTCCGTCATTTCCGAAATATGTGATACGAAAAACGCAATACTGCAAACAAATCAGTGTCTAATGTCACAATTCGTAGTATCATGTTTTGACTGTAGATACATTGTTTTTTAGGTGTAATATTTGTTTAACATCTCTTCAAACTTTGGAAGACTTACTAGCTGTCTAAGGCGCTCAATTTCGAGGTTAGCTGCTGCTAGCTCCATTCTGCAGCAGAATTTATATTTAGTCGTCTTAATGCAGTAAAATTAAGTGCAAGTTGTTAATACATAATGTAGTTTACAGTTTGAATACCTCAGGAACAGAAATTAAGGTAATTAAAATTCTAGAGGTTACTAGCTGTATAAATGATTTTTTCCTAGCCCCAGTGTTAGCATCAGTTCTTTTCTCATGAATATGTTTTTCTTGATATAATGATTGAGTTCTGTCGTCCAAGTGCTTTACTTATTGCAACTAAGACATTAGATGACATTTGTCAAAAATACAAAGGGATTTAGGGAATTATCAATGTAAATTCAAAGCCTGTTTGTAGCAACCAATTTTATTGTTAAATATCTTAGTTAAGAAAGTGACATCTTTCATAGACACGGTTCCACAAGTTTAGCATGTTCATACCTCAGTGCATCATTTCTGTGCTGGAGGTCCTCGGGACTGTGCGGCGCCAGGTAATGCTGTGGCGCCAGGGGGCTCTGTTGTGCTACGGGGCGCCGCTCTGCTAGGGGGCTCCGCTCTGCTAGGGGGCTCTCCATTTCTACCATTTGGTCGCCTGTAACATTGGCAGAAATCGTTTCTAATAAGAATCTTACATATCAAAATACAAATACTACATTGAAGTCGGTAAAATAATAATGTTTTGGTAACTTTTTATCGTATAGTTATCTGATTGCGATATGGTGATGCCTCTGGAGTATTATAATCAGCATGTACATCAGTGTATATTCAGCTTGTACCAAGCGTTTTCGAGCATAGACATTATAAAATGTCTTTCATAAATAAAAAATAGTTTTCAGTCGAATAAACTTCATTAACGTTCATTCAAACTAATGCCAATTTAAGATGTTTTGAATGATATTCTATGGACTGTAGCTTGAAGATGACATTTCATAATTATGCTTTACATTTATTTAACCATAAACACAAGTCAGTTGAAAAGAACTTGTTCACAGATTTTCACATTTTTTTAAGTATGCCATTAAATGTCTTAACTTTACAGATTTAAGCATCGGAACTAAAAAGCTCAAGTATAATAACAAATAAAGTATTTTAAAACAAGAGGGCCCTAGGACGCTCACCTGAGACCTTGTAACCCAATTAGAATTTGCATCTCCGAGGTGTGGCTTATTTTTATCCCAGGGGCATAATTTGAACAATCTTAACAAACCTCTGGGCCTTGCGGTTTCAGGCAAACCTTTTTTAAGTCATTCTGCTATTTAAGTCTATATAAAACATGTCACCCTTGGGGTGTGTCCTGATTTGACCCAGAGGCATAATTTGAACAATCTTTGGAGAGGACCACTATGCAATGTTACATACTACATATAGGAAAGCTGTGGGCCTTGCCGTTTCAGAGGAGAGGATTTTAAAAGTCATATTGCTATTTAAGTCTATATAAACCATGTGACCCCCATGGGCGTGACCAGTTTTGACCCCAGGGGCATAATTTGAACAATATTTGTAGAGGACCACATATACATACCAAATATGAAACCTCTAGGCCTTGCGGTTTCTGAGGATTAGTTTTAAAGTCATTTTGCTATATAAGTTTATATAAACCATTTGACCCCTGGGGTGTGTTCAGTTTTCACCCATGGGACATAATTTGAACAATCTTTGTAGAGGACCATTATAGGATGTTACATACCAAATACGAAACCTCTGGGCCTTGCAGTTTCAGGAGAAGATTTTTACAAGACACTTTGCTATTTACGTTTATATAACCATGTGACCCCCAGGGTGTGGCTAGTTTTGACCTCAGGGGCATAATTTGAACAATGTTTGTAGAGGACTACTGTACGATGTTACATACCAAATAAGAGACCTCTGGGCCTTGCGGTTTCTGATTTTTAAAGTCATTTTGCTATTTAAGTGTATATAAATCATGTGACCCCCGGGGCGTGGCCAGTTTTGACCTCACGGGCATAATTTGAATAGAATTTGTAGAGGACCACTATAGGATGTTACATACCAAATATGAAACTTCTGGGCCTTGTGGTTTCAGAGGAGAAGATTTTTAAGGTAATATTGCTATATATTCTATATAAGCCATGTGACCCCCGGGCGTGGCCCGTTTTGACCCCAGGGTCATAATTTGAACAAACTTTGTAAAGGACCACTGAAGGATGTTACAAACCAAATATGAAACCTCTGGGCCTTGCGATTTCAGGAGAAAATTTTTAAAGTCATTTTGCTATATATTCTATATAAACCATGTGACAGCAGGGGTGTGGCCAGTTTTCACCCATGGGACATAATTTGAACAATCTTTGTAAAGGACCATTATAGGATGTTACATACCAAATACGAAACCTCTGGGCCTTGCAGTTTCAGGAGAAGATTTTAAAAGACATTTTGCTATTTACGTTTATACAAACCATGTGACCCCCAGGGTGCGGCTAGTTTTGACCTCAGGGGCATAATTTGAACAATCTTTCTAGAGGACTACTATACGATGTTACATACCAAATAAGAAACCTCTGGGCCTTGCGGTTTCTGAGAAGATTTTTAAAGTCATTTTGCTATTTAAGTGTATATAAATCATGTGACCCCTGGGGCGTGGCCAGTTTTGACCCTAGGGGCATCATTTGAATAGTATTTGTAGAGGACCACTATAGGATGTTACATACCAAATATGAAACTTCTGGGCCTTGTGGTTTCAGAGGAGAAGATTTTTAAGGTAATATTGCTATATATTCTATATAAACCATGTGACCCCCGGACATGGCCCGTTTTGACCCAAGGGTCATAATTTAAACAAACTTTGTAAAGGACCACTAAAGGATGTTACAAACCAAATATGAAACCTCTGGGCCTTGCGGTTTCAGGAGAAAAATTTTAAAGTCATTTTGCTATATATTCTATATAAACCATGTGACCCCCGGGGCGTGGCCAGTTTTGACCCCAGGGGCATAATTTGAACAATATTTGTAGAGGACCACTTTACGATGTTACATACCAAATATGAAACCTCTGGGCCTTGCAGTTTCAGAGGAGAAGATTTTAAAATTCATTTTGCTATATATTCTATATAAACCATGTGACCCCCGGGGCGTGGCCAGTTTTGACCCCAGGGGCATAATTTGAACAATCTTTGTAGAGGACCACTATAGGATGTTACATACCAAATATGAAAACTCTGGGCCTTGCGGTTTCAGAGATTTTTTAAGTTAACACTTTTAAAATCTATTTTTAACTCTGGTGACCTACATATGCAGCCGACCGTAACGATTTGAACAACTTTGAAAGAGGGTCACCCAATGATCATTCCTGTGAAGTTTGGTAAAAATCTGCCAAGTGGTTTAGGAGATGTCGTTTGAATGAAAAGTTGACGACGGATGATGCACGAACGGACGACGGACAACGGACGATCACAAAAGCTCAGGTGCTCAGGTGAGCTAAAAAACGAAAATAAAAAAAATTGGTCCCACCGGGGTTCGAAACCGGGACCTCCAGATTCAAAGGCTACAGCCTTAACCACTCGGCCATTCCGACTTCTATATTTCATCCTGCATTATTTACTTGATGTAAGTGTTCCACGTGATGTCAACGGTTTCAATGAAAACAACAGAAACACTCAAAATTATTCCATTGTTGAGTGTTACAAACGCTTTCTAATTTTATCAATTTCAACTGATGATTACTCATAAACGAAACGGTTTTACAGTATATTTCTAGGTCCGTAGTGTTAATTTGCTCCCTTGTATACATTGTTATTTTTTTTGGAAATCGGTGACAAAAAGTTGAAAAATTGTCAATTCGTCAATCTGTGAACAGGTCCCTTTAATGAGTCTGTTGTTGGTGTCTTCAACAATACTGGTTAAGGCAATAACTGCAAATATTACCTGTGTTGTTTGCTTTTTTGTCAGCTCTTGAGTTGAAAATTACTATTAAAGTGGTCAATGCCGGCTCATACATTTTCAAGATAAATTAAGTTGAAAATTTGATCAATAATTTAATATTTTTGTATATTTATTAAGACAAATGTAATCTCTTCTACTATGTCAGTTACAAACAAATGAAACATGGTTGTCTGCTTTATAATGAGGACATGTTGGAATATCTCTGGAATGCTCAAGATCGCCGGTATTGCAGTATATCTATGAGGCACTATTTTGCATTAATTACCAATTATTTAATAAATTCGTGGCATTCTTACTATTTACACAATTCATGTTCTCGTCTCAATCACAAAGATATTAATAAAAATTGCACTACAATAAAAAATAAAAATCTGGGTCAGGAATCCTTTAAAGGTTAGATATCAGTAAATCATTGTGTATCCCTCCATGGTCCATTCAAAAGTAGTGCCTATTACAAAAGAGTACCTCTGGCATAAAAGCCATTTATCAAGCTCAGACATGCCTTTTGTGGTTATTTCTAATATCCTATGCGTGTCTGCAATATTTTGGAGCATTTCATTGGAGGCTAACTTGAAAGGTGAACTTTTGGTGTGTGTTTACTGTGGTATGGGGCTTTTGTCGAAATATGACTGCCGAAACCCTGTTTTCTACCTGTGCCTGCATTCAAGTGAGATGCATTTTCTTAGATGTAACATGACATATCTTTTTTATTGCAAATTTTGGAATAGGACAGATTGATCTTTTAATTGATACCAGGCTTGCACAATCTAAAATAAAGCAAATGCTAGCAAAATGCTTGGAAAGTTTGCCATTTTATAATGGGACCATATGGGAATTGGATTTACTGGTTTCTAACCTTTAAGAAAACCAGGGTCCGGCCCTTTAGGGTCCACTTACATAAAATCACCATGTAACTGTGTTATTTTATTGCGTTTATTACTTTTCACGGAAATAAATGTGAATAATATCGTGACTGACACCTTATCTACACTTTTTAAAGCGAAACCCGTTTTTTCGGGTAAAAAAAAAAAGAAAAAAGTATGGAAACTTGTCTTATGCAGCTCACAGCACATCAAATCATGTTATACGCAATAAAAATAAGTCTAAATGAAATGGTATTTTGACTGCTTTATGTGATTTAGGTGCAAATTTTAGTTCTCGCTCCCCATACAATCCAAGTACTGAAACACAAGCCAGATGGCTTATCATGTGTAAGGTCAAGGTCAGCGGTGTATGTCAGGTTTTCACATTCCAGTGTAAATATATTATTTTTCACATAAAAGGATAAGAATATTAACATTTTTGACGTACGGACTAGTGCAGAAGTATGGATACTTTGAGTGTTGTGTCGGAAGAAGAGTGTACTTCAGGGGGTGAGGATAAAATGACTTTTCAATATTGTGTGCCGATAGCTAACCGGTTTGAACAAAGACAAAATGGCGGATCCGACGGTTTTGATTCTGTCAACAGAAAGAGAAAGAAACAAAGCAGCGGCTCATCTGATGCATTTGTGAGTATGAACACAGATGATAAACTTGTATGCATCTTTGATCAAATCAATAAAACTTACGATAAAGTCAGAAACATTGAAAACCAGCAAACTGCATGTAATAATGAAATGGGGAAACTAAAACAGAGTTACCTGGATTTGGACTATAGATTGCAGAAAATGGAAGATTTGTACAAATCACAGGTTTTGAACTCTAAATTACTATCATACAAATCAATCGATGCTGAGGCAAGAAGTATGAGAAACAATATAGTTATATATGGCCTTACAGAAAACATTCAGAGAGATGCAAAAGCTTTGGTTTATGGGTTTATTGAGAATGAACTAGATCTTGACACCAGTGAAATGTATATAGAACGGGCACACCGAATGGGGAGGATAAAAAGGGAAAATGGGAGTAAACGACCGATGGTTATACGTTTTAGAGATTACGTAGACACAGAAACTATTATGGAAAATGCATATAAACTAAAAGGAACCCCGTTCGGCATTGACAGGCAATACCCCAGAGAAATTTCCAAAGCACGATCAGAACTATACAACAGTCGCGAAGCAAGAGAGGCTCGGAGCAAAAGGCTGAAAGTTCAAATCAGGTACCCAGCAAGATTATATGTTGAAGGGAAAATGGTGACAGATAAACTGCCAGACTGGTACAAAATCCTGAACTCTGACAGATTAGAAGAATATTGTACGACAGAAACTAACATCAAACATCGTAATCATCACAGGGTGTATTCAAACGAGACAGTCGTTGAGAACGTTTGCCCGAGAATGGATCAGGAAAGTGATTCTGGGAGCGAAGATGTATTTAGAGTGGAAAGCGATGTACAAAGCGACCAGGGCCCCAAAATAGACCACACCCCTGTAGTTAACATGAGAAGAACACCCGAACCTGTTGTTCAGGTGATTTCAGAAGAAAATCAAGTAAAAACCAAAACAAAACCCAGAGCTGATAGCAGAGATGATGCTGCGGCATTAGAAATACGAAATACGTCTTTCAGCGCAGTTGTGAGATCAACACGAAACACAAAAATCAATGAAATTGAAAAACAAAGCAAGAATAAGTCAACAAACAAACCTAAACCGGAACCACGTGGAAATTTCGCGAACAAATCTATATCTAAAAATAGAACTGGAAAACCGTGCAGTGCAGCGAATTGTAATGACTCGATGGGATCCCAGCAAACCGACGCGGATAGTACAGAGCGTGTAACACAACCATCCAATCAAACGCGGCTATAGGAAAGCGGTGAGGGGTCAAGTAAGGTCAACCTGTGTTTACTGAACATTCAAGGACTTGTGGGGAAAACGTATTGCAAATTAGACGAAGAAGAAATACAAACATTATTTATGACACATAAAATTTTGCTATTTACGGAAACATGGCTCAGTGATTGTTACAATTATAAAGTTCTAAATTTTCATACATTCATTTTAAACAGAGATAAACGTGATGGTACGAAAAGAAATAGTGGAGGTATTATTATTTACGTACATGATTCTATAAACAGACATGTCGATTTTATTAAAAGCTATGATGACTGCATTATATGGATAAAAATACAAGGACGTCTGTTTAACTTAGAAAGTGATGTTTTACTATGTTTAACATATATATAAGGAAGTAGCAGAGTTTTGTTAAGCGAAAATAATATTTTTAATAAAATTACTGATGATATGATACACTGGGAGAATTTATATGGAAATGACATACATTTTATTGTTACTGGTGATTTAAATGCTAGAGTAGGTGAAAAGGCTGATTATGTCGAAAATGAAAACTCTTTTGTATCAGATATTTTACATGATGGATATGTTCCTGATATTATTTTACCTAGAACAAGCCAGGACAAATGCATAAATGAATATGGGAAAAACTTATTAGATTTTTGTAAGTCGACTGGCTTGAGAATATTAAATGGGAGATGTGGTGCTGATAAAGATATTGGAAAATTTACATTTGTAAGTACTCAAGGATGTAGTGTTGTTGACTATGTATTATGTAAACCAAATTTTATTAAATATGTAGATAAATTTGAAGTATTAGATCCCAATATTATGTCTGATCATTGTGCAATATTGTTTTCCATTAATGCTGTAGATGATGAAAATTCTGCTGTTGTTACTAATAATGATGAATTTGTTCATTATAAATATAAATGGGATGTTAACAAAAAAGATGCATACATAAATGCTCTTTCAGATTTAAATGTAACAATAAAACTTGATGAATTTTGTGCAATTATTGAGTCCACAGATAATAGCTGTGACCTTGATTGTAATCTCCAATCATTATGCAATATTTTAGAAGACGTATGTAATCCACTTTTTCAAAAACACATCAAAAATAATCAGACAGAAGGAATTAAAAAGTTTGAAAATAAAGAATATTTTGATAAAGAATGTTATGATTTCAAAACAAAATATTATAAGAAGCTAAATAACTACAGAAATAATCCCAACAGGGAAACAAGACAAGAAATGGTATTCGCAAGAAATAATTATAAAACAACAGTTAGAAAAAAAAGATATATATATGATGTAAATGAAACAAAAAGATTAGAACAAGCAAAACTTGGTAATGCCAAAATGTATTGGAAATTACTAAAAGGATCTGTTGTAGAAAATAAATGTCCAATTCGTACAGAAGAATTTTTAGAATATTTTAAATCTATTAATGATCCACAATCTGTGTTTTTTCAACCTGATGAAGATATTTTATATTTTAATGAAAGATATTTGAATGGGGAACTACATGTCATGTTTGATGAACTGAATGTTCCAATAGAGGTAGATGAAATAAAAAAATCATGTGCTTCTTTGAGTAATGGAAAATCAGCTGGACCAGATAAACTTTTAAATGAATTTTTCAAATATGGGATAGAAAATATATCTTTCACAAAAGTATTACATAAACTGTTTAATAAAATCTTTAACCTTAGCTATTTTCCAGATAAATGGACTGAAGGACATATAATACCTATTCATAAAAAGGGAGACACGACTATACCTGGTAACTATAGGGGCATTACATTACTTAGTACTTTTGGAAAGCTTTTTACAAAAATTCTTAATAGTAGATTAAATATCTGGGCCGAGAGATATCATGTATATATTGAAGCACAGGCTGGTTTTAGAGGCAAAATGGGAACAGTGGACAATATTTTTGTTTTACACAATACTATTATGCATCTGATAAACTCTAGTAAGAAATTATATGCGGTCTTTATCGATTTTACGAAGGCCTTTGATTATTTAGTGAGGGATGTCATTTGGTTTAAGCTTATTAAATTTGGAGTTCGAGGAAAAATGTTAGATATAATTAAATCTATGTATATAAGTGTTACGTCAAAAGTTAAGCATAAAAACACCCTTAGTGATGATTTTGAATGTTTTCTCGGGGTCAGACAAGGCGAGTCGTTATCTCCTTTCTTATTTTCCATGTACTTGAACGATATTGAAGAATATTTAATAACACATGACTTTGGGGGGCTTAATGTTGGAACTCTAAAATTGTTTTTATTGTTATATGCAGATGACATTGTCTTGCTATCAGAGACTGAAACAGGACTTCAAAATGGATTAAAATTGTTTGAATGCTATTGTAATAAATGGAAACTGTGTGTAAATACTGAAAAAACTAAGGTCATGATTTTTAGAAAAGGTAGATTAAGACAAAACTTAAATTTTACATACAAGGGAAATGTACTAGAAATTGTTGAAAAGTTTACGTACCTTGGTATTGTTTTTACAACTGGAGGCTCTTTTAATAGTACTTTTGATTCCTTAACCGGTCAAGCAATGAAGGCTGTTTATAAATTAAAAAGTTGTTTTACCAGATACCCTACAATGTCAATAAGCCACAAGTTAGACCTCTTTGATAGATTAATTACACCAGTTTTGAGCTATGGCTCAGAGGTTTGGGGATTAAATAATAATGTACAGCAGCTGGAAAAAATAGATTTAAAATTTTGTAAAGAATTACTTGGTGTAAGGGTACAAACACAGAATAATTTTGTCTATGGGGAATTAGGAAGAACCCCACTAAAGCTTAAGTTTCACTTAAATGTTTTAAGATATTGGTGTAAAATACTACGTATGGAACCAGTCAAGTATGCAAGACAAGTCTACGAAAATATGTTTGAAAATGTGGAATATAAAAATGCCACAAAATCATGGGCATATAAGATAAAATGTCTTTTACAATCTCATGGATTTTACCATGTGTGGTTGTATCAAGGACCCGCAGATATCGATATGTTTTTAATAATGTTTAAAGAAAGAATAAAAGATGTGTTTATACAAAATTGGGCAAATGAATTAAATGATTCAAGCAGAGCAAGCTCGTATATTACATATGCCGATTTTAGATTACAACCATATCTTTACCAAATTAACATTGACAGCTGCAGAATCGCATTATCTAGGTTAAGAATGTCATCGCATAATTTGGAAATAGAAGCTGGTAGGTGGAAAAAACCAATACCCATTCCACGCGAAAACAGAGTATGTCGTGTATGTAACAAATTAGAAGATGAGTTTCATTTTTTGTTTGAATGTAAATTGTTCAGTGAATTAAGAAAACAGCACATTAACAAATATTACTATTACAGACCAAACATACCGAAATTTATAGAACTTCTTCATTGTAATAATTTAAAAATAAATAGAAATTGAGCAATTTATGTTAAAAAAGCTTTCCATTTGAGAAATATGTATCATACATATTATGAATAATACTTGTAAACCTCTCACAGGTCTCATGTGACTACGTACTTGTGAATTCATACTGTTTATGACTATTAATTATACGGAACCCTGATTTGTCTAGTATTTATGTATAAGTATGAACAAGACAAACTATTTGTATTGTCTAGTGTTTATATTTTATGTTAGAACATGTTCTGTAAAAAAAAAAAAAATGCACAGATGTCTCACTGACATGCATTATTGTATAAGGAAATGGTCTGAATTGAAATTTGAACCGCAGTGACCTCGTTATATATATGATATGTACTGCTTGTATGTGTACTCATGGGCATTTCTGCCTCGATGTATTTGGAAATAAACTGTAAACTGTACTCAAATGCGTTTTGGGGGCATTTCTACTTAGCGGATCGACCTGAAATTGTGCATGTGTAGTACAAGTAGGTTAATAATGATGTAGAAGAGTTTTTTTCATGATAGCAAAATTTTAAGTTTTCTTTAAGGTTAGATACCAGTAAATCATTGTGTATCCCTCCGTGGTCCATTCAAAAGTAGTGCCTATTACTAAAGAGTTCCTCTTCTCTTCTGGCATAAAAGCCATTTAGCAATCTCAGACATGCCTTTTGTGGTTATTTCTAATATCCTATGCGTGTCTGCAACATTTTGGTGCATTTCATTGGAGGCTAACTTGAAAGGTGAACTTTTGGTGTGTGTTTACTGTGGTATGGGGCTTTTGTCGAAATATGACTGCCGAAACCCTGTTTTATACCGGTGCCTGCATTCAAGTGAGATGCATTTTTTTAGATGTAACATGACATACCTTTTTTATTGCAAATTTTGGAAGAGGACAGATTGATCTTTAAATTGATACCAGGCTTGAACAATCTGAAATAAAGGAAATGCTAGAAAAATGCTTGGAAAGTTTGCCATTTTATAATGGGACCCTATGGGAATTGGAATTACTGGTTTCTAACCTATACCATTTATTGTAGACCCCCCCCCCCACACACACACACCAAAATTAAATATAACAATTATTTGTTCCACTGTTTTGTACATTTGTCTTTCTGCATGACTGTCAAGTAAAAGTACCCACCTTCTTGCATGTCATCTATGGCCGCCTGTGAGACCCGCCGACATCTATCTTGTTATAAAATAAAAATTAAACAACCCTTAGTTAAGTAGTTTAATATGAATTTCTTTAGTATCTTATAATTGAGCATGAAAAGTTTAAGAGTGTTAAAATATACTGAACCAAAAAAGATACGTTCGCTAAGTTTGAATGTAGACATTAACATTTTAATAGATTTGACAGAAATCTTGTGTCTGTTGTATAAGTTTGTCTTATGAATCTACTGGGATTAACTGGTTGATTTTGCAAAGTAGAGCGATTTTACAATAACCACATGTATTTATGTGTGTACTGCTTTTACATAGCCATGACAGTTTGGTATGTACTTTATCAAAGTTTCTTTTTATGCCCCTGGCATCTTGATGCTGAAGGCATATGGTGCTCATTTGGTATAGCGCTGGACTGTCAATCTAGGGTTCGTGAGTTCGAACCCAACCCGGCCACATAACTTGTGCTCATGAAATTATTTCTACCGCCATTCTCCCCCTACCTCTGATTCAAGTAGGAAATTTGTCAGTTACTGGCATAAGTATGTGCACTTAGTACTGGTAATCCGCTTAGATCGGCTAAGCTTGCCCAGGTGTGAGTAAGTTAACTGACTGCCGTGATATAACTGAAATACTTTTTAAAACGGCAAAAAATCCAAACAAAAAAGCATATGGTGATTGCCCTGTCTGTGATTCCGTGAATAGCAATGTCAAACCTGTACACATACCTTCATTCTCTCCCAGCTCGTGGCGCATGTCTTCTACCCTCTGTTTCTTTCCCCTTCTTGTTGGGGTAGCTGTAACCAGAAGGAATTAAACATTAATGTTTTCAATGACGGTCTGTTTAAAACATGAATCTATTTGGAACAAAATATTCAGGTATGCTGACTTTAACAAGAGGCACACATATGCCTGTATCACTTCACTGGCTTATTAAGTAAGGAATGTCAGTAGCAAAAGGACCCTGATATGGTACCATAAATGCCCCCCCCCCTCCCCATTTTTGACTTGTGCAAAATAAATTTGTTACCTGAACATTGTTCAGTTTTAATAATGCAATAATACATATATCCAAACTGAAAAACATCAACATAGAACATTCACTTACTGTAAAACACTGCAGACAAATGCATTCTAAGTTATAAGAAAGCTTATTCATAAATGATAGCCAACTCATAATTGCCATATTCGCATGTTTTGTATACTTGTATACACCAAAAACGTCTGATTTGACGGAGAGGTTGCATTTTGGGCTATTTTTAATGGAGAGGTTACTGAAAGTGTTACAATTTACTTAAAAGGACATGTTCACAATTTTCAAAAATTAACAATTTTCAATTTTTTTTTAAAACATTCCAAAAAGAAATTTTACATTATATACAGACAAGCAAAATAACACTCATGACTTAAGAAATATATAGGAAATATTGTTTCGTTTATGGATATTCATTAATCAAAATTGATAAAATAATAAAGCGTTTGGGTGTTTTTCATCGGTATTTTGGAAAACATGTGTATCACTTACATAGCATTAAAAATACACAATCAAATGTATAAGTCTGAATGACCGAGTGGTTAGCGCACGATGATTTTTGTTCTCAAGGACGAAACTGTAAAATCTAGTTAACCAACAAACAGCCCATTTGAATTATAAGTGCAAATTAGGTCAAGGTCAAAGTGAGGTTGGGTGATATGGGTGGATAGGGAATGTGCATAAGCAACAACTGTGTAAGTATCCAAGAGTTGTAGTAAGCGGTGTTGGTGCTAGACAAAAATGGTAAAATCTATTTAACGTTGTCACGGAAGTACGGACGGACAGACAGGACAATCACTATATGCCTCCCGCATCAAAATGCCGGGGGCATAAAAACATGTCTAAGAGTCCAAATATTTGAGAAATGATGTTGTACTTCAGTGCATTTGACATATTATTTTCTTGATTTCTCCCAGTAATCATTCAAATAAATATAAGAACTTGTAATAGAGGTCAAATTCACACCTAAACCAGCATATTGCACCTGGCTTTCTGCAAGTCTGGAGCATCTTCTTGGAGACTCTTGTTAATATTTTGCTTTAATTATATGATATTGTCACTGAAAAGTTTGTGTTGTTGACAAACCATATCACTTCAGTATTTAAAGGAGCATATTACATTTTAGATAATCCAAGGACCATAACCCTACAATTACTGGGGTGATTTGGCTGATTATCAAACTTGACCTAGAAATTATGCCCACTGACATTTTCATGAAGTTTGGTGAAGATCAGATGAAAACTTTTGAACTTAGAGAACGGAAATGAAAGTGGTCTACCGACCAACCAACGACATTCGCAAACCAATATACCCTGCCCTCTTCGATGGGGGCATAATTATTGGTTTTCTTCCCTAATACCAACTCTATGGTATGTCTGTGAGTAAAAACAGGGATTTACAAGACAGTGAAAACAATAGGCAGAGCTTGAACGTATTTGAATACTACATGGCATAATGACATGCTATGATTATTAGAATTGAATACTTGATTAAAAGACTTTATTGGAAAAAAGTATAATATACTGTTTTCATGCTTGGTGAGTAAAAAGAGAAATTTTTTGTTGCTTACGGCGTTTAAAAATTGGACTTACGCTCTTCCTCATCACCAGGGGATGGTGTGCTTACATCACCAGAGGATGGTGGGCTTACATGACCAGGGGATGGTGTGCTTACATCACCAGGGGATGGTGTGCTTACATCACCAAGTGATGGTGGGCTTACATCACCAGGGGATGGTGGGCTTACATCACCAGGGGATGGTGGGCTTACATCACCAGGGGATGGTGGGCTTACATCACAGGGGATGGTGGGCTTACATGACCAGGGGATGGTGGGCTTACATGACCAGGGGATGGTGGGCTTACATGACCAGGGGATGGTGGGCTTACATGACCAGGGGATGGTGGGCTTACATGACCAGGGGATGGTGGGCTTACATGACCAGGCGATGGTGGGCTTACATCACCAGGGATGGTGGGCTTACATCACCAGGGGACGGTGGGCTTACATCACCAGGGGACGGTGGGCTTACATCACCAGGGGACGGTGGGCTTACATCACCAGGGGACGGTGGGCTTACATCACCAGGGGACGGTGGGCTTACATCACCAGGGGACGGTGGGCTTACATCACCAGGGGACGGTGGGCTTACATCACCAGGGGATGGTGGGCTTTCCCTTCTAGAAGGCCCAGGGTGTGGTGAGCTACGTGTAGGTGTCGCTGGTGAACAGGCCTTGGAGGGGCCAGCTTCTAGGATCAAAATAAAACACATAATAATACTATTATTTTTTTAATATGGGATTGCATTATTAAACAAGAGGGCCTAATGACCATAAAGCTGGCCCTAAAGCACTCAACTGAGTACGAAGATCAGGGCCTTGCGGTTCAAAGGAGATTTTTTAAGTCATTTGCTATTTAAGTCTATATACACTTTTTACCCCCAGGGCATAATTTGAACAATCTTTGGAGAGGACCACTATACAATGTTTCACGCCAAATACGAAACCTCAGGGCCTTGCGCTTTCAGAGATTTTTTAAAGCCCACTGTAAAAGTCCATTGAAACAATATGACCCCCAGGGCATGGCCAATTTTACCCCAGGGGCATACTTTGAACAATCTCTGTAGAGGACCAATTTACAATGTTGCATACCAAGTACAAAACCTCTGGGCCTTGAGGTTTCAGGAGATTTTGAAAGTCATTTTGCTATTTAAGTGCCTATAAACCATGTGACTGCCAGGGTGTGGCCAGGTTTAACCCCAGGGGCATAATTTGAACAATCTTTGTAGAGGACCACTATACAATGTTACATAACCAATATGAAGCCTCTGGGCTTTGCGGTTTCAGAGATTTTTAAAATCCACTTGCCATATAAGTCTTATAAAGACCATGTGACCCTGGGGCGTGGCCTTATACCCCAGGGGCATAATCTGAACAATCTTTGTAGAGGACCACTATATGATACGTTAAATACCAAATACAAAACCACTGGGCCTTGCGGTTTCAGAAAATATTTTTACAGTAATTTTGCAAATTAAGTCTATAAACCCATGTGACCCCTGGTGTTTGGCCAGTTTTGACCCCAGGGGAACAATTTGAGCAATCTTTGTAGAGGACTACTAAAGGATGTCACATATCAAATATGAAAGCTCTGAGCCAGAGATTTTTAAAGATTTCACTTTTTTAAATATATTTTTAGCTCTGGTGACCTACATATGCAGCGCATCGGAACGATTTGAACAATTTTATTTAGAAAGAGGGTCACCCAAGGAACATTTTTGTGAAGTTCGGTGAAATTCTGCCCAGCTGTTCAGGAGATGTTGTTTGAATGAACATGCTGACGCACGAAGAACAAAAGGCGGTCACAAAAGCTCACCATGAACACTTTGTGCTAAGGTGAGTTAAAAATAAGATCCCTGTTTATCAACCATTATGTTCCTGAAAAACAATTATTGTATATTGATACTTATAGTTCAGTACTTTGTTTGGGCTATGACATTAAGGCTGGCACATGTGCTGTTTATCTACACAAACTGATTAAGGGGAATATCTTTTAATCTTACTGTTTTATGGTTATTATAAATTTCATTTTAATTATGATGGAGTAAGGGTATTAGCATGTTTGATTATAAACATGAACAGAATTGTGATACCCTGTATATAACAAGAACTGCCACTGTCTTGGCGCAAATACCCCCCTCACGATGCTTTGTCACAAGGATATTGATACAAGCAACATGAAGTTTTGAGGTGTAAAAATGTACTAGTTAAACTGGGTATAGAAATTAACAAATGGGAATAACTCTGTCCATAATGCAGCTAGAGTTATAATTCTTGTGCACTGCAATCCGCCTAACAACCTGCTTTCCATGTCTGAAGTTGTAGTTCGATCCCTTCAGCAGCTTTTGAGAAAATGGCCAGACAAGCAAATTTTACAGAGGAGAATATCTCTGTAAATAATGCAGCTAGAGTTATAATTCTTGTACTCTGCACTCCACCTCAGAAAAATCTATCAGAGTATGAATATTGAGGTCAATCCCTTCAGTAGTTTTTGAGTAAATGGCCGGACAAGAAAAACTTACAAAGAGGAATTACTCTGTAAAGAATGCAGCTATCGGAGTAAATGGTCGGACAAGAAAAACTTACAAAGAGGAATTACTCTGTAAAGAATGCAGCTAGAGTTATGAATCTTGTGCATTGCACTCTGCCTAACAACCATCTATCCATGTATGAAGTTTGAAGTTTACATCTAAAAGGGTTTATGCTCTGGAAAAATAAACAAGAGCTGCTAGAAGACAACGCGCTCGACTTTTCTTGCACTTGTCCAAGTTACTGGCATTTTTTACTAAAACAAACTGTTTTGGATAATAGGGGCCAATTAAACAAAGTTAATTTCGTTCTCGCGTTACTGAGTGGAAAGCATTGATCTTGACCCCACCCACTCCATTCAGGGTTGCCACTCGACTTGAAGTCAGGAAAAAATGATTTTTTTTCAATGTCAGTGAATTGTCAGGGAAATCTGGAAAATGGTCAGTGAAAATTAAAATTTTTGAAGTCAGGGAAGTCAGGGCTGTTCCAGGAAAAAAGGTGATGGGGGGTGGAACGCCAGTCCAAAAATGGGGTACCACCTACATAATTTTTTGTTTGTTTTCAAGTCATTGATAATCCGTTTTATCCCCACTATCACCCCCCACCCACCAAATGTTAATACATCAGCGTTCCACCCCCTCATCAATTGTTTTCCTGGAACAGCCCTCAGGGAAAAATGGAATTCTGGGTTGATGTTTAAAATCTTCCACGACTATATGGCAGTCTTTAATCAGCATTTATAAGTATTTCCAAACACATTTTGGTGTGATTGTTTATAATCATAATTTAAATGTGTTTAAATGAATTTTGTTTTTATGTTAACTTCAGACATTTGAAGACTAAAGGCTTTTCAACCCTTGCCTCCAGAGCAGACGAGTCCTAAACTTTTGCGGCAGTCGCAGTGCTTTCATGCACTTAATATTTCAAAGATTTGTTTCACAGGCAGTGCAATCAAATACTCACGCTTTCTAACTCTACAGTATATTATTGAATAAGTTTATTAAATGGTTTTATATATTATAAATCAATTATATAAATATATTATACATCAAACATGCATGCTTCTATTTTCAGGCTACACTTACTAATAGATTAATACAAATAGATGTATAGATATGAGATATTAGTTTCAAACACGGGTAAGCAAACAATATTTTATTATGTTTGGTTTACTGAGTGTGTAGCACGAGTATGAAAGGACTCAACAAATGTCATGAAACAAAATAAATATAAGTGTTCATTACAGTCTTCACGAATAAATTATAAAATCATTGGACCGTTGGTCCACCAAGCCAGCTAAAGAGACTGGACCGCATTACAATTAAGTGGACCATAGTTTGGAAATATTCTGTCACTCTTTTCTATTAAATCAGTAAAAATAACTAAAACAATAATGTTGTAGAGACTCGTTTCTCTCATTAAATGGGAAATCCATTATCCCTACCACATTGCTTCTGGCATTGCAAGGGACCTTAACTTGATGGACCGCCAGTCCAGTAAGCTTACAAATTTTGATGGACCTAGCAAAAGTTTGGTGGACTGACTCGGTCCATGGTCCACTGGTTTGTGGTGAAGACTGTAATTAGACGGCTGTAGGGAGGAGGAGGCCGAACAGATATGGTGATATTGGTCAGTGAAAAGTCAAGGAATTTCATTTTCTCAACTCAGTGGCAACCCTGCCATTGCTCATGTGACGTCTTGCTATACGGTATATATAAATTGAGTTTCACTAAAAATATTTCAGTTTGTTCTCAAGTTATTAAGCAGAAACTGTTGTTATAGCAAAAAAACACTAAACATCCCTACAGACAGACAGACTGACGGACAGGTTGATTCCAGTATACCCCCCTTAGAACTTGCTTGTGCCAGGGATATAAATATTGCATGAAATGAGTGAGAAATTTATTTCTACAACATTGATTTTGCATGGAATTATTTGCTGAATAGCAATTTCTGTATAAAATGCATTGAAGTGACTGTCAGGTTTTTCACACTGTTGCAATGAATACATATATATTAACATAAAAATTGTACTCTGCAAACTTAGGCGCTGGGGCCTGGTGGGCGTGGCCTGAAATGGGTCGATGGGCCTGGCCTGCTGATCCTCACCTGCTTCCATATCAACTGCAGAAACAATGTTGGTACTGTTTTGTTTTCACAAGTTAAACAAGAGATGTTGTCCATAAAATACTAACCATAGCATACATGCATAGCTGACGAAAACCAATTGGAATTCATTTGAATCGTAAAACAAGTCTCAAGACAGCAAGTACTGGTTATTCCTGTTTAACCTAATCTAAAGTCCTGTCACCTTTCGGTGTTGCTAGAACCAAGTTAAATTGGTCACACAAGTTCATTTTTTACTCGTTACTTGCAAACTGGTTAAACACAGTTTTATTGAAATACAATACATATGGTATTTTAAGCTAGCACGAGCCATGTGCTATTGTTCTAAACAAACCGATTTGAACAGAATATTGGTACCCTTTAAATATTGTATTAAATAAGTAAAGAAATTTGTTCTACAACATTGTTTTTGATGGAAATATTTGCTGAACAGCAAGTTTGGCATAAAATGCATTGAAGTGTCGTGTTTTTCACATTGTTACATTGTACGGGGGCTGTTTCATAAATTTGCGGAAATTGCTCTTTTTCTTCAACCTCAGGCCATTTATAAAAGAAACTAAATACATCTTCAGATACGTTAACTTGTGGCTGACTCAGCGATAAAAAAGTAAAGTGATACATGGAACAGTTAATTTTACCTGAAACTTTCAACAGGACTACTGCGTAGTGTTTGAAGCGCGCCAACCTCAAAGTAACGTCGCCTAAACGGATGTCTCCAAATTAAAGAGTGTTGTTCGCTTTTTCGTAAACACAATCTGTGAGCAAACACTTTTTATGTCATGCAGGCCTACTCAATTGTCAAATCTTTCCTTAAACCAATCTTCATTAAATGATGAAATGATTTCTCTAGATTTGTTGCGTAATTCTAACAATGTTACAATGTAACGCGTTTCCAACAGGCACTGTAGATATCGGAGGACCTGATCTTTTGTGATCCAACACTGAGTTTCTACTGTCCCTAAATCACGCTTGACATTTGTACACAATTGTCTTTCATACAGTGTTTACGAAAACATTTTGGACTACGCTGGACAATTTGTCTGACGTATTTCTATGCTACGCAGGACATTTTTCAGCCACGCAGGACATTTATTAAAATACAAGAATATTGCAAAAATAATAACAAAAACCTTCCTTTTCAAACCTATTTAATATTTCAAGGTTCTAATATAACATATAACGCCTGGTCAATGCACATAATCACAAACCAACTGTTTGAATATAGCCATAAACCAACTGTTTGAAAATAGCCACATACACGTCCAATTAATAATGTCAGACATTATTAATTGGACATGTATGTCGCTATTTTCAAACAGTTGGTTTTATAGTCCTCTTCACTGTAGCTGTCATATGCTATGTCCGACTCTGCATCTGACAATGGTGGCTCGTCATCGTCATCATCATCAACAGGCGTTTGTTCAACATCAACAGCAACCTCAGAGTCCTCTGCCAAGGCAATCTGAACGACCGCAGGCTCAGTGGCAGTGTCAGTCTGAGTGGCAGGCTTGGGTGCCGGTGGTCGCTTGTATGCGAGTCTCCTCGCGTTGTTTGAGGGCATGACCTGTATGTGGGCGAACATGTATTCTGATTACTGATGATAACAGTTAAGGAATTTATTCATTTAATAATGTTCTACATGTCTAGACAACAATTTTTGAATAGTGTTAAACAGTTTACATCTACATATCATATGTCATACTCATTTAATATTCTATGCCTTGTTTATCAACATTATCATAGATTAATTGTTAACGATTTGTTTATCAGGAATATAATATTACCATCCAATTATCAATGGCTGGGTCTGGCTTAAACTCCTCAATTGGACATCCATTCAATCGTATCGGCATTATGTTGTCTAGTCTGGCCTGGCTCAGTCGATGCCTTCTGTCTGTTTTGATTAATTTCAGCTGGCTGAATGCCCGTTCATTTTCAACAGATGTAGGGGGAAGAGCGAAGATGAGATCGATCATCTGCAAAATGTTGTCCACTCCAACTGCGCTCATTGCTTGGTGGACATCCTCCCACCTCTGCTCGGATACATCGGTGCCGTAACTGATAAATAGTTATTCAGTTGCTTATACAGATTTACCTGATGACCAACTATCTTTTTACTGTTTTAGATCATGTTAACTACTTGTGACTATGTTATTATAAATTCTTATTATACCTTGAATACATGCAGATTTTGTAGATGACCCCATTCTCTCAGCATCTTGTGGAGATCTACTTCTAGCTTGTCGCTGAAATGACTGTGCAGCATTCTAACCTCATCCTGCCCAAAACCTGCAATACAGATGCGTTTAAGTTTAATGTGTTTGTAAATTGAGTGCATTATTATTAATGAAAATATATAAGTTTTACAATCCTTACAAAATTAAAGCATTCTACTTCATGTACTTAGTTTTTCAGTTGCTACTATTTAGTATTAAAATGATCATGTGTTGTAAAATTTGTTTTACTTTTGTTTATTTTTGAAAGAACTGCATTGCAAACATATGTAAATCTTTATTTCACATCACTCATTTATTTCTCATTGTTAATTGATCAAGCTTAGTGGAACCTAACTAGATTCTTAGCTATTTAACAAACTAAACGTGAGAAAACAAAAACTGAACTCAACAGTAACACGCCCCTGAAAAATCAACTTCAAAATCAGACAACAGCAGCAAAACAATTGAACTGTTCAACTTCTATTAAACCTTGCTGACGTGTCCTTGGCCATAAATGAAGACTAGCAATCTTGGTTTACTTAACAACGATGTCATCTCTTAAATCCGAGAACCTTACAAGAAGGCTTGCATGGATCTCATCAATGACAGTGTCCCTGTAGGCCATCTTAGGAGGTCTCCCAGAGAGATTTACTCCCTTGTATACTAAGCCATGATCATCACTACCAGACTGGAGAACTTCTTGTAGCTCTGTGCTACTCCTAATAATTGATTTTATGTTTAAATTTAATTATAGTAGGAGATTGTCAAAACATGTTCATCAGCCATTTACATTTTAGTACTAGAGCAAAATTTAAATAAAACAATGCCACTCACTCTTTTGCATCCAACAGACTTGACAGTGCCGACTCGCTCCTGACATGTACGTCAGCCAGAGTGGCTTCCCACTTCTGCAACCATTCAGATAGAGTCTGCAGTGGTTCAAGTGTATCCTGAAATCAGTTTATTACAGTCATTGTATATTTTAGAAATTTGACAAAATGTATGAGAATTGCAAAATGAACTAATAATTTCAGAAAGAGAAAAAAAACATGAATACTTAAATAGACAACAGTTATTAAGTGTTCATTAATTATATTATTTACTCTCAAGAATATCATGAAGACTAGGATATCTGCAGAAACCAGCATCTTGGCTTTGGGGGTTTTTGTTGGATGCGTCCTCCAGGTGTGTTGTCAATGGAACGTAGTTAGTCAGTGTGTTATCCAATGACCGAACCATGTGTGCAAGCCATCTGGTTCCACCAACTCGCTGAGGCACAGACACTTTAAGGTTAAGGGCTCGAAATGTCCTTTTCAAACCTGCCCTCTGCATGCTACTCTTTTTGTACAAGTAGTACAAGCCCACAAGTAATGTCAATGTTTTTTTCATCCAGGTTTTTAATTGTACCCTTCAATGCATCCTTATAAGCGAGCTGTAATCGGTGGCTAAGACAATGCAATACTTGCAAATTAGGAAAGTCTTTCTTGATAAGAGTCGCTGCCCCGTTTCTACACCCCAACATGTTTGATGCCCCATCTGAAGTGAAGCCAACAAATTTAGACAGTGGTGTAACTTTTTCAATTTCACACAGAGTAGTTCTTATCACTGTCGCCAAACCTTCACCTGTGGTATTTTCAGGTTCAACAACATGTAAAAAAACTAGTTGTTATTACACCTGCTTTAACCGTTCGTACAAAGATACTTTCTTGTTCAGTTGTTGAAATGTCTGTGGTCCCATCCATGGTCAAGCTAAAGAATGAGGCGTTTGCGAGGGACTTGTAAGTGTTCTCAAGTGTGCAGTTTGCGATGGCATCAACAAATGAACCACATGCTTGAGGATTTATATAGGTTTCACCTATGTCCAGGTTTTTGGCCTTGTCAAGTTTTGCCAACCACACATAATCGGCTAGGGGTCTGTTTCTTCTAGCAACTGCATGGGCATTACGAAATAGAATACGTAATCTGGCTCTGTCCTTCTCCTTCAGGGACAGCAGAGCCCGGCCAGCAGTGGATGCTTCTGCAGCTGTTGATTTTGCCTTGTTTATATCGGAAGCTTTAATGTGACCAGAGGACTTTTCATCATCGGTTATGGTGGCGAGTTTGAAGTTGTCAGTGCCATTTATGAATGAATGGGAAACTAGCTTTGCCATGTTTGGTGTCATTATGGTTTCTTTGTGTGTAATGTATACACTGCAAAACATTTTGTTCACACTTATGTCATATGTGACCCAAGGGCGGCTAGCTTTCCACTTTTCTACAAAGTTTCTCTTTACTTTAGATTTACTTTCTGTTTCATCATTACTACTCACTGCCTTTCTCTTGACTTTGCCAGGTATGGCACCAGACACATACTTTAAACCTAACATTGTACCGTAGCCTGTACTAATTACAGGAGTGTTTGTACCTGTGAAATAGAGAGTAATCTCTGTATTGAAAAAACAACAACAATAGAAAAATTATCTAAATAATGATTCAATTTTGAGCATTTAATGTAAAAAAAGTTTTCAGAAAAATGTCTTTGCCATAGTAAGTTTTAGACCAGGAAGAGTATTCTACACACATTCTTGAGATTTTTTTAGATTGCAAATAAAAAGCAAAATTGTCTGAATATCGATAAACAAATTTTTAATGCAGTCTGACTCATGCCATAATTGCCATTTAAATTTTTGAAACCTGAAATACTAAAGTATTTTCCAATAAAATATTTGTCATTAGAACCATTATAAAACATAACAGATACAAATATTCAGTTCAATTTTCATACCAAATTCATCGATTTCTTACCTGGTTTAGAATAATACGCGACATTTTCTGACTAGGACGCTGCCATTTTGACAGGGGGACAAATTGTTATGTATAAGATTTAAGTGTAATATGAAATCCGCCATTTTCATTTAAATTACATCATTAATGAGAATTTTATTCCATTTAATATTTAAGAGAATATTGACTTATTCTAATTTTCGTTTATTTCGTTTTATGTGAGGCTACTCCCTCAAATAAGTCGAATCGGTCACAGAATCAAACGGGCTTTACGATTTTCAGTTTGTCTTATGACGTCAATTTCCGTATCAATTGTACAATGAAGCATAGCGGAATATACCGACTAGTTACGATTACATGACAAACAGTACGGTGCGAGATTAGACTTGTCGATCGCCGCTCATGCGCACAAGACATTTAAGATTAAAATTAAAGTGTCATAAAATTCCTGATTATCAGAAAACACGAGAAAAAAAAATAAAAAAGGATTATTAAACGTTTGGAATTTATTCTGGAAGGCTTCAAATTACGCAGGACAAATCTGTCCGCCGTAGATTCAAGAAACGGCGGACAATTTGAAAATGTACCGGCAATGTCCGACGTATTTCGTAAACACTGGATAGCGTGCGGAAACGAAATGGTCTACGGACAGACCTACCATCCGACCGACCGACAGTCAGGTGCAAAGCAAGATACCCCCACTTCTTCGAAGGGGGGCATAAAAATGGGGAACCACCAACATAATGTTGTTGTTTTTTTCAAGTCATTGATAATCCGTTTTATCCCATCACCCCCCACCCACTGAATTTTAATACATCGGCGTTCCGCCCCTTCATCACCTTTTTTTCTGGAACAGCCCTCAGGGAAAAATGGAATTCTGGGTTGATATTTACAATCTTCCACACCTATATGGCAGTCTTCAATCAGCATTCATAAGTATTTCCAAACACATTTTGGTGTGATTGTTAATAAACATAATTTAAATGTGTTTGAATCAATTTTGTTTTTATGTAAGCTTTAGACATTTGATGACTAATGGCTTTTCAACCCTTGCCTCCAGAGCAGACTAGTCCTAAACTTTTATTGCTTTGTAGAGGCGTCCGACGCAGTGCTTTCATGCACTTAATATTTCAAAGATTTGTTTCAGAGGCAGTGCAATCAAATACTCACGCTTCCTAACTCTACAGTATATTAGTCAATAAGTTGACTAAATGGTTTTATATATTATAAATCAAATATATAAATATATGATACATCAAACATGCATGCTTCTATTTTCAGGCTACACTTACTAATAGATCAATAGAAATAGATCTATAGATATGAGAAATTTTAGTTTCAAACAAGAGTAACCAAACAATATTTAATTATGTTTGTTTGACCGAGTTTGAAGCATGAGTACGAAAGGACTCAACAAATGTCATGAAACAAAATAAATATAAAAGTGTTAATTAGACGCATGTAGGGAGGAGGAGGCCTAACAGATATGGTGGTATTGGCCAGTGAAAAGTCAGGAAATTTCATTTTCTCAACTAAGTGGCAACCCTGCCATTGCTCATGTGACGTCTCGCTATACGGTATATATAAATTGAGTTTCACTAAAAATATTTCAGTTTGTTCTAAAGTTATTGAGCAGAAACTGTTGTTATAGCAAAAAAAAACTAGAGCTTTGTCACAGGAGTGGCAGCTGGCCCCAAATGATAGCATGTTTGAAGGTGAGGAACCGTTTTTCTATTTTAAGTAACTGTGACCTTGATCCCACCCACCCATTATGCAATCCCAGGCGATGTCTTGATAAAAGGTGTCTATGAAGTTGAATTACAATAGCTCAATTCGTTCTCGAGTAGTTTAGCGGAAACCGTTTTTCTATTTTTTGTAACGGCTACCTTGACAGCGACCCCATCCACCCCCTATGTAATCCCAAGCCAGGTCTCGATATAAGGTATCTATGGATGAAGTTTCATTATAATATTTCAATTCGTTCTAAAGTTAGAGAGCTGCAACCAAAAGTTGACTCCGCCTGAAAATGAAAAATTAACAAAGGGCAATAACTCCAGATTTATGAAGTCCAGAGTAACGGTTCTTGTGCACTGCACTTCTCCTCAATGAGATCTATCCACCTATGAAGTTTCAAATTAATATCTCCTATAGTCTAAGAGTTATGCTCCAGGAAAGAAAAATTCACAAAGGGCAATAACTCCAGAATTATGAAGTGCAGAGTAACGGTTCTTGTGCACTGCACTTCTCCTCAATAAGATTTATCCACCTATGAAGTTTCAAGTTAATACCTCTCATAGTCTAAGAGTTATGCTCCAGGCAAAAACGAAGTATGAAAATTAACAGAGGGCAATAACTCCAGAACCATGAAGTGCAGAGTAATGGTTCTTTTGCACTGCACTTCTCCTTGAGATCTATTGACCCATGAAGTTTCAAATCTATAGCTGAAACGGTTTTTGAAGTTATGAAAGAAAAACATGAAAAATATGGACAGACAAATGGACAGGGTGATTACTATAGGGCTCCCGCAAAAAATGTGCGGGGCCCTAAAAACACTAATATCCATACAGACAGGCAGACTGATGGACAGACAAACAAGCTGATTCCAGTATACCCCCCTTAGAAGTTGCTTGTGCCAGGGATGTAAATATTGCATTAAATGAGCGATAAATTTGTTTCTACAACATTGTTTTGCATTGAATTATTTGCTAAATAGCAATTTCTGTATAAAATCCATTGAAGTTTTTCACATAGTTGCAACGAATACATATTTATTAACATTGAAATTTTACCCTGCAAACTTAGGCGCTGGGGCCTGGTGGGCGTGGCCTGTACTGGGTCGATGGGCCTGGCCTGCCGATCCTCACCCACTTCCATATCTACTGCAGAAACAATGCTGATACTGTTTTGTGTTCACAAGTTAAACTAGAGCTTTGTCACAGGAGTGGCAGCAGGCTCCGATTGATAGCGTGTTTGAAGGTGAGGGTGGAAGATAAATTTAGGTTATTAGATTGTATGTCGTTGTATAGCTCGATCTGTTATTGAGTAATTGAAAAGAAACTGTTTTTTCTATTTTTAGTAATGGTGACCTTGACCTTGATCCCACCCACCCCCTATGCAATCCCAAGCAATGTCTTGATCAAAGGTATCGTTGTATGAAGTTGAATTACAATAGCTCAATTCGTTCTCGAGAAATTGAGAAGAAACCGTTTTTCAATTTTTTGTAACGGTGACCTTGACAGTGACCCCATCCATCCCCTATGTAATCCCAAGCCAGGTCTCAATATAAGGTATCTATGGATGAAGTTTCATTAAAATATTTCAATTCGTTCTGAAGTTAGAGAGCTGAAACCAAAAGTAGACTGTGCCTGAAAATGAAAAATTAAGAAAGGGAAATAACTCCAGAATTATGAAGTGCAGAGTAACGGTTCTTGTGCACTGCACTTCTCAATGAGATCTATCCACCTATGAAGTTTCAAGTTAATACCTCTTATAGTCTAAGAGTAATGCTCCAGGCAAAAACGAAGTATGAAAAATTAACAAACAACAATAACTCCAGAACCATGAAGCACAGAGTAATGGTT
Organism: Congeria kusceri; assembly: GCA_027627225.1. Classification (NCBI taxonomy): domain Eukaryota; kingdom Metazoa; phylum Mollusca; class Bivalvia; order Myida; family Dreissenidae; genus Congeria; species Congeria kusceri. The sequence continues at coordinate 23,871,816 of CM051039.1, read as the reverse complement.
TTTGTGCACTGCTCTTCTCCTTAATGAGATCTATATACCCATGAAGTATAATTAATACCTGAAACTGTTTTGAAGTTATGAAAGAAAAACATGCAAAATGTGGATGGACGGACGGGACGGGACGGACAGACAGGGTGATTACTATAGGGCACCCGCAAAAATGTGCGGGGCCCTAACATGAGATGTTGTCCATAAAATACTAACCAAAGCATACATGCATAGCTGACAAAAACCAATTGGAATTCATTTGAATCGTAAAACAAGTCTCAAGACAGCAAGTACTGGTTCTTCCTGTTTAAACTAATCTCAAGTCCTGTCACTCCGGTGTTGCTAGAACCGATTTAAATTTGTAATTTCTTCATTTTTTTCTCGTTACATGCAAGCTGGTTAAACACAGTTTTATTGAAATACATTATGGTATGGTATTTTAAGCTAGCACGAGCCATGTGCTATTGTTCTAAACAAATTAATTTCAACAGAATATCGGTAACCGTTAAATATTGAATTAAATAAGTAAAAGAATTTGTTTCTACGACATTGTTTTTCATGGAATTATTTGCTGAACAGCAAGTTCTGCATAAAATGCATTGAAGTGTCGTGTTTTTCACATTGTTACATTGTACGAGGGCTGTTTCATAAATTTGCGGAAATTGCGCCAACGCCAAAGTAACGTCGCCTGAACGGATGTCTCCAAATTAACGAGTTTTTCGTAAACTCAATCTGTGAGAAAACACTTTTTATGTCATGCAGGCCTACTCCATTGTCAAACTTAAACCAATCTTCATTAAATGATGAAATGATTTCTCTACATTTGTTGCGAAATTCTAATGATGTTACAATGTAACGCGTTCCCAACAGGCACTGTAGATATCCGAGGACCTGATCTTTTGTGATCCAACACTGAGTTTCTACTGTCCCTAAATCACGCTTGACATTTGTACACAATTGTCTTTCATATGTTGTTATATATCCGAATTTTTAATTTATTTAAATGTTTTGCTGGAGATATTTTGAGTTAAACACAAAATTTTATAACGGAACATAACTATAACGTCCGTTGTTGTCGAAATATTTTTTGAAGTCATGGCGATAAAACGCTGCTTGGGGGTACTGTTCAACACAATGTCTTCCAAATTACAGGAAATGACGTCGAGACAGAACCCTAACATCAGGAGCTTACGTGCCAAAAATGAGTGTGTTTCAAATGTATGAAAAATGGTGTGCTTCAAGTCTCTAAATAGTGGTTGCTATAGGTACCACTAAATCTTCAAGTAATTGAACAAATAAAACTCCGATGTAAAATATTACAGTATATGTATCAAACTACCTGTGCATGTGATTTCATGCAATTTGAACGAAAAATAACATTTTAAGAATAAAATTCCACGAATTTATCAAACAGCCCTCGTATTCATACAATGTTAACATTGAAATTGTACCCTCTGCAGCGGGACGGGGCTGCGGTCCAAAAAACAACGGGACCCCCTCCGTCTCTTCTTCCCCTGCCATCTGCATGGCCTGCAATTCCTGGGCAACCGTAGAAACAAAGTTCATACTGTTTTATTTCATAGTTGAATGAGGGATTCTCAGTACATAATATTTCTGTAACCATAAAGGTTTGGCTTTGTATTTTCTGGAGCTTAAGTAAAAATAAAATAATATGGGCTTGCTTACCCAAACTGCTCATTGAAATGACAGATAATAAATAATGAATAAATATAAATAAATAAATAATGAAATACATTAACAGAATCTTGTATCACTGGAAATTGTGCATTAAATGAGTCTCAAATCTTTTAATATAAAAATTTTTTGTGGAATTATTTGATGAACAATAATGTATGTTTCAATACATGTAGTATGCATTCAGTTTCAGACAGTCAGGTGTTCACTCAAGCTATCTAGTTCTATTGTGTTTTTTTACCATTTATCAGCATCATGAGGTATGTATGTATTGATATTATCCCCTGAAGCTCAAGTCTTGTCTGTGGTCGCCTCCCTTGGGGCCTCCCGAAATACTGGAGGCCAGCTAGCTTGTTCAAGCCTAGTCGTTCCTCTGAAAACATTCAAATTCTGGTAGTAAATCTGGTACCATTAAATGTTTCATGGGTATTTGATTAATTCCTATATTGTTATTCTTAAATTAGATAATGGGACTTTGTCTATGAACAGTTTTTCCGATCGCAGTTTACATGGTATTGCAGGGCTTTAACTTTAACCTGAATTTTTTAACTACAAACAGGGTATAATTCATTGAATATCTGTAGTAGTTTTAAGTATATGTGCTAGTTGCATGCAAACCTTAACCTCAGCACGACACATATGAATGAGTGAGTAGTATAGCTCGAACTATTCATTGAATAGTTAAGCTAAAAATCGAGGGTTGAGTGTGAAACTGTTGTGTCTGCTTCAGATTCCTATATCAGATACAATAGTTTCACGCTCAACCTTAGTAATACATATATATATGATGGATTGTAGTGGAGGGGTTGGCAATCGTCTTGTAAGTTGTAACATTGCTTTAAAAAGAATAATAACCTGGTTCTTTTATCTTGTTCAGTATTTTGGCCTCTTTGCCTCCTTTGCCTTACGACGATGTTGCAGAGCAACCCGACGGCCTGAAATGATGAAATATTTTAAAGAAAGTGATACAAAAGCTTAATTTAATACTTTTACTATTGCTTCATTTAGTTACTTTAACAGACTTACCTGGCAGAATTGTTGGATGGGTGTTAGAAAAAATTCTCTCTTCTTACAATACCAATCAAGTATTGTGGAAAAAGTTCTCTGGAAAGAAACATCAAATAAGAGCACATAAAATAGAAAGTTAATTACATTTCAAGTTGACATTAGAACATTTCATTTTAAAAAAACTGACCTGAGCTCATGGTGTGCTTTTGTGATCGCCATTTGTCTGTCGTGCATCGTCAACATTTGCCGTGTGAATGCTTCAGAGGCCACATTAATTTTATTGCCAAATCTTCATGAACCTTGCTCAGAACATTTGTCTCAATGATATCTCGGATGAGTTCAAAACAAGGTCACGTGGGGTCAAAAACTAGGTCACCAGGCCAAATCTTCTATCACAGTTTAGTTCCTTTGCCCCTCAGGTGAGTGACCTAGAGCATTATGGCCCTCTTGCTTTATTATTTTGACATCATTTCTCATTTCTGTTATGCGATTTTGAGGCAGTAGCTTAAACTGCATTGTTAACTTTGTTGCTAATCAAGCTTAATTTATCTGTGCATCTACATTTAAATGACACAATATGTCAGCTACAGTATATATTTAATTTATTGTAAATATCAGTTGCAGGAGCAACTGTTGTTTTCATTATGCTTTCTATCATTAAGAAAGTTAAAACAGTTACCAAAAATAGGAGGTAAAATCAATTAAAATATTATAGTTTTAATTACTGTATTTCATATAATTGTATTATGATTGCTAAGGGTGATGTCCCTTTAAAGGGACATGTTCACAGAATGGCAAATCTACCATTTTCAAATTTTTTTGCCATAGATCCCACCCCCAAAATATACATTATACATAAACAATTGAAATATCACTACTGACAAAGAAATATATTGAAAATATAGTGTGGTTAATGAACAATCATCATTTGAAGTAGATAAAATTATAAAGCATTACTTTTGTAACGCTTTTCATCAGTATTTCGGAAAACACGTGTATCACTTAAATATTTGTTTTTGGTTAGTCCAACTGCTTTAGTTCTCGCAGTCAAGACATTAAATGACATTTGTCAAAAATATGATAATCGGTGAACTAGTCCCATTAAGGGCATTCGATAAACTGCGTTAACTTGTGTCTGACCTTGGTACACTATGATCTGCTTCTACATTCGATAAACTGCGTTAACTTGTGTCTGACCTTGGTACACTATGATCTGCTTCTACATTCGATAAACTGCGTTAACTTGTGTCTGACCTTGGTACACTATGATCTGCTTCTACAGGTACTTACATGTACAGCGTCCTCCTGACTTCCTTCATCCATAAGTATGTCAGTTATTTTCGAAATAATGTTTTATGTAATAGAGCTGTGTATCAATAGAGTTGTATATCAGCTAATAAACAATGATTTGGGAGTGCGTAGGAATTAAACCACGAGGGCATTAGCCCAAGTGGTTTAATATACCTGCATCAGAACTTCCCTGCCTAATGAATGCCCTCATTACGCAACTAATTCCATATGCAATCTCATGCAATGTCTGGTTATACATTATCTATAAACTGAATTTTATTAAAATATTTCAATGTGTTCTCAAGTTATAAAGCAGAAGATTTTATATATATTTGTAGTAACAGTGACCTTGACCTGTACCCCACCCAACCCACCACAAATGCAATCCCGAGTCGTGTTGCTTTACGATATTTATCTATGAAAATCTATCTATGAAAAGTTGACGCTGTAGCGTGCACTGGCCACGCCCACAGGCATGACACGCCCATTGCTTGAATGCCTCTGCGATAGCAGGGAGTTAGAATTGTATGCTCGTGGAGTACGGATGTGAATAAAAAGAGATTTACCTTCTATTGTGTTCAGCCTTTCACTAGTACCTTAAATGGTGTTCCTTAAATGGTGTTATTAACAGCGTGTTCTTACAACAGAAACACTACAATTGGCGACGAGGATTAAAATAAAATTGGACATTTAACAGTTAAATCATGGAACGAGAAAGTGACTATTCGGCGAGATTTGATGTGCGTGGCGAGTCATCGGGATTAGCGGCTAAGTGGAAACGGTGGTTTCGAGCGTTCGAGTTGTATGTGGTCGGAAAGGGCATAAAGGACAATGAACGCAAACGAGCATTACTGCTCCACATGGCGGGAATGGAAGTGCAGGACATCTTCTACACTTTGCCGGAAGGAGAAGGAGGCAATGTGTATGCTAGAGCCGCCGATGCTCTAGGCAAGCATTTCGCACCGCAATCAAATGTGCCTTACGAGAGACACATGTTCTGGAAACTGGAACAATCGCCGACGGAATCTGTCGATCAGTATATCACAAGACTTTGACAGAAAGCGGAGACATGTGAATTTCATAACATCGACGAGCAAATTAGAGATCAGGTTATTGAGAAATGTAACTCGAGGGAGTTGAGGCGGAAGTTACTCCAACGTGGTCGTGATTTGACGTTGATACAGCTGCGTGAGATTGCGAGAACATTAGAAGACGCTAATCAACAAGCGAGCTGTATGGAGGAAATTCACCATTCTGTTAACAAAATGTCTATACAGAAATCGAAAGATCGGAAACAACGAGACATTGAATGCTTTAAGTGTGGTAAGAAAGGACAGGTAGCCAAAGACAGCACGTGCCCAGCGCGTGGAAAGCGCTGTAACAATTGTAACAAAATCGGACATTTTGCGGTAAAATGTAGGTCAGCGGAAAAATCGAAATGAAAGCCGCGTACCGTACGCCAAGCTGAAGACACACCAGAGGACAGGAGCCAATTTACATTTACAGTACAAAGGAAATATCCTACGGCAACGTCGATAATGATCGAAATTGGTGGAGTGCAAACCAAAGTGATAAGTGACTCTGGCTCCAGCTGCAATATTGTTGATAGAAAAACCTGGGAATTCTTAAAAAGCAATGGAATAAAATGCAGAAACGAGCCCAGGAAAACCGAGCTATATGCATATGGCTCCAAGGAACCGCTAAAGACAGCTGGAGTGTTTTGGGCGACCATTATCTACAAGGAAGTAGCGGTGGATGATACCGAATTTGTGGTCATTGAAGGATCTGGACAGTCCTTATTAAGCTATGATACAGCTATGAGGTTGGGCGTTCTCAAAATTGTGCGCCAAATGGAAAAACCGGAAGTTCCAGATGTCGTCACTCAGTACAGCGAACTATTTACGGGGCTTGGAAAACTGAAAGATTATCAACTTGAAGTGTCAATCGACCAGTCTGTGAAGCCCGTAGTACAAGCAACAAGACGTGTGCCATACCAGTTGCGGGAGAAGTTGGACGCTAAACTCAAAGAACTACTCGACTTAGACGTCATTGAACCAGTCAGCGGACCATCGAAGTGGGTGTCACCTGTCGTCATAATACCAAAGAAGGATGGTGACATTCGTATCTGTGTGGACATGAGACAGGCAAACCGCGCCATACAACGGACCAGGTACCCGATACCGACAGTAGACGAAGTGTTGCAGGAACTCAACAACAGCAAATATTTCAGTAAATTGGACATAAACAATGCTTACCATCAGATCGAACTTTCCCCAGAATCACGAGAAATCACAAGGTTTACAACACACAGTGGATTATACAGGTATAAACGCATGATGTTTGGAATTACGTGTGCGCCGGAAATGTACCAAATGATTCTGCAACAAACATCGCAAGGCTGCGAGGGTGTGCATAACATTGCTGACGATATTATTGTCCATAGTTCTACAAAACAAGAACATGATAAATGTTTAAATAATGTGCTATGTGTACTAAGAGACAAATAGTTTACGTTAAATAAGGACAAGTGTCATTTTAACATGAATAAGTTAGTGTTTATTGGTCATGAGCTATCTGAGCGAGGGATAGGGGCAACTCAGGTCAAGGTCGACTCTGTAGTGAACGCGAGTGAGCCACGAAACGCGAGTGAAGTTCGTAGTTTCCTCGGTTTAGTAAACTATTGTGCGAGATTCATACCGAATCCGTCTACAATATCCGCGCCGTTGAATGATCTGTTGAGGAGAATCGCGGTTTTTAAATGGGGTCGGTCTCAACAGAGCGCGTTCGATGAATTGAAAAAAAGGCTAGCTAGTGCCGAAACTCTGGGTTATTATGACAAAAGCGCGCCGACAAAGGTCATAGTTGACGTGAGTCCGGTAGGACTAGGTGCCGTGCTTGTGCAGGTACAAAATGGTGAGAATCGCGTAATTAGTTACGCAAGTAGGAGTTTCACTGATGTTGAGAGGAGATACTCACAAACTGAAAAGGAAGGTTTAAGCGTGGTGTGGGCGCTAGAGCGTTTTCACCCGTGGCTTTATGGTATAGAGTTCGAGCTCCTTACTGATCACAAGCCACTTGAATTCATTTATGGTCCAAGGTCAAAACCCTGTGCTAGACTTGAACGATGGGTACTTAGGCTGCAACCGTACCGATTTACTGTTAAACATGTGAACGGTCGAGACAATATCGCAGATGCACTGTCGCGACTTCCGCTCAAGCACAGTTCAAAGACAATTGACAGTGTAGATGACCATGAATATGTTAAATTTGTTGTGCACGAAGCAACGCCCAGCGCAATGACCACTCGAGAAATTGAGGAGGTATCATGTCGTGATGTTGAGATAAGCAAATTACGAGATAGCGTGACGTATGGGACATGGGAGAAAAATGAGCAAAACCAGTTCATACATATCAAGGATGAACTGTGCGTAATTGGTTACTTAGTACTGAGAGGTACGCGAATCGTTGTCCCGCGAGAATTACGCAAGCGCGTGTTAGACTTAGGTCACATAGGTCATCCAGGAATCGTGTCCATGAAAAGCAATTTGAGGACAAGAGTATGGTGGCCAGGTATTGACAAAGAAATCGAAAATTATTGTAAGACGTGTTATGGTTGTCAGTTGGTAAGCCAGCCATCGTCTCCCGAACCAATGACAAGAACAGAACTCCCAAATGCCCCGTGGCAAGACTTAGCGGCGGATGTGTTAGGGCCGTTACCATCAGGTGATTGCATATTTATATGTGTTGACTATTACAGTCGATATGTTGAGCTTGAGGTGACCAAAACTATTACGAGCGAGAAATTGGCGTCAGTTTTGAGCAAATGGTTTTTGACTCATGGCTTGCCATTGTCTCTGCGAACAGACAATGCAAGTAGTTTTGTATGCGAGTACTTCGAAAATTTCTTGAAATCACAAGGCATTGAACACCGGCGAAATACCCCTTTGTGGCCTCAAGCAAACGGGGAGGTTGAACGTCAAAACCGGTAAATTCTCAAGCGTCTACGCATCTCTCAAAGTCAGAATCGTAATTGGAAATTAGATCTCAATGATTACCTGATAATGTATCGAAGCACACCCCACGCAGTGACTGGCATGTCACCTGCTGAGATGCAGTTCGGTCGTAAAATCAGAACGCGTGTTCCTAATACATTTAGGCGGGAAGATAGTGAAATCCGTGATCGGGATTCCGAACAAAAGGGAAAAGGGAAAGTATATTCCGATGCGCACCGAAATGCGAAAAACAGTGAAATTGTGTCAGGAGACAGAGTGCTTCTAAAGCAAAATCGAAACAATAAACTTGATACGCCGTTCAGTTCTGATAAATATACGGTAGTTAGTAAGAGCGGAAATAGTGTTGTTGTTCAAGCCGACGCCGACGGTACCGAATACCGGTGGAATGTGACTCACATGAGAAAACTGAATGAACGAAACGCGCCTCAGACTCAGAATCAAATGTTTCAGTTCATGAAAATGATCAAAATAGCGAGCATTCAGCAATAAATTATGGAAAAGATAGGCCGAATAGGATTCGAAAAATGCCTGAGAAATTCAACGACTACGCCATGACTTCAACATTCTGGTTAATTAGCGTGATAATTTAATGTTGTAAATCAGAGACTGCGCTATGCTTGCAAACACATTTGCAGCTGGTGCCAGTAAATTTCATTTAGACTGACATTTGCATCAGTGTTATCAAATGGGCTATAAAATGAAATTGATAAACGGTCAGATGGTTTGCACGTTAATGTCAGACGAGGTTTAATGCGAAATGTATTAGAACATTAGACTTGCTAGCAGCATTGTTTTATCTTGTTTTATCAAATGTGAATGCATTGTATATGTTTGTATTATTAATGGCTTTAAAAAAAAGGAGGGATTGTGGTGTAGCGTGCACTGGCCACGCCCACAGGCATGACACGCCCATTGCTTGAATGCCTCTGCGATAGCAGGGAGTTAGAATTGTATGCTCGTGGAGTACGGATGTGAATAAAAAGAGATTTACCTTCAATGGTGTTCAGCCTTTCACTAGTACCTTAAATGGTGTTCCTTAAATGGTGTTATTAACAGTGTGTTCTTACAACAGAAACACTACAAACGCCACCATTCCACCCACTTAAAATTTAAGTGTAAAAATGCCCATAATTTTGACAAATTTCAAACTTGAGTTATCAAAATTGGCCTATGAGTTCATTTTAATATAGGGAATAGGTGTTCAAAGTTTGAATGAAATCCCTCAAGCCATTCCTGAGAATCCAGCTTACAAAAAAACTTTAACCTGTCCATATAGCTTATATGTAGAATTTTTAAGTGTAACAAGGCCCATAATTTTGACATATTTCAAACTACAGTTACAAAACGTGGCCCATAGGTTCATTTTAATATGGGGGATAAATGTTTTAAGTCTGAATGAAATATCTCAAGCCAATCTTAAGAAACTAGCTAACCAAAAAACTTAAATCTAGCCCAGACACTGATGCCGGGGCGAGTAGAAGAGCTTGCTTCTTCTTCGAAAAGTCAAGCTATATAGGGGGAATCATGATTTTCTGTTTATAAATATGCTGCACTTGTCTGTATTTACAAATAATCGGACTTACTTGTATCCATGTTTATAGGGGTTCTCACTTGCTGTAGTATTGTAAGTATAAAATGCAACTTGTATTGGATGGTACTATTAACACCAACAGACGCAGCAATTTCTTCAACAATTTTGGGAAGACTGGTTCAGTACCAATAAGTTTTGATAATTGTATCATTAAATTTTGCTAATTAGGGAAAATTACATTCTTTTAATTATTATCAATGGCATATCTGTTGAACTTTATTTTATGGATTTATGTTATTTTAATGGAAGTTTATCCATAAACATGCAAGTCATGTCAAGATTTACAACATTGATTCATATTTAAACATGTATTAGGATGTCTTACAAATTTGGAATAAATTCTTTTAAATAAGTCTATGTTTGGATATGCAAGACTTGCAATATTGTCAAGATAACAACGTTCAGCTGAATATGTCTTGTGCAGAGTATTCATACATGTGTACAAACTTTCCAGTTGGCCAGGTGGCAAAGTGAACACTGACATGCCTGGTAACAGAATGGACACTGAAGATGTGACCTGGTAACAGGGAGGACACAGAAGAGGGGGTGTGGTAACAGAGTGGACACAGATGAGGGGGCCTGGTAAGAAAGTGGACACAGAAGAGGGGGCCTGCTAACAGGTAGGACACAGAAGAGGGAGTGTGGTAACAGAGTGGACACAGATGAGGGGGCCCGGTAAGAGAGTGGACACAGAAGAGGAGGCCTGGTAACGGAGTGGACACAGCTGAAGGGACCTGGAACAGAGTGGCCACAATGTGGCCTAGTAACAGAGTGGACACAGATGAGGGGGCCTGGTAACAGAGTGGACACAGATGACTGGGCCTGGTAACAGAGTGGACACAGCTGAGGGGGCCTTGTAACAGAGTGGACACAGAAGAGGCGACCTGGTAAAAGAGTGGACATAGAAGGGGTGACCTGGCAACAAGGTCGACACAGAAGAGGTGGCGTGGTTACAGAGTGGACACAGAAGAGGTGGCCTGGAACACAGTGGATACAAGGTGGCCAAGTAACAGAGTGGACACAGAAGAGGTGGCCTGGAACATGGACACAGAAGAGGTGGCCTGGAACGTGGACACAGAAGAGGTGGCCTGGAACAGAGTGGATACAAGGTGGCCTAGTAACAGAGTGGACACAGAAGAGGTGGCCTGGAACACAGTGGACACAGAAGAGGTGGCGTGGTTACAGAGTGGACACAGAAGGGGTGACCTGGCAACAGGGTCGACACAGAAGAGGTGGCGTGGTTACAGAGTGGACATAGAAGAGGTGGCCTGGAACAGAGTGAACAAAAGGTGGCCCAGTAACAAAGTGGACACAGAAGAGGTGGCCTGGAACAGAGTGGACACAAGGTGGCCTAGTAACAGAGTGGCAGTGTTCATTCTGGGCTGAATTGCAGGCAGGCCAATGGCCCATCAGCCACAAAGTCAGTGCGCCATTGAAGGATTTTCTCGGGGGTGACAAATTTTTACCATAATCATTTTTCATGTTACTTTTATTATGTTTTTTACAAATGTCAAAAAACATCAAATTACTCTTCATTGTACAATAACCACACAAATTCCTCTAACCAACCTTTCTGAAATTTGGGGCCGTCAACGTTTTTCGAAGATTTATCAGTTTTTTTCAACTTAACTTGCAGATGAAGTATGGGTACGGCCGAATCAACGGATGTTTTCTCGCCCTCATTTTGACATCTTTATTTTCCTATTAAAATCAACTTAAACCGCATGTAAATTTCAGACAGCACTGTAATAAATTTGTGATGATGTAAGCGAGGTCAAATGGCGCGTGACCTTATCTGCCAATGAAATCGCTAGTTATAAAACAGTGCGCGCGCGGTCACCTGGCAACGGTTAATTTCCACTAACTATCAGGCTATGCGATGTTTACAATTCGCAATACGATTTACGATGACTTTCATTCGAAAAAAATCGCCTGCAGATGGAATTCTATATGCGCCCGTTATATTTATCATGCGCCCAAATGGCACAAGGACAGTATTTTTGTTGCGCCCATTTATTTTTCTTTATCAGGAATCCCGCAAAGGCGCGGCCCAGAATGAACACTGGAGTGGACACAGAAGAGGTGGCCTGGAACAGAGTGGACATGGTGGCCTAGTAGAAGAGTATGAAATAGTTTGATTGCAAAATGTTTCATTATTAACCTATTGTGACGTATTAACAACATCAAATGGTGCAAATATACCAATCTTAGTTAATTATACCAACCAAAAAACATATTACAGGCCGTCAACCAATTCCTATTTTGTCCTAAATTTTAGAGAATTTTCCTTAATTAAATAAAAAAACACCTTTATTTTATAAAATGTTATTTATTTCCTATATTTTTTTTTTTAAAAAGGGTGAGCATTTATAGGAAAATAAAATAGTCAAACTGAAAAAAAACATTTTTTTCTTAAAAATTTCAAGGATGATTAGATTAAGATTTTTGACACAGAGGTGTTGACGTCTTGTGACTTTGTCTACTTGGTCTAAGAAAAGCACCCTAGGCAAAAACTCATGATTTTCACAAATAACATCCAGAAACTTTGGTATCTGGTTCTCCTGACTGTGCATTGCTTTCTTCTGCACATAGTTAATTATTTATACCTAATTTGTTTGGTAAAATGTTTGATACATCCAGAAGTTATTTTCAACCATGGCATTGAAAATTCTTCTTAGTTTTATTAGGAAAGTACTACCGTAAGAAATACTGATCACATGGATTAGTGTTTAAATTTGTGCCTTTTTTGTAATGGAAATATACAATATACATTAACATATTCCTACAATACTGAAAATTTATATATTCATTTTATCAAAAATCATTGTTTATTTCTCATTTAGAATAAGATTGCACTTTCTTTTTTGTTAGCATGTTTGTAGCTGGATATTTGGAACAACTTTTTGTTAGAGATACAATGTCTTTGTTACTTTGGAACACATATTTGACACCCATAAATTAGCTGTGCAACAAGAAAAAACAGGCTAGTTATCTTTGAATTATCTAATGCAAACAATTGTGAAAACAGAAATAAAAATTCAAGATGAGGAAATATATTGTTATATCGTTGCCTATTTGACAGTTTGATACACTGGTATATCAATGTACTATCAAACCTACAGTATATGTCGCTGTGTCTTTAAAGGCTGTGATTAAAAGAGTGTTTTGTTTCAATTGTCTTTGTAGTAATTTACATGTTTAATTAATTCGTGTTCTTTTTGAAACCTTCATGTTTCTATGCACATTTGGCTAGTGAGGGGCATGAACAGTTTGACCCCAGGTATAATTTGAACAATATTTGTAGAGGACCACTTTTCAATGTTACATACCAAATACGAAACCTCGCGGTTTCAGAGAAGAATTTTAAAGTCATTTTGCTATTTAAGTCTACATAAACCATGAGACCCCTGGGGTGTGGTCAGTTTTGACCCATGGGGCATAATTTGAACAATCTTTGTGGAGGACCACTTAGGATATTACATACCAAATATGAAACCTCTGGGCCTTGTGGTTTCAGAGATTTTTAAAGACATTTTGCTATTTAAGTTTACCATGTGACCCCTGTGGCGTGCCCAGTTTTGACCCCAGGGGCATAATTTGAACAATGTTTGTAAAGGACCACTATACGATGTTACATACCAAATAAGAAACCTCTGGGCATTGCTGTTTCTGAGGAAGGTTTTTTAAGTCGTTTTGCTATTTAAGTCTATATAAATCATGTGACCCCCGGGACGTGGCCAGTTTTGACTCCAGGGACGTAAATTGAACAATATTTGTAGAGGACCACTATAGGATGTTACATACCAAATATGAAACCTCTGGGCCTTCGGTTTCAGAGATGAAGATTTGTAAAGTCATTTTGCTATTTAAGTTTAAATAAACCATGTGACCCCCAGGGCGTGTTCAGTTTTGACCCCAGGGGCATAATTTGAACAATCTTTGTAGAGGCCCACTATAGGATGTTACATACCAAATATGAAACCTCTGGGCCTTGTGGTTTCAAAGGAGAAAATTTTTAAAGTCATTTTGCTATATATTCTATATAAACCATGTGACCCCTGGGGTGTGACAACATTTGACATGCACTAGTGGATCAAGTGGGGGCGCACCCAGCGTGGGCCCCCCCTAACTCCCCGGACCATACATATATGGGCGTATATAAAAAGGTAAAAACTGGATAAATATGCCAAAAAAATTTGACTTCTAGAGTGTTAACAAGCTTTTCCTTCAATTTGACCTAGTGACCTATTGGGACAAATGTTCTGATCAAGTTTCATGAAGATTGGGCCAAAAATATAACTTCTAGAGTATAAACAAGCTTTTTTCTTCAATTTGACCTAGTGACCTAGTTTTTGACACACGAGACCCAGATACCAACTTGGCCGAGATATCATTGGGACAAATGTTCTGACCAAGTTTCATGAAGATTGGGCAAAAAATGTGACTTCTAGTGTTAAACTTTTTCTTCAATTTGACCTAGTAACCTAGTTTCTGACCCTACATGACCTAGATTCAGCCGTGATATCATTGGGTCAAATGTTCTGACCAAGTTTCATAAAGATTGGCCAATATATGTGGCCTCTAGAGTGGTAACGAGATAAATGTTGACAACGCACGACAAACAAACGGCGATCATAAAATCTCACCATAAGCACAAAAGCTCAGGTGAGCTAAAAGCATCTTAGAAATTGTACTACAACTTCTATTAGTCATCGCCCAGTCAGAACTTGGCCGACACATTATGCCCACAAATATTTATTAAATTTGGTGAAGCTCGGATGAAAATGTTGGACACGGAGTGGAAACAGCTTAAGAGGCCCAGGTTAGTTAATTCAAGTGACATAACTGTGCAGTTCCTGGAGCGATTTTGTTGAATATCAAACCGGTCCTAGATATTATGCCCACAATCATTTTTATGAACTTTAATGAGAATTGGATGAAAATCCTTTAACTTAGAGGGCGGAACTAAATATGGTCTACAGACTGACCTACATTAGCAAACCAATGTACCCCACCATCTTCGAAATTCTGCATATTTTTTCATGCTATGCGGTGAATGAGTGGAGAATAGCAGTGAATGAAAACCCAATCAATTCACTCTAGGTCGAGTGAAATGATAATGTTTGTTTATTTCACTCTTGGTTGTATGGAACTACTTTTAATTTTGTTTTTAAGTTTATTTTTTGAAAGTATGTAAATACCCTAATCGTCAGTGTTTACATCGGCCTTTTTAAACAACAAAAAACACATTATAAAATTCAATACAAATATAATTAAGTGACAACGAGACAGTAAGAGTGGCACTATTTTCCCACCACAACAGTGATCGACAATTTTGGCATCATAATGACGTCATATTTAATATGTCATTATACGCAAATCTTGTGACGCTTCAGCACATCTCGCACATTTTTTTTAAATTTATCGTTCAAAAGCATGAAATAAAAAGAAAATTTGTTAAATGCAGTGTAAGATCGTATTTTATTTCATTCGTGGTCATAGAAACTAGATATTTTCAATCGTGGCTCTGAGTGTTTCTTTGACCACTCATGAAATAAAATACGATCTTACACTGCATTAAACAAATATCCAAATGTGTTCACCAATTATCAACCTATTATTAACTACTATTTATTATTTAACTGTATTTAACTTTATTTGGATTCACTAATTAATATGTAGTTTTCAAAATATTACCTTACAACGAGGCTAGTCACAGGATGTGATGTATGCCCCTGAAGCATATGCTTGTCAGAGGAAGGCAACACAATGTCAGTTACATGTTGGCAAAAATGACGCTTCCCACAAAAAGAGTTATGGTCCTTGTACTCTGCACTTACTCTCAACATCCTCTATCAATATATGTGGTTTTATTTCAAATCACTTTAATACTGATGGCGTTATGCACTGCACAAGAAATTAACTGAAGGCCAATAACTCCATCAGTGGTTTTTTTCTGATTTGGGGGAAAGGGCCTGGCCTTTTTGGAGGGGAAAAAAAAGCGTGCGAAACGCCTGATTTGGGGGAAAAAAAGCGCGCTATTGTCAACTTTGGGGAAAGTCCAAAACATGTTTACAATAAGCATTTTTACATATTTTAATGCCTATGGGTACCTTAAGTTATTATATAATAGGATAATAACATATTGAACACATATTTAAGACAACAGGGCTTGGATTTAAGTTTTACACATAATATGTGGAAGTTTTAACAGTTTAACAAGAGCATATCTGATGAATGATCATTCAATGAAAATAGTAGTGTGAATGTTCAAATGAACACATGGTTTTCTGTGTAGAGTTCAATGATTTTTTAAAATGAATCCACTAACAATAGCTGACAAAACCCTTCAAAAATTCATAACCCTGTTTTTCTTATTAACAAACATGTTAAAGATCCCCTCATAGTCATCTTCAGACAGTTCATGTTTCTGAATAAAGAAACTTATTCTCATGAGAGAATCCAGGGTTTGTTGCAACATGGTCCTGTCTGTTGTTGCAATGTCATTCATAAGCGAGAATCCTCTCTCCACTACTGCTGTTGATTGTGGAATAAGTAAGGCCAGCTTGAAGATTGTCTGGGAACTATCAACAAACGTTGATGATTGATCTGCTTTATCATCATTTCAGCAACAGGCGCATGGGGTAAATGTGAAACGCTTATAAGACCATTAAATCATAATTGTCTTTCGAAATTTTGGCATTAAAAACTCATTTTTATTACCTTTGTCATTTCTTTTCTTCAATAAACTCAGGACACTCGGTGTCCCCTTCGCGTCCTCTTTCTTTAATTTTTTGTTATAGTGACGCCAATTTTTAGACATTGTTGGTTGTAATCAACAAAGGTTAAAATACGGGTCGTTTCAGACTGCGTTATAATGTATTTGATTGTAAAGTTCAGTATTAAAACGCAAATAAAACCAGTCTATCAGACTGAGTATCTTCGTAGGTTTCCGACTTCATTCGTGAACCAATAGGCAAGTCCGATTTCATTTTGTGGCTATTCGGAACGCCCGTGACAATCGTGGGGAATTCCCGTCATTTTACACATGCGCTTCGGTTTGTTTCCGGTAAACAATATCGTTACGATTGTTGAACTCTCACGATATTTACATACTTAGTTGTTTTTATTTGTTTAATATAAAGGCAATCTTGGGGGAAAATGGATCGTTTGGGGAAAATTCCATGACAGAGGGGAAAAATACGTCTAGGGGAAAGGGCCGATATTCGGCGGGTCTCAAAGAAGGAAAAAAAAACCTGTCCATAAATATTAAAGAAAGGGTAATAGTCCTTGTACTCTGCACTTCCTTTCAATGTCCTCTATCAATATATTTGGTTTTATTTAAAATCCCTTCAATACTAATGGAGTTATGTCTGCACAAACAAATAAACAAAGAGCAATTACTCCATAAATATTGAATAAAGAGTTGTGGTCCTTGTGCTCTGCACTTCCTCTCATTGTCCTCTATCATTATATGAAGTTTCATTTGAATCCCATCAATTCTAATGGAGATATGCTCCGCACAAGAAAATTAAACAAAGGGCCATAACTCCGTAAATATTGAAGAAAGAGTTGTGGTCCTTGTACTCTGCACTTTCTGTCATTGTCGTCTGTCATTATATGAAGTTTCACTTGAATCCCTTCAATATTAATGGAGTTATTCTCCGCACAAGAAGCGTGACGGACGGACAGACAGACGGACGGACGATGCGATTACTATATGCCCCAAAAGTTCCCTTCGGGGGCATAAAAATCAGACCTAAAGAGTGTCAAGTATGAAAAAAGCACGACAGATGCCCTCAGTTGTCCTAGTAATTCAACCTGTACTTGGCGCAAAGTGAACTAAACGTATATTTACTTCTAATTTCGATAGTTCAAAGTTTCAATGAGATTAAATAGCACTTTTGGAATTTAAAATCTGATCCTTATTATTTAAGATAATCAAACTGAATAGCAAGAAAATTAACTGCATTTTAGCTAAAGTGGATCTTTGATTTTGTTCCCCACAAATAGCTGTCAGAGAACAGCACACTCGAATATTCAAATTATTTTTCATTTGGTGCATTTGTTTGAAAGTTGACAAGAGAAAAAAGAAACCAAGAAAAGGCCCTAAGTCGTTCACCTGAGGGGCTAAAGAACTAAACTGTTCTGAGCAAGTTTCATGAAGATTCGGCTAAGAAGTAGGATAGCTAAACTATTCTTCAAATAGTCAAGCTAAAAAGGGGCAAAACTGTGTCAAAATACAAAATAGTGTAATGGGTATAGTTGCACCTATAAAAGGGCAATAACTCTATATATGGGTATATAGTTTATAAATTAAAAAAACAACGTCTCAATAAAAACTTGAGAACAAATATCTATGTAAAACGGGAGAATTACTCTGTCAAAATACAAAACAGCAAAATAGAGACTGTTGCACCTGATGCTGGAGTTGATGACAACAATATATTCTAAGTTTCAAGTGAAAACCTTATATAGTTTATAAATTAGGAAAGTCCACCTCTTCTTGAATAATTGAGTTAATCAAGATTCTGTGTTTGATAAACTTGATAAACACACATGCCCGTTTGGTGCTGGGTAGCCCATTTCTTAATCCAAATTAGATCAAGGTCAAACTGAGGTTGGGTGATATGGGTGGATTGGGAACGGTCATAAGTAAAAATGTGTAAATATCCAAGTGTTGTAGTAAGCGGTGTTGGTGCTAGACGAAACGGTAAAATCTAGTTAACCAACAAATGGCACTTTTGAATTTTTGTAAGTCCAAATAAGTTCAAGGTCAAGGTCAAGGTAAAGTTGGGTGATATGGGTGGATTGGGGATTGTCATAAGCAACAACTGTGTAAGTATCCAAGTGTTGTAGCAAGCGGTGTTGGTGCTAGACGAAATGGTAAAATCTAGTTAACCAAGAAATGGCACTTTTGAATTATTATAGGTACAAATTAGGTAAAGGTCAAATTAAGGTTGGGTGATATGGGTGGATAGGGAATGGTCATAAGTAACAACTGTGTAAGTATCAAAGTGCTGTAGTAAGCGGTGTTGGTGCTAGACGAAACGGTAAAATCTAGTTAACCAAGAAATGGCACTTTTGAATTATTACAAGTCCAAATTAGGTCAAGGTCAAAGTAAGGTTGGGTGATATGGGTGGATAGAGAATGGTTATAAGTAGCAACTGTGTAAATATTTAAGTGCTGTAGTAAGCAGTGTTGATGCTAGACGAAATGGCAAAATCGACTTAACCTGGTCACGGAAATGAAGGTAGGACGGAAGGACGGACAGGACAATTACTATATGCCTCCTGCATCAAGATGCCGGGGACATAAAACTGTAACAAGTTCAATATAATTGAGCTATAGTACAAGACTAATTAACAGATTTTAGCCAAATGCACTTCTTTATTTTGTTTAAATTTGTTTGAAGAAATACATCACTTTCAATTTCTATGAAAATTTAATTTCACAGTGTTATTTCACATCTATAAGGAAGAACTACTTTTGGTCTGATAAACACATGAGACAAAGAACAAATTTAGCAGCAGACATAAAATGGGAAACTGTGGTACAAGTACTTCCAGATATATTGAAAAATTCTGACCAGCATTATCCCAGACACATACAATCAGTATGACATTAAATATAGGAAAAAACTTACAGAAACAATGAAGAATAAGGCTATAACAACAAAATTCTTCAAATTACGAACAATTAGTTTCTCTAATATTGTTGGGGATTACTTAACGGTATGGGATAATTTTGAATACCAGCCAGTTTATCTATTCATTTGCTGAAATGAACAAAAACAGTTAGGCATTAAAAATGTTAACAAACAATGACAAAATAAATAAAATACAAAAATAACCAACAGAACTGTGACCTTCCAATGGAAAGATAAAAGTATATCTTACATAAATTTGGACCATAATAAATAGGCCACTTGGGGCTAAACAATGTCCGTCTAAATGACTGGCATGCTCACCATTCATTTGACAGATCGTAAGGCCTATCGGTTCACCAACTGACGGGTCTTGGCCTATCAATTGACAAAAAAATTATGATCCAGTGGTCGATTAATTTATTTGGCACAGGCCCCTTCTGTGCCCGACCAATGGTCAGTGGTCAGTTATCTGACCTACTGACAGCCTTTTTGCCCCCATCCTGGTAGGCCAAATGAAGGTCATAAAAATAACACTGGCTGGCCTTCTGGCAGACAAAGGCCAATAACCAACCAGTCGACAGTTCTGACAAATAAATCATAATCATCATAATAATAATATCATAAATAACAACAATAATCATACTTACCTGCACTTGCAACAAAAAACATAATTAGAAAAAAAAATGAGTACAATAAATCAAAATCATAACAATAAGAAGACTCTGACAAAGAAAAAAAAGACGACACAGAAGAAGAAAAAGAAGAAGATGCAGAAGAAGAAAAAGAAGAAAACGCAGAAGAAGAAAAAGAAGAAGACGCAGAAGAAGAAAAAGATGAGAAGAGCTGACATTGTGATTTACATAAGACAAGTAGCACTGAGTTAATCAAAACATTAACAGCTAATTAAGCTAACTGCCATTAAAATTCACATTACGTGATTTAAATGTATAATAAATTTTAAATAAATGCCATTTCTGTTAACAAGTTTTCTAAAATAAACAAGATTCTGTGTTTGATAAACACACATGCCCCGGTTGGTGCTGGGTAGCCCATTTCTTAATTCAAATTAGGTCAAGGTCAAAGTGAGGTTGGGTGATATGGGTGGATTGGGAACGGTCATAAGTAAAAACTGTGTAACTATCAAAAAGTTTGTAGTAAGTGGTGTTGGTGCTAGACGAAACGGTAATATCTACTCAACCAAGAAATGGCAGTCCAAATAAGGTCAAGGTCAAAGTCAAAGTGAGGTTGGGTGATATGGGTGGATAGAGAATGGTCATAAGCAACAACTGTGTAAGTATCGAAGTGTTGTAGTAAGCGGTGTTGGTGCTAGACAAAACGGTAAAATCTACTTAACCTTGTCACGGACGGAAGGACGGACAGGACGATCAATATATGCCTCCTGCATCAAGATGCCTGGGGCATAAAAAATAGAATAATCATTCCTATTAATAGAATAAAATGTGTTTATTTATAAGTTGTTTGTAATATCAATTAAATATGTATATAAAGATAAAAGGCTGTAAGCTGAATTGACTGTAATTTTAAATTGTGAGTTTATTCCAAAAAAAATTTAGAGTTGTAAAGCCATTAGCTTTATTGTCTGTCAAAGTTTTAAGTAACTCAAATATTCAAAACAAAGTTTGTTCATGAATAGATAAAGTGGCTGGTAAAGAAACAAAACAAACATAAAACAGCTGCACTCAATTATAACTCTTCAACGGTTATCAAATACAATAAAAAAAAAATTCAAATCATTTAGTTTATATAAACAATTCAGGCATAATAAGGTTATTCTATACATTGTTGCAGGTCAAAATAATTAAATGCTTCTAAAAGAAGTAACTATATGGTCACAAGTCCCTAACATAGTGGAAACTTCAGACTAAAAGAAATGTGTTAAAAAAACATTTTAAAGCATAAACAAATTCATTTGTTTATTTCAATACAACTAAATAATGGAATTTATTGCCATAGATCACTGTGAATTAAATGATGCATATAAATAGGAAAATGTATAACCTCAAACAAGCATGAATAAATCAAGAGCTGTCAGGGGACATAACCTCAAACAAGCATGAATAAATCAAGAGCTGTCAGAGGACAGCATTCTATTTGAAGAATTTCAGTTGGTGCGTAAATTTTGAAAATGGACGAGAGACAGAAATAATTAAGATACAAATAGGTGTTTATTAATAAAGCTAGAATTTTTGTGATAATCACTAAAAATATAAAAACTTATTTGCATTCCTGTGGATTTGGATGAAAATTTTACATTTGAAATTCTTATTTGAAAAAGGGAAAACATGTCAAAATAGAAACTGAGTTATGTTATTTATAACACCTAGTGCCAGAAGTTGAGTCAATGTTATATCCTTAGTTTCACATGAATACTTTATGTAGTTTTGAAATATGACTTGTTAACCGAAACTTAAACCTGAATAAAAAATATATATATTCAGGTTTAAGTTTTGGAGTTTTGGTGAACAAGTCATATATTTCTTTTATTCCTTTATATAGTAAAAACCAAATACAGACGTCATCCCCAAGCACGATTCCTTTAATATCATGCAGTTTTCCCCAAAAACTGACTTTACTTCTGGAGTTTTTGTTCCCCTTTACCGAATTTGTTATGGTAATGCACCTATCAATATTTTCGCCCAGGGGGGAAGGGGAGGGCATACAGGGACTTTACACTGAAAGCAATTCCCGACAGGCGAGAATTTGACATGCCGAATAAATTCTGGTCCCGGAAAATAGACTTTGTTAGGATTTTAGATCCTGGTAATATTGGCCCCGGGCTATTTGATACACCAATTAAGCATCACCCATTGAGGGGATTTGGACAAAAATGCTTGGCTCTAAGGTGGGAAATAAGATTCCCAAAAGTACCATTAGTCTAATTCCCCTGGGATTGCCCGCCGCTCCCCCCCCCCTCCCCCGGAGGAAAATATTGATATGTGCATAATTTTCCCCAAAACCTAGGGCCCCATCCCCAGCATATGAAAAAAAGCCATGAACGCTGGGGCAAATTTCAAACCTATTTGAATTTGGAAATATAATATGTGATTTTGCAGTAATGAGATTTTTGAACAAAAACTTTAACCAGTTTAGTTGTGTTATTTTCTCTGAATATTCAAGAAAATAAAATTAAACTTCAATGATAACTGTCGTAGAAGTATTGGAACTAGGGGCATGGCCATTGCAGTTTAAACATTGTGGGGTGATTCTACATGTGTTGGGAATAACAGCAAGAGGGACAAGATGGCCAAATACGTTCACCTGGTTCAGTGGCATGATGTATTGAAACACGATACAAGAGTGCAAAAGAAAACTTACAAATTCACTCTGCATGTGTGTATGTAATTCAACCTTTGTTTATTACCAGTATTTTACCATAACTTTGATTGTATGGATATCTACAGGCAGACCAAGATTTAACCTGATAAAATTAAACAAATTTGACCTTAAATAGTAAAGAAACAGTTTACATCATGTGAACAAGGTTTTTTACTGATCTGACAATAAATGAGATTCTTAGACCATATATACCCATATTTTATCTGAACCAATATTTTTTGCAGGGCAACAGTTAATGTCTGACCAAGTTCCAACTTGATCTTATGAAAAATGTGGCTCCTTGAGTGCAAAATATATTATTTTACTTTATCTGACCAAATGACCTAGTTTTTTCACAGGACCCAAACTATATACAAACTGTATCCCATTTTAATTGAGTTTACATTTTTACAAAGTTTCAACATTATCAGGAAACTAGATGCATGTTGGCAAGAGAATAACTTGCGCTGTAATTATTTAAAAATATAATTTTCTAACAAGCAGATCTTCTCCATTGGCCTCTAAGTGTGACCTACAACCTTTGAGTTAGGGGCACAGATCTTGCATGCGACAGACTGTCTCCACATTTGTGGCAAGTTATTTTAAAATTCCCTGATGACAGTCCGGAAAAGCTGTATTATGCCCGTATTAGACATTTGACCACTAAGTGTGACGTTGACCTTTGAGCTTGGGACACAGGTCTTGCATGCAACATGCCATATCTACATGGTGAACATTTGTAGCAAGTTCATTTAAAATTCCTGATGAATGATGAATTAACAGCCTGAACAAGCTGTATTATGCCTTTATTTGACCTTTGACCTCTAAGTGTTACCTTGACCTTTAAGCTAGGGACACAGGTCTTGCGTGCAACATGCCGTCTCCACATGCTGAACATTTGTGGCAAGTTTGTTTTTTTATTCCCTGATGAATGATGAAGTTACGGCCTGGACAAGCTGTATTATGCCCATATTTGACATTTGACCTCTAAGTGTGACCTTGACCTTTGAGATAGGGACACAGGTCTTATGCGCGACATGTGGTCTCCACATGGTGAACATTTGTGGCAAGTTATTTTAAAATTGCCTGATGAATGATGAAGTTACAGTATGGACAAGCTATATTATGCCCATATTTGACATTTGATCTCTAAGTGTGACCTTGACCTTTGAGCTAGGTACACAGGTCTTGCGCGTGACACACCGTCTCGACATGGTAATCATATGTGGCAAGTGATTTTAAAATCCCCTCATGAATGATGAAGTTACAGTACGGACAAACTATATTATGCCCATATTTGACCTTTGATCTCTAAGTGTGACCTTAACCTTTGAGCTAAGGGCACAGGTCCTGCGTGTTACACACTGTCTCCACATGGTGAACATTTGTGGCAAGTTGTTTTAAAATTGTCTGATGAATGAAAAAGTTACAGACCGGACAAGATCGGATGGACGCAAACAGGGACGCACACACGAAGGAACGCATGCACTCATGCACATACACCGAACCGCTATTGTGACAACTAATTAGAGATTACCGCAATCTGACAAAGTTTCATGGTGATCCGATGAAAAATGTGACTTGTAGAGTATCAAGTGTGGAAGACAGTTGACAGAGAGTCTCAAGTGATCCTTATAGTTTATCTGACAATACTTACATGTCAGGTGAACTAAAGAAAAACAGCAAACCGTTAATACTATTTCTATGTTCATTCTGTGTAATTTAAAAATTCATTTTTGTTTGTCTTATTTTTACCTGTTCAATATCAAAACCAACAAAGCACTATTCAGTTATCATATTCATCTTCACAATAGTTTTTATGAGGTACTCTTGTTTGCTAATTGGTTACAATCTCTATTAGCAAAATGATTTCCTTAGAATGAACTGGTGGAAAGTCCATTATGCTGTTTCATCATCAGACATCTTTTATATCATGGCGTCTTGATTGACACTCTGTTATTTGGCATATTTGCTGCAGTGATCCTTTAGTTTTACTTGCCCTGTAAGGCCTAAAGGTTATAATTTGAACTTGCCCAAAATGATTTTTAATTTTCATGGGCTTTTGGCAAGCGGGTACATGAGTTTTTTTCCTTATATAATAGATGCCGAATAAAGGTGTCATCCCCTAGTAAATTAGTGATTCTTTTTCCCCTTTTCTGCCTCTTTTGGCAGAAAAAATCCCCTCTATATAAAGTATCCAAACTTACTGATTCTATTTTTTTAATAATTCAAACGTAAAATGTATGAATGAAATCTCATAAAATGTCAACAAACCGCATTCCGATATTTAGTTTGCGACATCCGATATTTATTTTGCGACATTCAAGCAGAATCTAACACCTAAACTGTATGTGAACATGCTACAAAAATATCATATGAACATGCAGATCAGTGTTTTTTTCACCTTTGGGGGGAAGGTGGCCCGCCCTTCAGATGGGGAATTTTACAGCTTTTTTTTGAGAAAAGCATTATAAGTAACTTTACATGTTAACGTTATACTTTGTTATAAAGCATTAATTAATCAATTCTTTTGCTACAAATGATACAAGAGCTGTCGGAGGACAGCGAGCTTGACTTTTCTTGTGCTTGTCAGAGTTACTGGCATTTTTTTTCTAAAACAAGAAACATGGAAATTCCACGAAAACCAAATTTTTCTAACGACATACATTAAAGTCAGCACATCAATACATTTTTAATAAAAGTGACCTTGACCCCACCCACCCCATATGCAATCCCAAGCGAGGTCTCGATATAAGGAATCTATGTATGAAGTTTCATTGAAATATCTCGATGCATTCTCAAGTTATTAATCGGAAACCGTTTTTATATTTTTAGTAACAAGTTATTGATCGGAAACCGTTTTTCTAGTTTTTAGTAACAGTGACCTTGACCCCATCCACCCCATATGCAATCCCAAGTGAGGTCTTGATATAAGGTATCTGTGTATGAAGTTTCATCAAAATATCTCAATGCATTCTGAAGTAATTGAGCAGAAACAGTTTTTCTATTTTAGCAACAGTGACATTGACCTTGACCCTATATGCAATCCCAAGAGAGGTCTCGAAATAAGGTATTTATGTATTAAGTTTCATTAAAATATCTCAATTCGTTC
Source organism: Congeria kusceri (assembly GCA_027627225.1). Lineage (NCBI taxonomy): Eukaryota > Metazoa > Mollusca > Bivalvia > Myida > Dreissenidae > Congeria > Congeria kusceri. The sequence continues at coordinate 23,846,133 of CM051039.1, read as the reverse complement.
TCAAGTTATTGAGCAGAAACCATTTTTCTATTTTAGCAACAGTGACCTTGACCCCACCCACCCCATATGCAATCCCAAGCGAGGTCTCGATATAAGGTATGCATGTATAAAGTTTCATTAAAATATCTCAATGCGTTCTCAAGTTATTGAGCGGAAACCGTTTTTCTATTTTTAGTAACAGTGACCTTGACCCTACCCACACCATATGCAATCGCAAGCGAGGTCTCGATATAAGGTATGCATGTATAAAGTTTCATTAAAATATCTCAATGCGTTCTCAAGTTATTGAGCGGAAACCGTTTTTCTATTTTTAGTAACAGTGACCTTGACCCCACCCACCCCATATGCAATCTCAAGCGAGGTCTCAATATAAGGTATGCATGTATAAAGTTTCATTAAAATATCTCAATGCGTTCTCAAGCTATTGAGCAGAAACCGTTTTTCTATTTTTAGTAACAGTGACCTTGACCCCACCCACCCCATATGAAATTCCAAGCGAGGTCTCGATATATGGTATCTATGTATTAAGTTTCATTAAAATATCTCAATGCGTTCTCAATTTATTGAGCGGAAACTGTTTTTCTATTTATAGTAACAGTGACCTTGACCCCACCCACCCCATATGCAAACCCAAGTGAGGTTTCGATATAAGGTATCTATGTATTAATTTTTATTAAAATATGTCAATTTGTTCTCAAGTTATTGAGCAGAAGCTGTTTTTTCTATTTTTGTAACAGTGACCTTGACCCCACCCACCCCATATGCAATCCCTATCGAGGTCTCACTATAAGGTATCTATGTTTGCATTTTCATTACAATAGCTTAATCCGCTCTCGAGTTAGGGAGTGGAAACGAAAAGTTGAGAAACTAGCTTACCGAAAAACTGTCGAGGACCGCTATACAATGTCTATATAAACCATGTGACCCCCGGGGCGTGCCCAGTTTTGATCCCAGGGGCATCATTTTAACAATCTTTGTAGAGGACCACTATACAATGTTTCCAACAAATATGAAACCTCTGGGCCTTGCGGTTTCAGAGGAAAAGTTTTTTGAAGTCATTTTGCTATTTAAGTCAATACAAACCATGTGACCCCATAAGTGTCGCCAGTTTTGACCCAAGAGGCATAATCTGAACAATTATTCAATGTTACGTTCCAAAAATGAAACCTATGCGCCCTATGGTTTCACAGGAGAATATTTTAAAAGTCATTTTGCTATTTGAGTCTATATAAACCATGTGACCCCCGTGGTGCGGCCAATTTTGAACCCAGGGGCATCATTAGAACAATCTTTGTAGAGGACCACTATACAATGTTACCAACCAAATATGAAACCTCAAGCCTTGCAGTTTCAGAGGAGATTTTTAAAGTCATTTTTCCTAGCTTGCCATATAAAGTATTATAGATATAAAACCAAGCGGTTTTCAAAACTTGTAATGCAATGTTTTTAAACCATATGTTTTGATTAAATATTATAAAAAGTTCATAGAGGATAAATGTTACACAAATTTATTAGAACTAAATGTAGTATAGTTTAAACTCATTACTAAGGCCACATGTCAGAACGACACTGCCGGAAAAAAAGTAGTCTCCTCGCCTCGTCTTAAACGGTTGTTTTCCATACATAAATATCACGAATGAACACATGTTCTCTGAATGGATACTTATTTATCTGTCGGAAGAGGGGGTCATAAAAATACCAAAGCCACAAACCATGGGGATCTTATCAAATTGCCCTTAGAACAATACCCTAATCCCATGCAATTGCGTAATGCAGTGATGATAAAGATCTACATGCAGAGACAACTAACATGTCACACTGCGTCTCCATTGTTTGCGTCTCAAATTAAATTTTCTCTCACATTTTAAAATGTTGTATCCGTTGTTGTTCTTTGCGTATCACCCTATGAAATTTTGAAAAATTTAGTTTGAATTGAAAGTGAAATAATATATCACAGCATTTAATTTTAAATTACGAAGAATTTAAGGTGGTGTACTACATATAATTGCTTGTCAGGTTTTTTTAATTTCTAAAACATACGTTTAATAGAAACCGGGATTTAGCTGCTATAAGAATAAAATTTTGTCTGTTAACCACGATTCCGACAAAAATGAGGAAATAATCGATTTGATACAACATCGTCTAGAGGTATAACATTTAATGAAGAGTGACATCATCTTTATTGTAATATTGTGTTAATGGAAATGAAAAATATAGTTGTTCAGTTACATTACATTTCAAGATTATAACAAAGAATATGTTTAAGCACCGTATAATATTTAGCACACAAGAATATTTGCAACAAAACTAACTTTAAAGTTAAACATAAATGTGTTTGGAATTTAAATAATAAGTTGCTGTCAAAAAAAAATCGGAATTATGCTCAAACTTTCTGTGATGATACCTTATTTTCGTAAATTTAGTCACCAGAAGAATGTTAGCTTAGAGTTACTTAGCAAAATCATTTGACTAAAAACGGCTTAATTTATTTAGTTTATTTAATAATACAAATTTCATGCAGATACAGGCATCGGTTGTTTAGATATTGATATGACTATTTTTGTGTTTCATTGCATAATAACGTACTGTGTAGTTTGTTTATCAATCTTCAAAGAGTAGACAATGTTGTTAAAAATCAAAAGAATAATTAAATTAAATTGATTAATGAAGTACATAATGTATTTTGTATACGTATATTGAAGTTTTAAATTCATTTTTACGACATTAATACAATTTAAAGATTGAAAATCAAATATATTGTATGTTTGCCAGTAAATACGAATACGCTTATCCCGCCTTATTATCAATAAAAGTCGCCCGAAGTGAACAGGGGACATTACTCGTGATTAGGCAAGGGAAGTAACCTATTTTTGGGAAAGGCTTGTTACGCCGCCATTGTTGCTTTATCACGTGACTACGAGATTTTCATTTGGATATTTTCGGATCGACCATGCCTTGACCTTTTCACGTGCTCAAATTGTAAACATGGTTTTCGTTTTGCATAATGCATTATGTTTGTTCAATTACTCATGTCTGACAAGCAAACATATTGTATTAATATTGATGTAAGAGATGTTTAAACTATTATTCTTTTACTAGGTCAGACTTCGCCAAATGCGTCGGACCGTCGGACATGTCCGACATTTTTCACGTCGGTCCGACACTTTTTGCCATACCGTCGGTCCAGATGTCCGGTAAAAATTTCTGTCTCATAACGTCCGATTTGATTCTTTAACCCATACCGGAAATTTGCAGAGTTGTCGTTTCGAACGAATCGCTAAATGTAACGTCGTATTTGATTGGGCAGGTGCATGCAAACAAACCAATCGTATTATTCGATACTTTTGTCTCTAAATTTTGTTTCAAGTATGGCGTCGCTTCGATACTTCGAAGGCGCTAAGCCTGGAAAAAAACGGAAACTAAGCGATGAAGAACGAAAAGAAAAAACTAAAGAGTATGAAAAGAACAGAAAAACTAGAAGATTTAATGAAAATTGGAATACGAATAGAGAATGGTTAAATTTTAATAAGGAAAGTAACACAATGTCTTGCAATGTTTGCATTGAATTTTATAAGAATGACAGTCAACAAGAAAAGTCAAATGCCTTTATCAGTGGTTCTTCGAATTTCCGGGCATCGACGGTTCAAGACCATGAGCGGTCCAAAGTTCATATCAAGGCTTTTAATTGCATAACCAACAAAACGAAATCAGCTGATGAAATGCATCAGTCAGATGCAGGTAAGGCATTGATGTCTTTGAAAAAAGCTGAGATAGACCGGCTGAAATTATTGTTCCGGAATGCCCATGCTCTTGCGAAACATAACCGTCCCTTGACAGACTTTATGTGGCTATGTGAAATTGACTTACTAAAGATCTAGATGTTGGATCCACATACATTAATGATAGGGCTGCAGGAAAATTTGTTCATGCAATTGCAGAAGCTGAGAGGCATAAAATAACAAAATTAATGTCAAACAGCCCTTTCTTTGCCATCATGATGGATGGGAGTACGGATATCGCCGGAGAAGAACAGGAAACCATATATGTCCGTTTTTCTTCAAAGGGGGTGGTCCATGAACATTTCTTGGATATTGGCAGTCCCAAATCTACCAAGTCAAAGGACTTGTTCGACCATGTGAGCAGTGTGTTGGACACAAACAAGATTAATCCAGGTAAATGCTTTCTAGATTTCTGTCATTAGGTTAAGTTATATTTGTAACAAATCACCAGGGCCAGTTAGCTCGGTCATATAAAGTTATTATAATTCTGTGGTTAAATAACGTTAATTACACATGCATTTAAATTAATGAAAACAGTTTGATAATATTAGTCTAAGAATTGTTCTAATAATCTGAATGCTCTTGGTTGCAGACAAAATGGTTGCCATGGGCAGCGACGGGGCATCTAATATGGTAGGAACACGAACAGGTCTATCGACTCTCTTGAAGGAAAATGTAAACAAAGAACTCGTCAATGTGCACTGTCTTTGTCATAGACTTGAATTGGCATTCAGAGACGTTGTGAAGAACCTAAAACTGTATGACAAACTTATGACTCTTCTCATTGGCTTGTATTATTACTACCATAGATCATACAAAAACAAACAAGGCCTGAAAGAAGCCATTGAAGCAATGAAAAAAGGTGTGAATCCCCCAAAGGTTACTGGAACAAGATGGCTCCCACACTTGTTAAGGGCAATAGGAGCATTGCTGAAAACATTCAATGCATTGGAAGCTCATCTTTCAACTGCCAGTCATGAGAGTGCAAAGGGTGAAGGCTTCCTAAAGATGATGTATGACAAGCAGTTAATGGTCTTTATCCTGTTTTTGCAGGTAAGGACTTTTTAAACACCAATTATCTTAAATTTATTTTTTTTTCATTTCAAAGATATTAAAAGAGTTATAAAATTAAATATATACAGACTGTCAGAACAAACATAACAATGTAGGCATTAATTTTTGATAATTATTATATTTTTTATTAGGTTATGACTGTACAATAACAATATGATTTTCTCCTTAGGATGCACTTGAGCCTGCCATGCGTCTCTCATTGAGGTTACAGAAGCCAGGCATAACTCTTGCTGACAGTCTATGCTGGGTAGAGTCCACAGTCGAACTCCTGACAGACAAAAAAGAGAAGTATGGTTTAACTTTGAAATACTGATTTTATTTATAGGTTGCCCCTTTCTTATTGCTCATCAAAACAGCAGCCACATATTTACTTAACTTACCTGTGAATTAAGTAGATATCTAATTGGTATTTTTTTCCATTACAGCTGTAGAGTGAACCAAAGGATTATGTTATTGGTCACATTTAAATCTTCAAATGGAGTAAGTCCTGCAGTTGTTAGCGCTCATTTGGACTTATTCTGTTTAAGAGTTTAAATCTAACCAATAACCTATACTTCAGTCTTAAATTGTGCAGTTTACTGTCTCGTGTAAGGGTAATATTGATAATGATTTCCATTTCACTTGACTGTTTTTTACATAAAAAAGCATTTATCAGGACCTGTGCAGCTGTACAGCAGCTCCTTGAAACAGGAATGTACAGTGGAGTAAGTCTTAAAGGGCCCACTCCTTCAACAGCTTTTGCCGATAAGATTCTGCAGGGGTTCGCTGATGCCATAAAAGAAAGGTTCCAGATAGAAGAACAGAATGTTCTTAATGCTACCAAAATTCTCAATTTTGGAAACTGGCCTGAACCTGAAAGCATTGATATGAAAGGTGTTTCTTGTTACAGTTACAAGACTGATAAAGTGTTGTCATTTTTCAAGTTTTGTTGTATATTTAATTTTGGACATGAAATTCACATTGCTACCAATTATGAAGAAACTGCAAGTGTTGTGTATTTCTTGACTGGCAAATGATTGTTCTTTAGAATGCTTAAATCATTATATTTTCAAAGTTGTACTTTCAAAATATTTTGTAATGTTTTAACAATATGGAAGTATCAACATCTGCTACTCAAGAAATACTTGTCTTGACACATTTAGTTTCTCTTTTATTTGAAGTGTAGCAGCTGTGAGGTTTCATGTTCATTTTTTTTCAGTTTTGATTGTTGCTTTATATTTAATATTGTTACTACAGTTTGTTAGTTATCATCTGTTTAATAAACAGATGTAGGGAAAGATCTAGGATCCCAAAAGGTACAGGGTGCTTCTAAAAAGGAGCAGGGTGGAAATTTTGACCAGGTTTTAACATGTTCTTGTTATTTGCTATATCCAGGATATCTATGAGTCAAATGCATGTAATGAAGAGTTTAAAGCTTATCTGGTTCATTTGTTATTAGATATAAGACAGAATTAAATAAAATTGGACAGATATTCATCATTTCTTTGTCAACCATCCCAAAGGGGTAGGAGGGGGGAACCAAAAAGGAGCAGAGTGCAACTCCCTCCTATTTCCCTCTAGATCTTTCCCTACAGATGATTTATTTGCAAAACTTTCAAAACACATATTTTGTGGCATATCCACCAACACATTTTAGACATTAAGATTAATACTTACTAAAACTCTGTCTTGATATTTAAAAAAAAATAATTGTACAATATGAAGCAAAGTAATATCAACTTGATATGACTTGATCTTTAAACCCTCTCCACTCCAAAAAACACTCATTAAGTTAACTATTTTTTAAATTGTATTATTATTAATATAAAACAAAATAAGGTAAGATTTTAAAATATCTTCACCAACAAAACTAACACACCCCTTATGTAACAAAATATTTAGCATTTTATGTCTTTGTTAATGGCTTTTAATTTCACATCTGTCATCAGACTATGGAAATGAAGAGGTGCAGCGAGCGTACAGCCATTTCACAGACACGCTTACAAGTGGACAGCCAGCTATATCGGAAGCAAGAGTGATAGATGAGTGGAGACTTCTCAAGAAACTAATCTCTCAAAAGTAAGCAAAAATAAAGATTTAGATTATTATCTTGGACTTAACCTAGTGAAGTTCAATATTAGTATTTGTTAAAGCAGAAATTAGAAACTATTTCTATCAACAATTATGCTCGTACAAAATTTGTTTTTCAAATGTTTGAATTGAATATCATATCAATAAGTACTGCCTACATTTTCAGATATGACACCAAAGGCCTGATGTGGAGCACTGTGTTTCGAGAGAGTGATTCTGGTCTCAGCCTCATCATGCTGTTGATTGACTTGATGTTGACCATACCCTCTACAAGCGTTTCCTGCTAAACAGCCTTTTCGCAGATGAAACTTCTGAAGACCTGTAGGAGGTCACGACTAGGAACTTCAGTGCTAAATGATCTGATGATGGTGAAGCTGCAGTCACCAGAAATAGCAGCCTTTCAACCTGACAGTGCCATAAACATATGGATGGTAGGACTTACATGTAAAATAAATTGTAATTCAATAGTTTAATCATAACAAACAAAAGCTTTCTACAATTTATTTCAAAGTCTATCAATAGCTTATTGATGTTCAGTTGATGTATTTATTTTGGCAATTATTTCAGGGATCTTCTCAGACTGGACGAAAACTGACATACAAGCGGGCCAAGCTGAAGAGCCTGTTGTTATACCACAAGGTGACGAAGTGTCGGAAGTGGGAACCCAGTCAGAACCCAATGAAGCAATAGTGGTTTCTAATGACTCAGACAGTGACATAGAGGTGGGAGTCCCAGGACCCGTAGTTGCACCAGTTGCTTCATCTTCCATGTACACCTCTATTGAGGAAGAACTTATGATTCTGTGCAACAAAGACATTGATATTATAGATGATGAGTGTTGTGACTTTCAAGATGAGGCTATGAATGAGCACAAATTAATGCTGTATATGCAAGAATAACTGCTGATCAATAGATTTTCAGCTTGTCGTGTTTAAGTGAAAATGGAACTTGCAATAAATAAATTAAATTGCAGAAAATTTGATCATATTTGGTACAATTCTTAAGCCATTTTTATTTTCCCGTTTTTAGATTAATTTATCTTTAAAATAGGAATTGAGAGTAATATCTATCAGACCAATTTGTTTTTGTCAGACCAAAAAAATATCATAGTGTAGGCAAATGTTTTATTGCTAGATTATGTCATTTTAATAACAAATGACTTAATAGCATACACAGCTATTAATATTTGTTAACAATATTAAATGGAAGACATTATTTATGAGAAATTATTTTTTTCTTTTTTCTTTTCGGTCTGACAAAAACCAATTTGGTCTGACACAATTTTCTGTCTTGTCAGACCGGATGTCTGACAGATTTTTTGGCCTTTCGCGAAGTCTGCTAGGTATTAAAATTATATCGTGTTCACACAACACTCAGCAGTGAAGTAAAAATTCAGGAGATGTCATTTTCGTTTCAGGCTGCGTTTGACGACAGTCACAGCACACGTTACGTTACTAAAAATAGATCAAGTCACATGACCGTTAAATCCCGTGAGATTATCATTTGACAAATGTCTTCCATGTGGCTGATTACTGATTTCCTCCACATTTTAGCAACGAATCAGTAATTTAGAAGTGTTTTAGACTGTATTTCGTGAAAAGTGTGCTAACTAGATGTATAAATTATTTATCTATCCAATAATGCTGTCTATTCATTTAAGAGCCGTTTTGGGCAGTTTTTTTCTGTTGATAAATTGTGAAATTCTGGAGACTTGCTGGTAGACTTTACTTTAGGGGTTGCTCCATAATTTTTATGTCGCGCAAAGGCAAAAAATATATAAAATGACATTTTAAGCTATGGAAGCCAGAACTAGCATTGGCCAAATGACGATTAGTAATTGATGTGTGCTGCAGTAAATAAATACTTGTAATTAATTTGTAGTTCGTTTTGCGGGCAATTCCTTAAATCTTTCCCCAAAATGTTGCGGTAACAACCGGATATGTATGCACTCAGTCCACGTGCGCTTGTTAATGCGCTAAACAACATGTTTAGACCTAAATACTTGCCGTTTAGGATATTGTAACTGTTAAGATGTAAAGAAAAGCTGTCTTAAGGATTAACTTCATTCTTCTCATAAGAACTTTTTATGTAAATATTGGTAAAAAAACGTGTCCACTGATTACACCAACTTAGCCGCCATTGGACTGGAAACGGAAACGGAAATGGTGGTTACAAACCACTTAACAAAGTGAAAGGCTAGTAACCAGCATATTAAATGTCCATATCTCGCGGCACAGGTGGATTTAGAGTAGTGCACGTGTGTGTGGGGGGGGGGGGCGGGGCGGGAGGGGGGATGCTAACGCGGAGTGACCCTCCCTCCCCCTAGTAAAATTGTATAAAATTCGATTTTAAAAACTCACAATAATTCAGGGGGTAGATCGTACGTAACTAACAACTCGTAAGTGAGGAAAAAACTAACTGGTACCAACAATGGCGAATGCTCGCTGCTTTTGAATGGATTTGTGGAAGGTTAATGTATGAATAACTGTAAATCCTCGCGTGCATAATGAGTAAGTCAAATCAAAAAGATAAATGCACTAGCCTTCCACAAATCCTCTGTAAAACATTAAAAAATCAGCGGAAAACCGCCAGTGTTGGTACCTGCACATGTTAGTTGTTTCCTCGCTTACACTACCGGGTGTACCAGTTAGTAACAATCTACCCCCTGATAATTTATAAGTTAGATTCACTTTCATATTTTCAATCGTTTAAGACATGAACGTTATATTTATCAAAGTACGTTCAGTAAGCCTTGTACACATGTTAAGAATTTCTTCAAAAAATCGTGTACAGTAGTATATCATTTGCATATGTATCAATGTTTTGCAAAATGAATCATTAAACATGTAAAGGTTTACACCCTACGCGAACACAAATCCTGTAGCCGCGCCTGGTGTCGTTCGCGCCAAAGATCTATAAATATATTTTATAGATCTTTGTTTGCGCCCAACAGACAACCGAAAAAAAACGAAACTGTTTTTAATTTAAAAAAAGTTCACCGTAGTAAAAAGCATGTGCATCTGTGTAAATGTTAAGCACGTTTTAATATAAAAGGTCGTGTCGGAAATTGAATACATAACTGGAAGATAACAGCTGAATTTTCAAAAGCGATGTGTTATGTTTTGTAACGTAGTTCACGCTACTGCATAAATGGCGAAAACAACTAATATACGCAGCAATATGTCTACCAAATTGCATCTTCGCCACTCTAGTTACAAAACACATTCGGAGGGGACAAGGGTGTGTCCCCATACCTCTAACTAGGCTTACTCCTACAAGCACGTGCGATGAACTAAACTGTAAGGAACAAACATTCAAAAGTTGAGGTCAAAATGAGCATAGACATGCAATTAAGTAATACACTTTTTTTTATGTAAACGAGCTGAAATATAGCCTTAATGGGGGATCGAACACAGGACCTTCGCGGGTTATTTACGTTGGGTGCCAATGTAATCCAGCCGGAGCCGGTTGTTCTAAGCCAGTGTAAAAAATAACACTGGGTTAAACGTTGGGTATATTAAACGCGGGGTTAAATATTTGGACTCGTTGGATTAACAAGGCATGGAATAATTTAAAAATAATTATATCATTTATGCGAGATGGTGTCATAGTGTCCGAAATGCATCGTATTTTTAGCAGGATAGTTTATGAAACACTAAAAAAATATTATCTTGCTAACAACATCTTCGAGAATCAACGTGAACACTCGAAAAAAATGGACATTAAATAATTAAGTTCTGGATACTTTCACTCGTATTCGTACACCTATTTATTGGACATGGTAAACATAGTGGATGTGGCAATCAAATGAAAAAAAAATATGTGTGAAAAACAATGTTACAGGTGTAATGGTACGGGATTTGCACATCGACTGTGTATCAGATTGCGTTAATTGACAATACCTGACAGTTAGGGAGAACACTGATAAATGCTGAACAATAAATGATCTTAGTTAATCGATTTTAAATTAATTTCCGACTGAATGTGAAGTTTATAAGCATAAATTGAAGTTATATACTCTGTATATAATAAAACATTATATAGTATCTTTAAATAACAAAGACATATGCATTCACTGACTCTGTGTTCTGTCGTACCTCGATAATAACACCACCCCGCTATTAAGACCACTTTTATTAAGACCCCCAAATGGTCGTATTAGCGGGGTTTTACTGTATTTGAAATATGATAAAGTGAACATGGTGATTGTTGGATTTTACTGGAATGCAATCGTTGGATTTATTTGCAGTGCGGTATGAATATATTACCATAACCTAACTACATGTATTTAGAATGTATTTAGAAATATATAAAGCCGTATGTTTACTCATGCTGTCAAGATTCATAGCGCAAGGAATGCCGAAAAAATCGGGATTTTCTCTGTACATGTCGATGATTCTCGAAGAACTTGCAGATCTATCCAACGGCGGCCTTTCGCCGCCGGTCTTGTGAGATTCATTTTTGTAGGTAGTGAAGTATTTCTTGGCCTATTTTTCATTTGTCTCCATGTTTCTTTAATTTAATTTGCTGTTCTAACGTGATGTGTTGCGGCGTTAACTTGATCGGCGACTTTTTGCCAGCATTTTTTAATTTTTCTTTTCGTTACCTTATCAGAAAACGTGCTCTCCAACAAAAAGCGATGGTTTGAAAATTCTTGTTCCAAAATCAACATTTCCGAGGCAGAATAGTTGGGCCCTCGCTTCCTATATGGTTTGCTGTGACCGGACGATGCAGACGCCTGACATGACAAGAATTTTAACCTGTGGTTAGAGCTATCCAGTGGGATAAACTAACCCAGTGTACGAACAACCGGGTCCTGAAAAATATTCAAGCCTCAATGGGGGATCTAACCCAGGACGTCCTGGCTCCAAGGCAAACGCTCTACTTTGGCGCTATAAAAGCTAATTCATATAGCAAGGCAGTATACGTGTCCTTTGTAAATTACCGTACTACATTTAATTGACAACATTTCTTTTTCCATCTTAATGAACTATTATGAAAGTTATTACATATGGAATATCTATTATATTTAGCTTAAGTTTATTAAGCTTAGAATTATTACAAAATATACACCTTACATTTGAAGCATCTACTGTGCCTATACCCAAATTTGGCCTAGAAACGCCCGTACCTGTACTGTGTCTTAACCGGCTTCAATTACCTACATCCAACAATAGTTATTATGCATGTATTGGAAGACCCCGGCACAAATAGGGCACAATAATAATAAATAGGTGAATAACTACGAACACGTTACGGGGACAAGTTTAACACTTTGACGATCAAATACATTGATCAAATGAGTGGATTGTGTAAGTATCCAAGTGTTGTAGTAAGCGGTGTTGGTGCTAGACGAAACGGTAAAATCTAGTTAACCAAGAAATGGCACCTTTGAATTATTATAAGTCCAAATTAGGTCAAGGTCAAGGTCAAAGTGAGGTTGGGTGGTATGGGTGGATTGGGTGGATTGGGGATGGTCATAAGCAACAACTGTGTAAATATCCAAGTGTTGCAGCAAGCGGTGTTGGTGCTATACGAAACGGTACAATATGGTTAACCAAGAAACAGCCCATTTGAATTATTCTAAGTGCAAATTAGGTCAAGGTCAAGGTCAAAGTCAAAGTCAAGGTCAAAGAGAGGCTGGGTGATATGGGTGGATATGGAATGCTCATAAGCAACAACTGTGTAAGTATCCAAGTGTTGTAGTAAGCACTGTTGATGCTAGACGAAACGGTAAAATCTACTTAACCTTGTCGCGGAAGGACGGACGGAAGGACGGACGGACGGACGGTCAGGATAATCACTATGTCCTTTGGACATTGTGACCACTTCTGTTCTTTCCATGCGTAGGAGATGTACTGCTGTACTGAATGCATGAGGGGGACATAACCGTTATTGACGTGCGTCATTTTTTATTATGTCCCTTGACATATTGAGCCATATCTCATTGTGTACATTGTTCGGCACAATTTTACTATTGAAACATGTTTGCGAACCACTATATCGTGTTTTGATTACCTGTAACTGAATGTTACTATCTTTGTTATGTATTAAAAGGATCTTTGAATATATGATGCGTTAGGAGTTTTAATTAGTATATATGCAATACTCATAAGTAAACAATATACAAAACACAAAGTCTATATCGACAGAAAAAAACAACGCAGTCCAATGATATATATATAAAATGAAAAAAAAGAATTAGGAACCTGGCAACAATAAGGCACAGTAACAGCAACACAATCTTGCTTTTATAATCGTTTACAATTTAGTTATAGTAATTTACCTGTTCTTTTACAGTGTAGAAAAACGTCGACCAACTCTCTGAATATTATGAAAAGTAATTGCATGGTCGTTAGCAAACTTGGACATATATTTATGTTTATGTACAAAAAATCTGTATTCATTATATTGTATTTCACTGTGTTTACATTTTTTACTGGAATTGTCTTCGATTTTGATTTCATTTCCAGTTTGGATTTGGATTAGATTTCCTTTTGTTTATATAATTTTTAAATATTTTATTTTATCTAAATTAATGTCATCGAACTGTGGACATTTCATTTTGATACCAGATGTTTATTACAAATAATTGTCGGTTAAGTATTGCTAAATTATTAATTTTTTTTAAATTTTGTTGCACGGGTTCTGTAGCATGTATTATGGTGGATGATGCTAATATTCATAAATAACTTTCATAATGATAGAACCATTTGGATTTTTTTTCAGTGGAAATTCAACATAAAATAAATAATTGCATTTCTTAGCTTTTCCTTGGTTACTGTCATCACTAACATGGTTGGAAGTGATTTTTTTAATACAAACGTATAAGATTTCAAAGTGACACGTCCTTTAATGTTTTTTTGCTATCAATTTATAACTCGTAATTGATTTAAATATAAACTAAAAATTTCACTTAATTATAATACTTGATCTGCTGATGACGTGTGAAGACGTTGAAAGATCATAACCTTTGTTTAAATAATTAGTATAATTCCCTTGATGATTTTTTTATTGCTTTTGTTGTAATGATCACATCTTTTTGGGATTTTTTTTATTATTATAACTTGGTTCTCAAATGTAGTAAATGTTTTGAGAAAGATAGAATTATATATATGTAGTTACTAAAAATGAAGATATGTACACTTTCTTGAGTTTTGTTGCAAATTGCACATCATTTTGAAATTTAGCATCTAAATAAACAAGTGTGGTAATCAATTATAATGTTGATATACTGCGTACTGTCGCTTAATTGGCAGTATTCTTTGGAATCGCTTTTGGAGGAGCGATATTGGCCCGATGTACATCCGATATGCATGTGCCCCGATGACGGGCCGATCAAATGCCGATGGGCAAAACTATATCGGCTAGATATTGCTCACGATGACGGATCGAAATTGGCGACATCGTCGGATAGATATCGGACCAATGTAGGCTTGCTGTCTGGGACGATATTGGCCCAATGTCTATCCGGTAAACATCCGACATGCATTGCTCCGATGACGGCCCGATCAAATGCCGATAGGCAAAACGATATCGGCTAGATATCCGCTCACGATGACGGATCGTTATTGGCAACATCGTCGGATAGATGTCGGACCAATGTAGGCTTGCTGTCTGGAACGATATTAGCCCGATGTCTATCCAATATCCAGCCGACATGCAATGCTCCGATAACGGCCCGATCAAATACCGATGTGCATAACGATATCGGCTAGATATCCGCTCACGATATCTGTCCGATATCAAAACATATCGGATAGATATCGGACCAATGTAGACTTGCTGGCTGGGTAATCGCAGGCCTGCGAAGGGGGGTTCCCGCATTTCATTACTGGTAATGCGTGAACCGTTGAAAGTCGGCTAATATATTTCTTACCTGCTGGAAGGTTTCATAATTATTATACCGGAACAACCATTTGAGCATATAGCTGTATGAATCGCTCCGGTACCATTAAATAGTGAACTTTTCCGTCTTACAGTGATTTCTTCGCTTATAAGTTACGATGGGTCTGTTGATTTTTCATATTATTTAGTTTACAAGTAAGTCGCATGCTGCAAACCCAAAAGTTTATATTCATTAAGAATAACGGTTATAACGCAAACCCAGTAATTGTGACTAAATATTTCATTTGTAGGCATATGTGAACTATATGTGATCATGCTCGTCAAGACTTTTAGTCTGCAATTATAAAATGCACACATGTATTCAAAAGTTAGTATCATTTGTCACTGACCCTTATAAAATCACGTTCACGTGTATCTTATAGCTGACTTAAATGCAGGTTAGACACATACATGTTAATGTTATTTATTGCAATAATATTTTATAGAAAACTTAGTTCTTAGATAGTTCTTTGTTTTATTTTCTGAATAACTCTCTACTGTCGGAGTAACCATGGGTGCACCATGGATGAAAAGTGAAAGCTACAATGCTTTAAAGCCCCAGTCCAAAAAATATATTAATTCAATAAATCGTAAATTGGCAATAGTTCTAATGAACGTTAATCGCATTTATTCGGCTGAAAACTGTTTTTTATTTACGAAAGGCATTTTATAATGTCTCTGTTTGAAAACGCTTGGTACGAACGGAATAGACAATAATGTACATGCTGATTTACTCCAAATGCATCATCAGCTATCGCATACAGAGACCATACGATAAAAAGTTACCGCACCGTTATCATGTTACGATTTCAATGCATTTTTTTTGCATTTTGATCGGTAAGGTGTCAATTAGAAGAGATTTCTGCAAAGTTTTATTTTTATAAACATATTTCTGGACTGCAACTTTAAACGACAGAATGTTACATACAGTGCCAAAATGTCGGATATTGATTGGACTTCACGTTTACCCCTTTTCTGAATTATATGAACGCTGATTGTATGATATGATAGGCATTGGTGGAAAATGTTTCAGGATCCGCAGAGGCGCCGGCGAGTGCAGTAGCGAGAGCATCGCGGTGGGCATACTTCCGGTTGTGTAGGTCCTTTTGTTGGCTGCACAGAACGGTTACGATACCAGATATAGTGTTCATACTCACCACTTGCATACGATCTAAAGATAGTGAACTCCAGGTGGGCATACAAATGTGCGTTTGTTTTTTGTTTTTTTTTGTAGTTATGCCTAAACGGTGAAAAGCGTAAAACCATCACTATTTGTATATAACACGATCAAATACTGTCACACATTGTACTTCTAAAGAGAGTTTTGAATGCATTTTACAAAATCAACTTATTTTTATTTAAATGTAGTATTTACTGAACATAGCGCTGGTGATAAAAAGCACTGAATATTGAATCGAACTTATACGGTTCATCGAATATTTTTTCCCGTTGTAGATTGACGTGTATGCATATAACTCTGTTTGCTTTTTAAATAGTTTTCACAAAAATAATTGCCTTCCACGAATTACAAAAAATAATGATGAGAATGTCGTAGATCATTGGCATTGAATTAGACGCGCGCTATATTAGCTTTTTTATTTGCAAAAAAACCGTGGCCGGGATCTCCATCTTCAATTAGGTCAAATACCAGCTTATACCAATTTATTTTTTGTGGAGTGTATAATTATGAGTTTCGAGGTATTTTTGTAGAAATTATATAACAGACAGGTGACTTACTTCAATAAATGTTCCTTATGATAAAAATACTTTTATAATTCATTTCCTCTTCGTTTCTTTTCTCGCCAACAGTCTTTCTACGCTGTCAGCGTTTTGATTATAATTCTCGATGGGTTAAAGCGTCTGCAGACGCAATAGATTCCAGAACGATAAAAACAACGAAAGCTATCTAAAATGATGGGTTTTTTCGGTAACAAAAACATACGTGTCTAATTTTGTAATGTGTTCTATACGATTATGTAAGAAAATCGTGTATTCGTGACCATTTTCTTTCGTTTTTACGATTGCGCCATCTGGAGTACAATCCCTTCTAGGCTTACTTTTTGTTTGACCACAACTTATATTGTTATAGATAACTTATATTGTTATCGATAAGAACCATTCTTTCCTAATTGTTCCTGTGGTACAAATTTATAGTATTGGCTCGTTATTTTTATTTTTGTGGTGCAGATTCATCTTTAGGCGTAAAAATAAATTTGTTTGTTTCAAGTTACCCGACCTACCCTAAAAAAGCCCCGACCCTAGAACATTTTATTGATTTGTCAGATATTTTTATAAACTTTTTTCCAATAATTAAATGTTGTTTGTCTTAAATTAATAAGTGTTTTGTTTTCATTGCATCCAGTTATAAACAATGTTTAAGGATATTACCGATATGTTTTGAATATTTATACAGTTTTAGAATCTTCAAGTTGACCATTTACCAAAAAAAAAAAAAATTAATAAATAAATCCCTACCTACCCTAATTTTGGGGGGCATGTAACCTGTAACAAACATTTTTTTACGCCTTACATTATATACCCGGTACTGCTGTCAAATACCATGCAATGATATGGGATGTTTATTTTAAATGCATGTACTAGTTGTGCAACCTGGTTGATTTTGCTCACTATATATTGCTTTGTGGAAGATTTCTACATATGCATATCATCCATCAGACTAAACGTACATAGCTTAGTAAACGACAATATTTCTTGAAATTATGTTTAGGTTTTATCTCAAAGCCATAGCTGTGATAGCTTTATCATAACTCTACGTAGATTTGTATTTTGTGACAAAGTATATCTTCAGGGTAAATTTTGAGGAAGAAATAAAATACAACAATTTATTAATGCGTTTACTTAATTGATTTGCAACTGTCAGGGCTTGTACAGTATAAGAAGAACAAGTTTGTAATACATGTATGTAAATGTTTAGTGCAATTCTATTTTAAAATGTTATTGCAGGAGAAAAAAATATTTACACATATATTAAAACCAGTATTTGCTTTACATAATAAAATTATATATTTTGTCAAACCAAACACTCTGAAGACAATACAAACTTTGGCTATTTTGCTAAACAAAACATTCTATGACCAACAAAAAAGTTGGTCATTTAGACAAACTAAACAGTATGCGGATATTCATAATAAACTAAACACACCTTATAACAAAAGTTTGCCTCCAAAAACAATATAGAGATTTGTACCACACAAAAACTGGGTAATTTACGCAAACGAAACATTCTGGTGTCATTGTAACTGTGTCATCAACTTGTCTCTGATGTAGATGGTACATTAAGATTATCGTTCTTGTTTGAACAGCCGCAGAAACGATGGTACAAGAAAATCCGGAACTTAGAGTTGAGGACTCCGTAAACGATTGGGTTTAGGGCGGAGTTTAAAAAATAAGATCGCAACCCAATTTGAAAGGCAATAAGGTCATTGTCCGAAAGCACATCCGGTTCGTATTCGCGCTTTACCACCCTCCAAATGGAGAGAGCTAAAAAGGGGAGAAAACTCAGCACGAATAACCCCGTTATTGTCAGCATGATTAAAGAAAAATTGAGGTTCTTTATTTCCAGTGCTTCTGATTTTGTTCTGCTCCTTTCACTGGTATTATTAGACAGCGTTCTGGTTAGAGAACTTGCCTTTTCCTCCCTTATTTGGTCCGCGTCTATTTTCCTGTAAATTCCGGGCATAGACGCGGACTTGTCATGTTTACCATTGGACAGAGACGTCTCAAGGCTGGTCAGTTTACTGGAAGATTCTTGCTTCTTAAGAAGCGATTTTCTTATTTTGTTATGTTTCACTATTACACGACCCACCAAAGTGTACATAACACACAAAACAATAGTCGAAGATATGAAACAAGTCATATGGACATAGTTAAACACTGAAATGTAGGCGTTGTACGAAGTGTCGCGCGTCGTGGTGCAGTCGTACCCAGTTATGTTTATACCGAAATCGTTTTTAACATCAACTGGTACTGACGTGTATAACAAAATGGAAGGCCACGAGAAGAATATAGAAACTAACAACGAACATGCGCACGCGATTTTCGCCTGCCTATGACTCAACTGTTTCTTGACATGTTTGCATATTCGTCTGTAGCGGTCCACCGCAATCACCAACAGTACGTACGCACTCCCAATGGCTCCGAAATGATTCACAAATCGTCCGGCTTTGCATGCCGGTACGTTCGTGAACGTGTAAAAGAGTCGGAGGTCAACAATTTCTACCGGAATGGATAGCCCGCATATGATCAGGTCGTACATTGCCACCGTGCAGATAAACGTCCCGTGACTCGAACGTTGTGCCTTAGTGCCGTAGAAGTAGCACACCAAGACGTTACCTAGGACGCCGAAGAACATCAGCACGCTCAAAAACACAATAACTGGCGTCATCAGCTCCGCCTTGGCGTCATTCAATCGGAGTAACTCGGCGTCCACTGCAGCTGTGCTAACATTCTCCATGGCTACGCACGTGACAAGTGTGGACAGGAAGTGCTGGTTACAGTGTTAGCGTCTCCATATCTGTAAAACGTGACCACAAAATGTAATCGAAGTAATCATAAGACATGCTTGTATGTATTTTAACGGTAATGGGTGGTACACATTTTCAAAAATTTGAATATCGAATAAAAGCGTTACAGATGCTTGATAAATTGTATCAGTTTTAATTGATGTTTATTCATAAGAACAAGTTATTTCCAATATTTTACTTGGTTTTGAGTGTTATTTTGCTTTTCGTTTTGGACTCTTGTGATAACAATTTTGGAAATTGTTAATTTTCCAACCTGTGAATAGGTCCCTTTAAGGACACACTATTTCCAATATTCTGCATCAGGCATCAGGATGACTATTCGGCTGCTTTCTATACATTCTCATTTATGTACTTGTTTTCTTTTCTTTGGGGAATGTTGGACCACAATTTCACAACATTTCAATGTAGCAATTAATGTATAACGTCCTTGACCACATTGCAAAAGATAATAACATGTGTATTGTGTTCTTGTGTATACTTTAATCTGACCATTTATTTGTTCAAATGTCAAGCAAGAACCAGGATAATCAATCTGTATACAATTCAAAAGGAGCTCCTTAAGTGTCTCTCAGTTCAGAAATTTACATCATAGTGCTAAATATGTGTCCTTTTAACATTAACCTTTGGACGAGCATGCTGTAGAATGACTGCAAAATGTGGTGCTTCTTATAACTCGACAAAAACTGGTTTCTGTGACTACAAGGGTTCAGATCTGATAACCGCACACACTTGTGGGAACACGTTTTACAGGATAGGGACTCGTTGTTGCTATAGACACACACATTGGTGGATCCGTGGTTCACTGGCTTCACAACCCAGAGGTCGCAGGTTTGAGCCCCCGCTACACCCTTACCCACTTACTCGTCTTTCGCATGAGACGTTAAACCGATGCACAGTGTACTAGGTGCTTTGCACCGGGCACTAAAAGACCCAGGGTCGCCTCTGGAACGGGGCGTCTCCTGTATCTTGCACTATCCCCCGTAACCCAAATAACAAGTCTTCGGGGGGCGACGGCCATATGGGAGAGAATTCCGCCCGGTGCACTCGATAAAAATCTACTACACGCACACAACACACACATTGTAAACCTAAATTTCCCTGCAAAAACGCCAAAATTTAGTACCATGATATGACGTATGCCGGAAAACACTTGTGTTTACAACCCCTGCACAAAAATAACTAACACAACAAAATGTTAGATTTACTTCTCTTGCAGATTTATCGGGAAGCGGAAGCGGTGTACGATTGTAAAAATCGATTTTTAATAATCAGTGTTCTTTCACGTTGTGGTGCACAGAAGATGTGTGCACGCCTAGAACTAGATGCAAAAAAAAGGCTGAACTATGATATCGCACGATTTAGTCATTGTTTTGCAAAAAATATATATATATTATTTATATAGATGGGTAAGTACGGATTCTTTGCCGCCCCCTCTAACTCCAAATCCTGCCCCGCGCCTGCATAATAACTTATGGATTTTAACATATGATTATTGTATAACAATGTACGTATTATTTCCAACACAGTTTGATGTCATCCCTATTATTATTATTTGTTTTGCGTTGTATTTTTTGTTTATTTCCTTTTTGTCATTCGCAATCAACAAACATTGCCCTTTAGTTGACACGTCAATATGTCTCTTTAACCAAAGATTTAAAACATATGTATATGATACGTCTCTGCTTTAAAGGGACCTGTTCACAGATTGGCACGATAACGATTGTCAACATTTGTGTCATAGATCCATTATGTACAAACAAGCAAAATAACACTTCTGACATAGAAATATATAGGAAATATAGTTGTTTATTACGGTGTTCTGTTAACGCCATCGTAGTTTCGCTACTTCGACCTGTGCTTATGAAAGGGCGCCGACGCGCCGACACTACACGCCGACGCGCCGAGACGATACGCCGACGAGCCGACACGATGCGCCGAGGCGATACGCCGAAGCGCCCAGACGATACGCCGAAGCGCCGACACGATACGCCGAAGCGATATAAACGTCGCAATCTCGTGTGTATTTTTCGGCGTAGCTGTCTACGATCACTTTTGACCCAGATTTTCTTGCGATAATTATGCAGCGGGAAAATTGAATACCAATAGAATTAGGCACATTTTCTAATTCTAGGGAATGCAAACTTCAAACAATGGGTTAACGTATACCAATAACAATAAACATATCTTCAACATATACTTTAGATCTGAGGATAATTATGAACGTATTTTCTCATTGTATGCCATAAACAGAATGCTATATTCATTCCCGTAACGAAATAACTATTTTGTTTAGCCTACATTTATATAAGCGGCATACGCTCTATAAATAGCAATTGTGCGATGTTCCCATCCATAAATCTCATTCACAGTGTTGACGTTCCATGTAACCCATTGATTCTAGCGAGTTCATTACATTCCAGAATCAGTAGTGTCATTCTAAAAATAGCGCTCGTAGCTAGCAACTGTTGTATATCTGTGTTAATATACTCATACATGCATCAATAATAGCGTTCAGATAATCATAAACCTAAAATTTTAATAAATGGGGAATTTATATTTATAAACTTACTGTTAACTTGAATTAAAAAATTGTGGTTACGATTTATAAACGATTATTTATTATTGCATCTTTCTATCAACTTCTCCAGTAGATGTTATTTAATCTATAAAAAGATGCTACATTTTCTGTAGATAAAATGTTATGAAAGACGATTCGGAATACGTCGAATTGTTATTCGCGTAGCATGAACACACAATTTGCAATACTAATTATACACAGGAACCCCTGATATAGCATATTTCTACTGATATAATTTAAAATCGTCAAAGTCTAATGAATTTTTATGGTTGCGTTATCAAAAATAAAGTCTGAACATTTCAAAAATCGCTGAATATTCCCTGACTATTGCTTTTTATTGGGATACACAGTATAAATGCTTATTTGACTTCAAATCGTTATTATATGAGATAACTAACATGAATGGTATATTACCGGTACTATAAATAACTATATAGACTCGTCTGATACATAATAATTTTAATTCATTCCCGAAATTATTTTCTTACATTGTTGATTTGTTTAATTGGCATGAAAAATTCAGATAAAAATTATGTTAACCTAAATTATTTTGGTTATTCATATACCACTGTTGGAAACATGGAGCTATATGATTGGTTTATTCACATCATATATATTAATGATAATTTAATTTAATTTTTAAATTAATAAATTTATCTCAAATTAACTTTTGGGTCCGATAAGTTTTTTTATAGTGTCCGAAAAATCTGGGGTCCAATAAGTCTCCTCTTATTGGTGGGGACCAAAAGATCTGAAGTCACGTAACCGATCATCTTGGCCGTCTGTTTAGGTAATTTTTAAATGACATCTCAATATTAATTTCAACGCCATTGTCTTTTTTAAAGACATTTCTTGTTTCATCCGCGGCTATAAAATTATGCAGTACCGTTTGGGTCAAAAGTAAATGTAAACACAACAGCTATAAATTACGTGGCACAGAGGTGACATGCACTACTTTTTTCTCGTTGAAAATGAGATATTAACTCGAGGGAACGAGATACTAATTCATGGGACTAAGATGCTAACTCATGGGAACGAAATAACTATGTCGAGGGAATAACTTACTATTTCGTGGGAACGAGATACTATCTCGAGCGAATGACTTAGTACCATCTTACAACATGATCGTTTTGTCGGCCATGGTTATTATAAACACATAATTATTATATACGGAAACATTTGATTGGTTCTCTAACTCGTGAGAACGAAATACTAACTCGTGGGAACGAGATACTAATTCGTTCCATCGACTTAGTATCTCGTTCTCTCGACTTAGTATCTCGTTCCCTCGATATAATATCTCGTTCTCGTGAGTTAGTACCTCGTTCCCACCAGTTGGTATCTCTCGGCGTATCGTGTCGGCGCGTCGGCGACCTCAGAAATGAAAGGGCGCCGTCGCGCCGAGACGATACGCCGAAGCGCCGACACGATACGCCGAAGCGCCGAGACGATACGCCGACGCGCCGACACTATACGCCGAAGCGCCGAAACGATACGCCGAAGCGCCGACAAGATGCGCCGAAGCGATATAAACGTCGCAATCTTGCGTGTTTTTTTTATATGTACATTAAACAATGTTATGAAAACACAATAGGTTACTTGTTTAATTTAATTATTGATATACGTATTTCATATATCAACATTGAAATATTTTACAATTAAAATAAAAACAATGCTTGCAATAAGAATGTCTTCTTAATTTTGGTTTGGGTCAGAAAATATACCTACAGGTACAGTTTTAGTCCGGGTATAAATTTATACCTGCAGGTAAAAAGCATACCTGTAGGTCCATCTATTTATTTTTACGGTTGCACAGAGGTGACCAGCACTACTCTTTTTTGATCTCGTTCCCACGAGATGCTAACTCGTGGGAAAGAGATACATACTCGTGGGAACGAGATACTAACTCGTTGGAACGAGATACTATAACTCGTGGGAACGAGATATTATGTCGAGGGAAACGAGTCGAGAGAACGGGTTACTAAGTCGAGGGAACGAGTTCGTATCTCGTTCCCACGAGTTAGTAATTTGTTCTCACGAGTTAGAGAACCAATCAAATGTTTCCGTATATAATAATTATGTTTTGATAATAACCATGGCCGACAAAAACGATCATGTTGTAGGATGGTACTAAGTCGTTCGCTCGAGATAGTATCGCGTTCCCACGAAATAGTCAGTCGTTCTCGCGACATAGTTATTTCGTTCCCATGAGTTAGCATCTCGTTCCCACGAGGTAGCATCTCGTTCCATCGAGTTAATATCTCGCGGGAACGAGAAAAAAATAGTAGTGCATGTCACCTCTGTGCCTTAGTAATTTATTTGTTGTGATTTCATTTACTGTTGACTAAAACGGTACTTCATAATTTTGTAGCCACATATGAAAAAAACACACGAGATTGCGACGTTTATATCGCTTCGGCGTATCGAGTCGGCGCTTCAGCGTATCGTGTCGGCGCTTCGGCGTATCGTCTCGGCGCTTCGGCGCATCGTGTCGGGGCGTAGGCGTATCGTCGCGGCTCGATTTTGACTTCAGAAATAATAGGGCGCCGACGCGCCGAGACGATACGCGGACGCGACGAGACGATACGCAGAAGCGCCAAGGCGATACGCCGACGCGCCGACGCGATGCGCCGAAGCGCCGAGAGGATACGCCGAAGCGCCGATACAATACGCCGAAGCGCCGACATGATGCGCCGAAGCGATATAAACGTCGTCTCGTCGTATCTTCGCCCAATTTTATAGCAACAAATGAAAAACCACACGAGATTGCGGCGTTAATATCGCTTCGGCGTATCGTGTCGGCGCATCGTCTCGGCGCTTCGGCGTATCGTGTCGGCGCGTCGGCGTATCGTGTCGGCGCCCTTTAATAAGCACACGTCGAAGTCGCGAAACTACGATGGCGGTAACAGGACACCGTAGTGTATTGCTAAGCATCAATTGAATGGATACTATAATTAAGCGTTAATATACTTTTATCCATATTTATTTTTTTGTTAGTCCTAATGCTTTAGTTTTTGCATATAAAGTATTGGATGTCATTAAAAAATTCTTTAAAACTGTGAACAAGTTCTTTTAACATACATGCTATCACTGACGGTGAAAAAATGGAACAATTGCTATAATATGCATTTTTTTTTAATGTATACTGTTGAGTCAGCCTGAATGTTAATGTTCGACATATGCACAACTACGATTTACTTGGTGCACGTTTAAAAATGATAACATTTAGCCATTTTGTAAAATTATATTTTTGTTGCAAAAATCTGAGCTTGTGATTTATTTTTAGTTTCTTTAAATATATTTTCGTCCAGTTCCATAAAGTAGATCTAGCTTTGCAACAATTGAAGAAGGAACAAATTTAATAAAAGTGTTTCGATCTGTTTCGATCATTATCGTGAGCACGAAGCTAAATATTTAGTACATGTACATGTACTTCTACAAGATAATTTTTTAATGATATAAGTGCTATTATAAAAATTAAATAATGCGAAAAACGTCACAAGAAAGTAACTATCTATGGTTAGCACCAACGGCAGAATTATCAGTAACAGCAGCAATAGAATGAAATAAAAAGTTAAAACCAGAAACATAAATACAAATCATTTACGTACCAGTTCACGCCATCCCGGATAGCGATAGATAACCAGGCTTATTTACTGTATGTATCATCACATTAACATCCTTGTACCCGAAGGACCGCACTCGTATCACTGATGTTGGTGAGTACGGGAAAAGCAGATACGGGTTCGTGATATTCACACAATGCAAAAGTTCAAGTTTGTAATAGTGCGTGTTTGAGTGGCCCGTATGTTTAACTTATCCTTCACGAGTACATATAATATTATACACGTTTGCCCCTTACTTAAATGGAGCTCAAGTGGTATCAGTAACTTACATGCATTATATGCACGTCGTTGGATTGTTTTAAAGTTTAAAATGCTAACAAATATCCAAAAATGAAAACAAAGACAATGTCTAGAAGGGAGGATCATAGGGTGGGGCAATTTATACTTATTTAAAAGGAAACATGCGACAGGTTCGTGTTTGAAAACAGCATTAACGGGACTTATTCACAGATTTTCGTTGTACTTGTATTTAAAATACATTAATAAAAAATGGTATAAAATGTCTTAACTGCAAAAAGTAAAGAATCTGGAGTAACCAACCCAACAATTCTATCAAGCAGAGTATAAACATATGTATATACCGTGGTTCGAACCTACCGGCGATATCTGAAGTTACCGTACCGTATGTCGCATTAACCGTTATGCCAAACCGGTCTCGATTACACTAGCGTGTAATTTTATATAAGTGATACACGTGTTTTATTTACGTAAAACGTTACAAACGCTTTGTGTTGTATCAATTTCAATTGATTTATATGTATAAACGACCCTTTATTTACAATATATTTCTTTTTCAGGTGTGTCATTTTGCTTCCCTATATAATATAGTTAATATATAATATATATTAACTATATTAGTCCTAATTATATATTTTGGAATATGTGACAAACATTTCAAAAATTGTCAATTTGCCAATGTGTGAATATGTCTCTTTAAGCTGGCTTGCCCATTGGAATTCATTACGCAAGCTACACGTATCAAGCCACATGAATGCAAACGTTCTTGAACTAATTATATTTATATTTTCATATTCAATGTGATGACTCTCAAATATGAAAACAACACTTTCATAATATATTATAGTCATGGGGCCAGGCTTAGTTTCTATTAGTACTATTTAATTCTAGACAGTCTGTATCAAAGAAGTTATTTTATTGTGCCAAAAAATAATTTCAAGCATGCTATTCCAGTGGCTAT
This sequence comes from Congeria kusceri, assembly GCA_027627225.1. Taxonomy (NCBI): domain Eukaryota; kingdom Metazoa; phylum Mollusca; class Bivalvia; order Myida; family Dreissenidae; genus Congeria; species Congeria kusceri. Next base: position 23,819,377 of record CM051039.1, on the reverse strand, counting down.
CAAACTTGATATATCATGTATCTACGAGAAATATATTTATGTTTAATGGGACCTACTCACCGATTGCCAAACTGATAATTTCCAGACTTGTCTCATATATAACAAAAAGAAGGGTACTTCGTATATAAAGGATCGAACTGAAACCCCTGAAACATACATAAATTAAAAATAATATTTCATTTATAGCGTTAAACATTAAATGAAATGGCCGAATTAATTTGAGGCGTGTCGTGGGAAAACTATGGCTATGTTACGAAACAACCGACACCCGATATATTTAGTGTGTTTTAACCGTATACTGCATTGTAACCAAAGGATGCTTCCGGTTAATTCAATGAATTCATTCAGCTACAAAGAAGTTTTCAATTGTTAGACCTTTGACACGTTCCATCATCTGATCGACCAACTGCACCTAAAGGGTAAGCAAACAAACGAATAATTTATATATTTACAAATCGTTTGGCTTGTGTGCTTCACGAAACGGGTGAAATAGACCTTATATAGAAATCAATTCGTTCCAAAACTATCTCGACCCACGCATTGTTGATATTTTAAATAATTGATTTTACGGCGAAACCCAGGTTCGTCGAAATTAAACCATGAACGGTTGTAATGCTATTCTGTTAAGTCGGGGTATTTAATTTTTCATAAAAACTGCTACAGTGTTTTAACAACTAAGTAAGTTACTAACCAACAGGGAACACTATTTCATATTTTTTATAAATAAAAATGGGTTACTAGAATAACATAAAGCGCATTAAAAATAATCCAAATCCACCCGTGTTAACAATTGTATGTATGAAATAAACAAAAATTTATGTGTTTTGGTGATGTTTACTAATTTTTATTTCAATTTATTGAAGTCAGGGGTGCGATTCTTCCTTCTTTCAGTTGATTTGATTCTTTTAGCTGTATAATGTATTTTTACAATAAGTTGCTCACAGCCTACTGATAAAGTGTGATTAGCTGTATTTGTAAGCCCTAGAAAAACAGAGATACCTTTTATGTGCGCAATCTTTTCTGACTTTTTTGGGGTAATGTTTTCTGACTGGCTACACCAAGGAAGGACCAGTTCTTAGGGGTGTCACAATATTTGAAATCCAAATTGCAATATGTTGCGATATATTTTAATATATGATGATATTTATTGCGATATATTGAGACCTTGTATTTGTGTGTTTAATAAACTGATAAAATCACTATGGACAGCGCAATATTTTATTGGATGGTTGTTTTTACTTTTTATTAACATTGATGATGATGAAAGGCGCAACAAAATAGCAACATATAAAAAGCAGATAGACAAGCAAAACAATTATGAGAACATTCTCAAACCGTCTGTCATTGCTGTTCACTGTATTTATTATATTACATTCTGAGTTATTTTTTTACATGTACAGGTACTCTATTCATGATCAGGGCTTTCCTTTGACCCGAGCTCGCGGGTTTTGACGCGTGGACATTTCAAAATATGCTTGTTTGACTCGCGAGGTAATTACTTCATGCGTCATATTTGACCCGGGGCAATTTCTGGACTTGTGTCATACAACTCGGCTGGCTGATTATCCCAATCAGACTAACAGAGATGTCAAAGTTGATTAAACACTGCGATTATTGGTTGGAGGCGGAGTCAATCGTTTAATAGACGCTGTCCATCAGCGGTCAATTTGCCATGTAGCTTCGTCCATTAGGCGGAGTTTTGTCGACCATTATATATTATATATCGACCATTTAAAACGCATAGTTATATACGCTTCCAATGACGTGAACAATCGGCCTATCGGCGTAATATACATGTATCCACAGTTAAGTTAATGTACATGAGCCCGTTAGGGTAAGTTTTTCCTGACCATTAAACGTTTTAAACACAATTCACTCACCTCTTCCGTTGTTGATAATATCCACATTTAGTTAAGTTCCTAAATATAAAGGCATTGTTTTAAAGTACTTCCCTTTATATTTCAGGTACAATTATTAATGTATTTCAAAATTTGGAATCCAATTTCAGCGAAAATTCTGACCTTTACGTGTCATTTCTTATATCCAAAATATCCAACATTGAATTTTAGTGTTCTAGTGTCATAAACGCATTTTTAATAGTCTGTGTATTTCATGTAAATCTTTTGTTTTCTAGAAAAGTGCGCGAAAATTATGCTGACACTAACGCCGTCAGGTTCCACGCATGGAAAGCGTGCGTGTATCGACCATATGCTTTACCAAATATATACATGTCATCTGTGAATAAAATCTTCATAGTGCAAGAACTTTTCTTTTTGTAAATAAACTTACGTTGTGCAAAAACTTTGCAATCTTTAGCATTTGATTTAAGTATTTTATTGCAGTTTATTAATATACTTTGTAACAGTACAACAATATTTGCGGACCGTAACTACGTATATTTTTTTAGGAAGGAAAGTCTGTTTTATTGTTGTACATGATAGAATTCAGTGGTATTTTTAGTATGTAAAGAATATGCTAAAATTGTCTTTATAATTCCAATAATAGTATTTATTAATAATAAATAATAATACATAATAATAATAATAGATCTAATAATAATAATAATCATAAATTAATAATAATAATAAGAAGAAGATAAAATAAAAATAAGTTAATAAAAAATAATAATTATTTAAAATAATATTAAATTATAAAATAAAAATAATAAATTAATACAAATAATAATAAAAAAAGGAAAATGAATGGAAACTAACCACAAAGCGTCAACTCTTGAATGTTTATATCTGACTCATGGGGACTTTGATTTTGACTCATGAAAAATTTGACCCCAAGAGTCATTGACTCTTGAAATTCAAAGTCTAGGGAAAGCCCTGATGATGTATATTTGTTTTGTGCATAAACTTTGTATGTATTACACCCTTTATTTTACCTGGAAACAATATCAGTTTTAATGTATTATTAAGCATAAACTTTTAAGAGAAAACTTGTATACCAAATATAAATAGAATAGTTTTGGTCGCAAGTACAGTCTATATAAAAAATGGTCTTGATTTTGACCTTCACCCCTACAAAATATCAACTTTACAAAATGATACTGGCTTTCAACTGTTTATTACTGACATTAAGCATGTTTTAATTCAGTCAAAAGTTTTGCAATCAACGTAATAATAACAAGAAAAAATAAAAACTGTAAAAAGACCAAATGCATAATGCAATATATCGGTATGGACATTCATAGTGCAATATTTTATTGCATAGTCAAATATTGCAATTAACCAATATACCGGTATATTGTGACACCCCTACCAGTTCTGCGGTGGAAATTTCTCCTTTTTGTCTATATTGTTCCAGTGGGTGCAGGATTAAGCGTACCATTCCCGAAGTGTACCAGTGCCTAAGCGTACCATTTTAGGATGAAGCGTACCACCCCCTATATGCATGTGTTTTTACAACATGTTGTTTGCACCCTGCTGAAAAGGTGTGATAAACTCCATCTGAAAAGTGGGGTGGAGTATAGCAAATGTGTGAAAATTTTGATAAATAGACATAGGGATTTTATAGAGACAGCCTTAGTCTGATTTTAATTAATTGAAAAGGAAAACGAGACATTCAATTGCTAACATTTAATAGGAAAATGTAAAAAAAAAAATACTAGTCGATAAATATTTTAAAATTCATCAAGATGGATTTTATTTGTTTTATATTATATTTAAAAATATTTTGGTACCAGTACGTCAAATTTGAATGGTTGAATGAAATTATTTTTGTATACTGCATCTAAAATAACATAAAACAAAGCACCTATAACATAAAAATGATGCACTTTTTATAGCATTTATTGTATTTTATTATCTACATGTCATAGTTTATTTTAGTCTCATCAATAATAAATTTATTTACATTTCAAATTAAAATATCGTTAAAATGTACTCTATGGCCACTCATCTTTAGTTAAAGGAGACTACAGAACTTGTATTTTACATAAATACACTTATAATAATATAAAGTTATTAAACAATAAAATTATTCCCATCATATTTCTTGATGAGTGCCCAATTTAACTTATTTTAACTTACTTTAGATATACATCATCAAAGTAAAGTATTCAATAATAATAGTAGTAACGCATTTTTCACTATAATTTACTTTAATTTATTATTGCAAACCGATAATTACATTTGTAATCTATCAATGAATCAAACTGAGAAGTCATAAGTTAATTAATTGATTAATATTTCTTTTTCTTTTTTTTTCATTATGCTTGTAATCTTGACTTTTTTGGTTTCATGTTATTTTTTAATAAACCACTATGGACAATGCAAACACTGTTTTATTTCATCATTAAACATATTATTTTTCATTCATTGTCTGTATGCAATATAGGTTGGTACGCTTCGGATTGCAAAGTGGTACGCTTCATCCTGGTATGCTTGGGTAATGATACGCTTCATCTGACATTTGGTCCAGTCTTCACTATTAAGGTAGACAACTCTGCATCATTCTATTGGTCAATATCGAGATAGCCTCACTGTGATTGGTTAAAGTGCTAAACGAGGCTGCTATTTTGGGAATCTCTACATACCGTACATGTAGTAGATTTATACAAAAGTTTAAGTTGGAATTTAATGCATTTAATAGGTACATTTCAGCACATGTAAAGCAGTTTAAGTGTTGTTTATGTAAAATACCTCAATTGATAACTTCATTGTAGCAAATTATAGGTAGTGTAAATACCTGTTACTCGTATCATAATTGTAGTGGAGTAAAGTCTCTACATAGTAATTTACATGATTGCTTAATTTTTTGCTTTTGCAGTTTTGGTTGTAAAAAATTCTTGCTTTCCAAGGGTAAGTAAAAATGCGCATGATTTATGTGTTAATTCCTTGCCTGTTGTAAAGATGTCTTATTAGAATTGTGTTGTTCTCACAGTGTAACCATGGCAACCATTGATCTAGATGTTATCAAGGACATACCAGGGTACAAGGTCATACTGAAGGCTGTTGTGAAGAGTCAGATACAGCAACTGGTAGGACATACATGTGTACACATAAGCATCTGTGATTTTTTCACAGCTTTGGCAGTGGGTCTGGTACCTATTTTGAAATCTTGCAAATGAAAAAAATGATAAAGACATTTAATTAATAAAAAAATTCGACTAGGTTATATTGGTTGAATGTCTTGGTATTTTAATGGTGGTTATATACAGTTATATTATTATACAAGTCATTTCATGAGTTACAACTTAGATTCACATTTACTATATATTTGAGATTTTCTCTCTTCAGATTTGGTTGTTTTTTCTTTCCAATTGGGAAAAAAATCAACTGTTTTTGGCACTGAGAATGGGTCTTTCAACCGGACCCTGATAATATGGAAAAAAATCATTGTGCATTTAGTTTTTTATGTAATGACAGTTCAAGTGATATAAATAAAAAGGATGTCATCTGTATTCGGTGATGTTGATGTTATGTAATTCGAAAAAAGATGCACTCTAAAAATATTTTGAGTTTTTACAGACCAGTCTCCGCAAAAGACCGTCGGACCTCGGACATTGCAGATAAAAATTTGTAAGGTCCGGGAAAAAATGTCCGAATACTGGTCCTCATGTTCGGTGAAAATTTCCATAAATATATATCTATGAACATTTCGGTCAAAGATATTTTACGACATCGATTGCTGTACGTTATGTTTAGAAAATTATGTCACTCTCCGAATCTCCTTCTGTTTTTGGTTTTTGTACGACTGGTTCCGTCTTGCGTTTTAATTGGTTGCATTTAAACATGTTTGTGTTTCAATAAGATGACATGTAATGACTGTGTAACAGAAAACCTATCAGTGTTGTTGTTTTATATTTATAGTTGAAGTTTAACATTAACATGCATTAAGTGTGAAAAGTTTTGTGAAAAATATTGTTGAAGAGACTTAGACAAATACAATTGAATTGTAAAACAGTGTCCGCTCAATAACTTGAGAACGCATCGAGATATTTTAATTAAACTTAATACATAGATACCTTATATCGAGACCTCACTTGGAATTGCATATGGGGTGGGTGGGGTCAAGATCACCGTTACTAAAAATAGAAAAACGGTTTCCGCTCAATAACTTGAGAACGGGTGGGGTCAAGGTCACCGTTACTAAACATAGAAAAACGGTCTCTGCTCAATAGCTTGAGAAGGCATCGAGATCTTTTAATGAAACTTCATACATAGATACATTATATTAAGACCTTTCTTGGGATTGCATATGTGGTGGGTGGGGTCAAGGTCACCATTACTAAAAATAGAAAAACGGTCTCTGCTCAATAAATTGAGAAGGCATCGAGATATTTTAATGAAACTTCATACATAGATACCTTATATTAAGACCTCTCTTGGGATTGCATATGTTATGGGTGGGGTCAAGGTCAAGGTCACCGTTACTAAAAATAGAAAAACGGTCTCTGCTCAATAACTTAAGAAGGCATCGAGATATTTTAATGAAACTTCATACATATATACCTTATATCGAGACCTCGCTTGGGATTGCATATGGGTTGGGTGGGTCAAGGTCACCGTTAAAATAGAAAAATGGTTTCCTCTCAATAACTTTATAATACATAAAGATATTTTAATGAAACTTCATACGTAGATACCATATATCCAGCCTGGCTTGGGATTGCATATGGGGTGGGTGGGGTCAAGATCAAGGTCACCATAACTAAAAATAGAAAAACGGTTTCTGCTCAATAACTTGAGAACGCATGGAGATATTTTAATGAAACGTCATACATATATACCTTATATCGAAGCCTTGCTTGAGATTGCATATGGGGTGGGTGTGGTCAAGGTCAATGTGACAGTTACTAAAAATAGAAAATGGTTTCCGCTTAATAACTTGATAATGCATCAAGATATTTTAATGAAACTTCATACATAGATATCTTATATTAAGACCTCTCTTGGGATTACATATGTGGTGGGTGGGGTCAAGGTCACCGTTACTAAAAATAGAAAACGCTTTTCGCTCAAAAACTTGACAAGCATTGAGATATTTTAATGAAACTTCATACCTAAATACCTTATATCGAGACCTCCCTTGGGATTGCATATGAGTTGGGCGGGGTCAAATGTCACTGTTGTTAAAAATAGAAAAACGGTCTCTGCTCAATAACTTGAGAACGCATCGAGATATTTTAATGAAACTTCATACATAGATACGTTATATTGAGACCTCTCTTGGGATTTCATATGGGGTGGGTGGGGTCAAGGTCACCATTACTAAAAATAGAAAAACGGTTTCCGCTCAATAACTTGAGAACGCATCGAGATATTTTAATGAAACTTCATACATAGATACCATATATCGAGACCTCGCTTGGAATTGCATATTAAAATAATTTCTTAACAATTGCACATATTCACAACTTGGCTGCAAGTCGGGGGGCATAAATGTTTTACAAACATCTCGTTTTTAATTTATAGAATGATTTTTTTTTTACTTGTGTGTAATAATTATTGGATAACATTAATTGCTATTACCAATATATGTGATTTTCCTGTAAGAAGCATTTATTTGTTTATTCAAGAGTACATTAATCTTACAGTTATTTTGACCTATATAACTTATATTTTCTGTTCTAAGAAAAGACTGTTAATTTGAAGAAAACTATGAATTTCTTTCAATGATCTTCCCTGCTGAGTGAACAATTATTTCAATACAATACAACAGAGGAGATCACTGTGAGAAAACAGCAGAAAAATCTCAAGAGTGATTTCCCTTCCTTTTGGTAGGTGGAGCAGTTGGCTGTACACACAGATGAAGAGTCGGTGATCCTGACAGCCAGTGTGAGTGACGGCACGCTTAGTCACATCGGGTCTGAGTCGGGCAAATCCTTCCTACAGGACAATGAGGAGGTGAAATCTCAGTTCTTGGGCTTCTGTCTCAAAGGTATGGTCATGTATCTGGTGAAATCTAAGAGGTAAATGTATGTGGTGAAATCTCAGAGGTCATTGTAGCTGGTGAAATCTAAGAGGTAAATGTATGTGGTGAAATCTCAGAGGTCAATGTAGCTGGTGAAATCTAAGAGTAAATGTATGTGGTGAAATCTCAGAGGTCAATGTATCTGGTGAAATCTAAGAGGTAAATGTATATGGTGACAGGTTAAATCTCACAGGTAAATGATCTGGTGAAATCTAAGAGGTAAATGAAGCTGGTGAAATCTAAGAGGTAAATGAAGCTGGTGAAATCTCAGAGGTCAATGTAGCTGGTGAAATCTCAAAGGTTAATGTAGCTGGTGAAGTCTCAAAGGTTAATGTAGCTGGTGAAATCTCAGAGGTAAATGTAGATGGTGAAGTCTCAAAGGTTAATGTAGCTGGTGAAATCTCAGAGGTAAATGTCGATGGTGAAGTCTCAAAGGTTAATGTAGCTGGTGAAATCTCAGAGGTCAATGTACCTGGTGAAATCTCAGAGGTCAATGTAGCTGGTAAAGTCTCAATGGTAAATGTAGCTGATGAAATCTCAAAGTAAATGTAGCTGGTAAAGTCTCAAAGGTAAATGTAGCTGGTGAAATGTCAAGGGTAAATTGTCTAGTGAAATCTAAGAGGCAAATGTAGCTGATGAAATCTCAGGGGTCAATGCAGCTGGTAAAGTCTCAAAGGTAAATGTAGCTGTATCTCAGAGGTCAATGTAGCTGGTGAAATCTCAAGGGTAAATATAGCTGGTGAAATCTCAGAGGTCAATGTAGCTGGTGAAATCTCAGAGGTCAGTTTAGCTGGTGAAATCTCAAAGGTAAATGTAGCTGGTGAAATCTCAATGGTAAATTGTCTGGTGAAATCTAAGAGGTAAATGTAGCTGATGAAATCTCAGGGGTCAATGCAGCTGGTAAAGTCTCAAAGGTTAACGTAGCTGTATCTCAGAGGTCAATGTAGCTGGTGAAATCTCAAGGGAATATGTAGCTGGTAAAGTCTCAAAGGTAAATGTAGCTGGTGAAATCTGATGAAATCTCAAAGGTAAATGTAGCTTGTGAAATCTGCAGGGTAAATGTAGCTGATGAAATCTCAGAGGTCAATGTAGCTGGTGAAACCTCAGAGTTAAATGTAGCTGGAGTAATATCACAGGCAAATGTAGCTGGTGAAATCTCAGAGGTCAATGTAGCTGGTGAAATCTCAAAGGTTAATGTAGCTGGTGGAATGTCAAAGATAAATGTAGCTGGTAAAATCTGAAAGGTAAAAGTAGCTGGTGAAATCTCAGAGGTCAGTGTAGCTGGTGAAATCTCAAGGGTAAATGTAGCTGGTGAAGTCTCTAAAGTAGCTGTTGCTGGTGTAATATCAGAGGTAAATATACCTGGTGAAATCTCAGAGGTAAATGTAGCTGGTGAAATCTCAAAGGTAAATGTAGCTGGTGAAATCTCAAATATAAACGTAGCTGGTGAAATCTCAGAGATAAATGTAGCTGGTGAAATCTCAAAGGTAAATGTAGCTGGTGAAATCTCATAGGTAAATGTAGCTGGTGAAATCTCAAAGGTAAATGTAGCTGGTGAAATCTCAAAGGTAAATGTAGCTGGTGAAATCTCAAAGGTAAATGTAGCTGGTGAAATCTCAAGGGTAAATGTAGTTGGTGAAATCTCAGAGGTAAATGTAGCTGGTTAAATCTCAGAGGTCAATGTAGCTTGTGAATTCTCAAAGGTAAATGTAGCTGGTGAATTCTCAGAGGTAAATGTAGCTGGTGAAATCTCAAAGGTAAATGTAGCTGGTGAAATCTCAAAGGTAAATGTAGCTGGTGAAATCTCAAAGGTGTATGTAGCTGGTGAAATCTCAAAGGTAAATGTAGCTGGTGAAATCTCAAAGGTAAATGTAGCTGGTGAAATCTCAAGGGTAAATGTAGCTGGTGAAATCTCAGTGGTCAATGTATCTGGTGAAATCTCAGAGGTCAATGTAGCTGGTGAAATCTCAAAGGTTAATGTAGCTAGTGGAATCTGAAAGGTAAATGTAGCTGGTGAAATCTGAAAGGTAAATGTAGCTGGTGAAATCTCAAGAGGTCAGTGTAGCTGGTGAAATCTCAAAGGTAAATATAGCTGGTGAAATCTCTAAAGTTGATGTTGCTGGTGTAATCTCAAAGGTAAATGTAGCTGGTGAAATCTCAAAGGTGAATGTAGCTGGTGAAATCTCAAAGGTAAATGTAGTTGGTGAAATTTTAATGTAAATGTTGCTGGTAAAATCTCAAAAGTAGATGTTGCTGGTGAAATATCACAGGTCAAATTAGCTCGTGAAATCTCAGAGGTAATTGCAGCTGGTGAAGTCTCAAAGGTAAATGTAGCTGGTAAATGATCCTTCGGAAAGGTTTGTGCTACCATTCTTTGAAAGGGTTCCATTGCTGTGGCTGCATAATGGTGACAGTCGAAATATAGGAGGCTTAATACACAATAGTCTTTTATTGAAAATAGTTTGCATATCATTGGCTAAATTTAAAATGCCAAAGTAATCAAAATATCGGAAATTCTAACATTAGACCCTTCATAGAACTTAGAACATAGAACAATAGAAACAATCTATTTTTGGTGTATATAATAATAGAAAGTAAGTTTAGTGCAGTTCTTTCTTTATGCTTTGGCAGGCAGGATTTTATCCAGTTTTTTTAGAGAAAGATCTAGGATCAAAAGTTCTTTATTTGCATCAATATAAGCAAGGAGTGATTTTTTACCTACTGGTATATAAATAAAATTTAATCATTCATATGCCCGTATATTGGCCATGACAGACAAACAGCAGAGGTAACAATAAAGGAATTGGGTTTACCCTATTTTAGTCAGGATAATTCCCCAGTCTAATAAATGTTGTTTTACAGTTCAGTGTTTTTTAGGGCCAATTTGGGGCCAAAATTCTGCTCCATTCCCCTGCTTAAAAAGTATATATTTTCCCCCTATATTAACCTTAAAATTCCCCTCGGAATTTACATTTATTTTGAAGAAAAAAATATCGGACAAAATTGACAGGAATTTTCGTCAACAATCCCAGCATTTTTTTTTATCAAACCAAGTTTGTGAGTTATCATTTGTGGCAAAACAATTGATTAATGTTTTATAACAAAGTTGAATATAAAAATTTTATAATGCTTTTCTACAAAAACAATTTCCCTTTTGCCATAAAATTCCCCGTCTGGAGGGCCGCGCCACATTTCCCCTAAAGGTGAAAAAATGCAGTATTCTAGCTGCACTTTCATATTTTAAAAATTAGTTAGATTAAGTCATTGATACCAAATAATTGGATGCTTGTGTCTATTTTTAGTTAGTACTTAGAGCAAAAATACACAGTATAAATTAAAATGTATCTTTATAGCGTGCAAACTCGCCATTACACATCCAGTTCTTGTTTAATTGCACACAAAAATGTATTGCAATGTAAATTGATGTAAACTTAAATAAAGAGTAAACTGAAAAGCTTTCAAACACACGGTCATTGCTATCTTGTAATACTGTGTGTTGCAGTGTTTTGTTTTTGGTCATGAAAAATAACTAATTGCTAATTATACCCCCACAAACGAAGTTTGGGGGGGTATATAGGAGTGAGCTTCTCGGTCTGTCGGTCGGTTGGTTTTTGGTTTACGGATGATAACTCAAGAAAGGCTTGACATATTGAAATAATTTTTGGTACACATGTGTAACATCATAGAATACAGGTCAAGTTAGATGTTGGTTACAAACCACTAAAATTCTGACAGAGTTATGGCCCCTTTTTGACTTAAAATAAAAACATGATTTTCAGACGATAACTCAAGAATGGCTAGACATATTCAAATAATTCTTGGTATATATGTGTAGCATCATAAAATACGGGTCAAGTTAGACTTTGGTTACACACCACTAAATTTTAACAGAGTTATGGCCCTTTATTTGACTTAAATTCACTAAAAACATTCCTGACGATAACTCAACAATGACTTGACATTTTTAAATATTTATTGGTACACATATGTAGCATCATAAAATACAGGTCAAGTTTGACTTTGGTTACAAACCACTAAATTTTGACACAGTTATAGCCCCCCTATTTGACTTAAATTCCCGAAAAACATGGACAATAACTCATGAAAGGCTTTACATATTACTTATTTTTGGTCATAACATCATAACATCATAAAATACAGATCAAGTTCAACTTTGGTTACAAACCACTAAATGTTGACAGAGTTATGGCTCCTATTGAAAATCAATTTTTCCAAATACACTGTTGACCATTCACAAATTAAAGCATTTTCTCTGTCCATTTCTTTCGAATTGATGCCATAGTTTTGTGACAAGGCCATATTGTGGGGGTATATCCGTCACTCATGTGACAATTCTTGTTATTATTGTTTTCCCAGATCATCACAGAAGAAAACAAGCAAAAGAAAAACAAGAACGAGAAAAACTGGAACAAGAAATGTTTCAACAACAGCAGCATCAACAACAACTTCAGCAACAGATGATGTTCAACGCCGGACCCCAGTTTACCCGATCTCCCCGCCAATACTCGCCTCGGTACCAGGCCCCTAGACACCAGCCGTACCCAGTCACCAGACCCCGCAGGCCCCCGGCCCCTAATCTGGGACCTGGGCCCCAGAACAACGGCACAAGTCAGGCAGGTGTGGTAGCGGGCATTGGACAGAAGGTCAAAGTTGAACCTTCAGAAAATGACGAAACCTCAAATCAGAGTTATTCAGAACATGAGCTCAGCAGGGCAGGTGTGAAATATAGTGACAGCGTGTCTGATTCTGGTGCTGACAATGAACAAGCTGGCGTGGGCAGTTCGGATTCTTCAAACCACACCCCGCATTTAGCAAAAACGGTGCAGACAGAAGGTGGTGAGGAGGGACTCGATACTAATGTTAAACTGGAATCTTTGACAGAGTCTGAACTTGATCTAGAGATCACTGGTGTTGAACCTGGCCAGTCTTATGGGGGTCAAGAGTCTTGGGATCCCAGTGTTTCCATGGGGATAACATATGACCCTACAGGGGCCACTGGAAGCTCATTGGACGTGTCAGGGATCCAGCCAGGCGGACACAGTAAGTGCACTGATTTGTTCTGTTGCCATGTGTGCTTATCAGAATTTCACACCAGTCCAATATTTTCTGGTCTCAAGGAAAATAGCAAAGTGTTGAATAGTTGAAGCTATTAATTTTGCAAATACCACAGTTCATTCACAGGAAACTTCTACCAACCAAACTTAATATAACCCATTTGTGTGTACTTCAATATAACTATTATTTTCCTTGAATCTTGAGTGTGTTAATTGTTACATATAAATAATAATACCGGGTTAGCCAAAATTGATTATAATTTATATATTAAGCCATAATTTTTTCGGCATTATTAATTGCAAAGTTTTTGGTGCATGCTAACACACTACTAAAGAGTATGCTGTAGTATTGATGGAAATCTGTGTTCCATCAAAGTTGGTGTCAAGTTCTGAGAACTGTTGCAGGCCAACAATTTAAAAAGCAACTTGCTTTTAAAACATTTACAATATACACAGTGGTGTGATTTCCCTCTGTTACACTGATGTCCTTCTTTGGAATTTATTTGAAAGCTTGATTAACAAACTATGCTTAAATTTGCTGAATCTGTTAAAAATTTAAGAGTTTTAGTGCTCCGTTTGAGATAGATGGTGCATTTACCCCCATTGGAAGTGTTTATGAAATTACACCCCTGATACATGTAAATGTATACTATATAGGTACGAAAGACACTTGCAGTGTGTTTATTCAGCCATTGGCAGGGTTGTCATTAAGATTTTTTCAAGGAGGCTCAATGACCAATTGAGGAGGCCAAAGCTTCAAACGCCGAGTGAACTAGGGGGGTCTGGGTGCATGCTCCCCCAGAAATGTTTTTGAAATTGAGATGCAAAATCCTAGCCAGGGCTTACTCTACCATTCGTCAAATAAGCCAATGGCTAAAAATTTCACTACTTGAAAATTTCCATTTGGCTACAACTTTTTCTTTATAAAACCCTATAAAATACCCAATATGAGTACGATTTCAATGTTGTATGGTAAATTTGGCTTAAACAAAATTAAACCAGGGGCAGCCCTGCTAGCATTTGAGCAATTTTGGACACATGATTCATGATAGTTTGACCTATGAAATTTACCCTTTTACACTTAATTTTGGTAGTTTAGATTTTTATTATCAATTATAGAAATTAAAAAAAAAAAAAAGCTGTCTACTTTTGTGTTATTTTTTTTATGACTCAACTTCTAAAATTCATAACACATTTTTAAAATGATTTTTATAGCTTGAACAACAAGTAGATTTAATAGATTAATAGTGTAACACTTTTATTTTTTACATAAACATTCACAATGTTATAAAATGCATTTTCGGCAATGTTTTTTTTTTGGAATTAGAAAATTTTAATTATATATTCATGATATTTTGTTCATTATTAATTCATAATTTTTTTATCAATAAAACCCTGCATTCAAATTACGTTGCAATTATTGTTCCGATTATAACTGAACAAACAACAAAATCCGTTAAACACATGAGTCATCAGTTAGATGGGCTTCCAAATCTGCAAGCTAAAGCAACTGTGTCGGTTTGACTTCGAATGTCTTTGATGTTACTGCCGAACTCTGGCTATCGTCTAGCAGTTTATATGTTTAGCAGTAACCCAGTTTAACACGCTTCGCACATGGTCAGTGTGAAAAGCATAAATCAGTACTACTGTACCTGAACAACACAAGCACTGTCGATAGAGCATTAGTGAATTAGCGTTCTTGGGAAAAGTCAGGGTGTGAACAAAATCATAATGTAGTTTTGTTGCATTGCTTAAAGTGGAGATTTAAGTGGTGGTGACGAAATACACATGTCTTTGAATTAAAATGGAAACTGTGTTACGAGGGAACACTTATTGGATATTAACATGATGATTACATTCAATATGGATTAGTGTGTGTTGAGGTCAAAGACTGGCTTTCACTTTCAGAACAAGGTACACAATAATTTATTTTTATTTCTTTGAAAATTTTAGCCGACCCATAACTCGTTTGAAACGGTCAATTTGGCCAGCGGCCGGCTCTTAATGACAACCCTGCATTGGGGCAATGGTTGCATGGCTCATAGGTAGGGGAAAATCCATCTCATAAGGGGAAATTATAAAAATTTAGAAATTAAAGAAGACAGTGATTTCATTAAGATTTATTTCACATTATTAGCATCCAGTTATGCACCTATCAATATTTTTCCCCAGGTGGGGAGCGGTGGTCTGACCCAGGGGAATTTGACAAATTTTATTTGTGTGTGTCTGATTCCCCACCCTAGAGTCAAGCATATTTGTCTAAATCCCCTCAGTGGGATATGCTTTATGTCTATCAAATGGCACAGGGGCCTGTATTACCAGATCTAAAATCTGGACAAGGTCTATTACCATGGGACCCGCAATCTTTCGGAATGTCTAATCCCCGCGAAATCAGGAATCACTTTCAGTCTAATGTCCTGTATGTGCTCGGCGCTCCTCCCCTGGGGGAAAACATTGATAGGTGCACTTTATACAAACATAAGGGATTTCAATTGATGCAGAATCCTGCTTTGTGATGCAAGTAAATTACAATTTACTCATTTTTGACTCTAGCAAATGAACTGCCTTGCATCATTTTGATGCACTTGTCCGTAGTATTTATTCCATTGTATGTGTATGTATATGCATGGAGGAAGTTTACTAAAGGAATGTTCGAAACATACAGCCATTATGTATCCATTAATGTTAAGCATCAATAAACGCACACACCACAAGTTTCGTTATTGAAATGGAAGTGAGATATTAGTTTTTTATGTCATGAAAGAAATGCAAAATTTCTTTTTGATAGAAATGTATTATTTAGCATGCATAATATTGTATCAAAAACAGAAGTATGACATATATTATTAAAGTGTGATGAACATGTTTTAATACGGTGTAAAACAGTTTTGCATTTACAATCCAATTATGTTCAAGTCAGCATGTCACCAACATGGCATTTCATTAAGTAGATCTAAGTAGTTGGCAGCCATTACTGACAAACGGTACAATACTCCATTATCTCTTAGACTCTTGTGGACATACAGTATTCTAGGTTAGTGTTGAATAAAGATATTAAAGTTTATTTAGCGAGGCTTAGAAAACCTAAGATTTTCATGCAGAGCAAATAAATTTATCTTTGATCAACACTTATGTAATATGTTAAATGTTGGTAAGCTTGTTTGCTCTCTGTTCTAAACATTGTCAATATGTGTTTGTTTGTATTTCTTTGTCATATTCACTTAGAACTTAACAGAACAGATTTTAGATATTGTTTCGCATGTTTTCATGTATTGAAATAATATTTTTATCAAGCAACAGATTAAAAAAACAGGCTATTGGTTATAGTTCAAATTGTGCTGAACTTTTTGAAATTTTTCTGCGCAGTTTTCATAAGTCCAAATGGCTTTAGAAGACCATGTTTTAATTACCTCACAACTTTCCTGGAAGAAGAAAGGAAGAAGGAAGGAATCTGGTTGCCTGGCAACCTTTGGGTTCTGCTAGTCCTAAATAAGTTGGTTCTGAAAACAACTGAAAAAAAACTAGCATGTGTTCCTGTTTGGGACAGATGGAGACACAGTTTGTTTTTGTCTTTATGCAGGGGAGTGTTTGCGATGTTTCACCACTGTCATTGTTTCTACCTTTTTTAGATAAAAAAACAAATTAGCTGTTGCACCCAATTAAAAATGTTCCATGTGGTTGTATTACAACTTTATATGCTCCCCCCAAAATTTGGGGGAGCATAATAGTCTCCACTTTGTCTGTCCGTCATTCCATAGTTATGACACAATTATGCTTGTCCGGACTATAATTTAGCTATAATTATAACTTAAGTCTAAGATGTAATTACTTGGCAAAATGGATTGCATCAATGAGACAGTGTGTCATGTATATGAAATAGGTTCGCAGGTCAAAGGTCAAGGGCACACTAAGGGGTCAAAGGTTAAAATTGGCATTTTGCTTCATCAGGCTTATACTTTGCCATGGATGAAGGGATTTTAAAATACTTGGCAAAAATGTTTACCTCAATGAGACTGCATGTAGTATGCATGAACCAGGTCCAAAGGTCAAAAGTCAAGGTCACTATTTGAGGTCAAAGTTCTAAATTGTCACTTTGCTTGTCTATGCTATAACTTGGCAAGGGATGGAGGGAATGTTAACCTCAATGAGATCTTGTGATGTGCACAAGAACCAGAACAGTAGGTCAAAGGTCAAGGTCACACTTAGAGGTAAAATATCAAATTTGACCATGGATGGAGAGATTTTTCAATGACTTTGCACAAGTGTTTGCCGCAGTGAGACGGTGTGTCACTTTTACTTGACAATATTGTCTAGCAGTGTCAAAACGGCATCAGGGATTATCCATCGATTCTACCAATATTTTTGTTAACTTTGAGACAACAAAATTTTGTTGTCTGAAATTGTCTAGACATATGTAAACCTATTAGCACTTATTGTATAGAGTTGAAGTTTTTTGGCTGCCAAGTAATAATTACACAATTTTTTTGTGTCGCCTGAAAAGGTGACATATAGGGGTTACTTCGTTGGCGGTGCCGTCCCTTTTAGTTTGTGCAGACAATAACTTGAGAAGTTTTTGTGCAATCATGATGAAGTTTTAGAGAAGTGTTAGTAGGCATAAAAGGACGGTTAAGTTTGGTTTTCGGCATAATAGCTCTTATTGTACTTCTGTTATGCCCCATCCGGGGACGGTGACGTCTGACTCTCAGAGTTCTAGTGTAGGTTAACAACCATTCATCTAATTCATCTACTGGTAACATGTCAAGGAAATTCTTTGTTCCAGAAAGTTGTACCTTTAATTGAAAACAAATGTTATATGAAAATAGTTTGCTAAATTTATAAAAACAACCTTACATCGCGATGTTCAAATAAAAGCTTTACTTTTCAGTGAATCGACCCAACATGTACAAAACCTGCGAAGTGTGTGGGAAAGTCATGTACTCCATGCATATGAAGAGACACATGTTGACGCATACGGGCGAGCGACCATTTGTTTGTAGGTGCAGTAAAATGTTTGCGCGCCACGACGCAATGGTGCGTCATGAGCGTCTCTCATGCCCACACAGAAAAATGGCTGGCACAACAAACTCCGAAACCTTAAGTTTCCAGATATCTGAATAATGTAATATTCGGATAGCTCGGAAAACTTAAAGTGTCTCTGAACTTAATGCATGAAGATTTACAAAAGGACTACAAAATCAACACCAGTGTCGTTAAAGATATCATGTTAATTTTATTGTTGCTGAAAATGCTGTTCTTGTATGATTAAAAGCAAATGGCTACAACATTAAAGCGATTACAACTTAGCCGAAGTAAGCTGTAGGAAATAATTCAAGTGTTTAAGTATGGAAATAGAGTTTAGAAGTCTTCGGTCAATTTGCCTGAGCTGTTTATGCTGGATAAATATTATATCTACTATTATATCTACTCATGTAGGTTGACATTTTTACAGGATGTGCATGAAAATATTATGTCATATATACACTGCAGATCCGTTATATCGAGATCCGTTATTTCGTGATATCTAATATATCGCAAATCGGCCGTGGATCCCGATTTTTTTCATGTACTTCAATATTTTACTATTACATGACGTTCATTAATAAATCCAGTTTAGTCCGGATTTTCGCGCCTACATCGTTACTCTTTCATTCACACTCTTGTAGTGCGACAAACAATAACCCGACCCGCTCAACATCAAAGTGTAACAGTTTGACATCATCAGCTTACATCGCGCGTGCCACCCATGACAACGTCCTTTCACTGTGCCACCCATGACAACGTCCTTTCACTGCTGTCCCTTTAATTAGCAGGCGAATTACACGCCGTCCGCGTGGAGGGTGTATACAGTAACTGTATGCCTTCGATCAATACTGACCTATCTGAACAACAATAACATTATCAATACGGCGTAACTGGTTCATTTTTGTTTAAGAGGAAATGCTAACTGCACATTGTTCGCGATATAGATACCCAATTGTGTTGTTATGCGCTACGAAACTTTTATACAAAAGTAAAGATCTCAGTGTTCTCTGCGCTACGAAGTTTTTATACAACAATCAATACACCCACGCATTCCATGCGGATGACGTGACGTTGTACATATCAACATAATTTTCGCACGCTTTTCTAGCAGAACAAAGGATTTACACGAAATACATGTGCAGTTTAATTGTAAATAGAAATCGCGTTTGGGATTCTGAATTTATTAAACGCAATTTGAAATTAATTATAAGGAATAATATTATATTTTTGTATGCAAATGGAATATTTTACAAATGGATATAACACATTGTGGATGTTAACAACAATGAAAAAGGTGCATTAGTTACATTTATGTTTAGAGATCGTGAAAATATGCCAGTGTATACATGTTGCCAGTGTATACATGTTGCCAGTGTATACATGTTGCCAGTGTATACATGTTGCCAGTGTATACATGTATATCTATATGTACATGAATGACCTTACAAGTTATATTGCGATGCCGTTATATCGCGATCCATAGACCCCGCGAATCGCGATATAACGGATCTGCAGTGTGTTTTAAATTTTATAATGTTGAAACAAGGAGGCAAAAATAGATACAGCAATAGAATTTCAGTAAGTAAGAAGTTCAGACCTTTACCAAAGTGTTCATAATTAAATGTTTTACAGAAGGTACATTTAGTATTACATGCAGTTCTCTTAAAAATATCTGCATTTAATTCTGCCTTTGAACGACACCACAGCATAACATTTCTTATTATAAAGCTCTTCAAATTGTATCTTTTGGCCATTTACTTCAATGTAAAATTTACATGTTGATACCGGTACATGTATCTTGATTTACATTTTCTGTTTTTCAAAGCGTAAAACGGATTTCAAAATTATTAATGATGGTATTTTTAAGAGCCTATGTCGTCGAAAATTTTGATTCTTCTTACACTATAAATATATTACATGGTAAAAATGCGATTCATAAAGACATGTGCATGAAATAAATAAAACATAATATAATACACAATAAGCTATCTGATAAAAGCAAATTAGCAAAAAAGTCTGAACATTAAAACCCGAAGCAGGGATCGAACTCATACGAAAAAATGACAGTAGACAGCGCTTTAACCAACTGTGCTATCATGCTTGGTAAGAAGTAGAGTGTAAACTATGGTTATAGAAAATACAATTATGACATCAAAATGTAAACATGAAAAGGGCCAAACAAACAAGACCCATATTATAAATTGATTTTTATATCAGAATGCGTGCACTCTTTTTTTCATTACATATACCCTGTTTTAACCATTATTATAAGTCAGAATTAATATCTGAATTGCAGATTTTTAAAAGAAATTGTCCCCTTGAGACCCTTTTTGATGACATAGTCCCTTTAAATATAGCTCTCCATACTTGGTTACCTGTAACATTTAGTAAAAAGTTAAATCCCTGATTCATTCATTGTGATTTTTGTTGTAATAAATGTTGTAATTGTTTTATCCATTTGTTAACCATACTTAAGAATGATGCAAACAGAGTCTTTATGGAGTAATGTGTGTTGTACAGTTACTGTGTTATTACGTAGTTGAAATAAATGCATAATAAAACTTGAAATGTTTTTAGATCTTCAATTATTATCAAATTGTGGTTTAATGTAAATTTACATGCAACAAATTTACAATGAAATGCATTTAATCAATGTTTTATAATTACAGGGTAAATGTATTAAATTCCATGTATTGTTGGTTGCATGGAAATTCAGCTACTTATTTACAAGTACACAAGATTGTTTGAAATTGATTTTCAGTGTTTCCAAAAAAACCCACATCATTTGGGTTTCTGAAATCTCCAGATCTAGTGATGAAACCCCTAAACTCCCCCTGAAAATGGCTTTAAAATTTTACTTCCATAAGGAAGGGGTTCACAGGGGGTTTAGCGACCCTGATTTACGAAAGGTAGTGGGATTTTTAAGGTTAAATGATTTAAATGTTCTTTTTTGTGTTGGACTCTCAACTAATGACAAAGGAATTACTGTTATGTGAACCCTTTCAGCAGATGAAGAAAGTGGTAACCATGGTATCGTGTTCAAGAACCAGTGCACTGTATGCCTGAAGATTTTCACAAACAGCTACTGTTTGCGAAGACACCAGCAGATATACACCAAAGAGAAGAATTTCTATTGCGAGGTTTGCGGAGGAATTTTGGCCGGAAAGATGTGCTTAGAGAACACTCTTTGGTGCACCTGTAGACCTCTCTGGGGCTTGAACAGCAAGCTGACAATTTTTTGTCCTTTTTGTATGGCATACATTATACTATTTATAGCCAGACTTATGTTAAAGAATTATTATTTAAAAGGTTTGATTTCAAAAATACCCTGTCATTTAGAGAAACTTTTATCAGAAAATGTGAAAACAAGACTAATTTTCATCTAAATTTAGAAATTCAAGTGGCTGTTGCCAGTATTGGCTACTAGTACCACATGCATGTTTATATCTTTAAATAGTCATTTCATTTGCCCTTTGCTATGTTGAACAACTTGAGCTCTGCTGTTTAACCAAAATTTAGACTGTCAAAGTGGGATAGTGGGATAGACGGAAGTTTGAAAAACACTTGCACATTTGTTTTAATCCCATTCCTTGGTACGAGTTAAGTTTTGTGATATTAAAAAGATGCATATACTTCTAGATTAAACTTACTGGTATTTGTATTGTTCATCAATTTTCAAGGTTTATGATATTAACAAGCAAGAAAATTGTTATGTACTGATGTGAAATATACATGCATTGTTTTCTGTGTGTTTAGGTGTATGAGACACACACGAAGCAAATGCTTATGAGGCGTGTCGTATGAAAACCTGGCTTAATGCATGTGCGTGAAGTGTCGTCCCGGACTCGCCTGTGCAGTCTTAATTTGGGATTTGAATATTCGATTATTACATTTTATATCATAAGAATATTAAATTTTGTTAATGTTATAACAAGTGTCGATTTGGTGGTGTCATGTTATTATCTCTTGGTTTTCCAATTCATGCGTACAATTACACTTGTCATATGGCCCCCATACTGCGCAATGGCATTCCTTTGCTAATTGGCAGTTATCAGTTAACAATAGGCCCATGGAGACAGTTTGCATGACCCGTGAAGTCGCCATAGCCATTCGGATTAATTAAGAAGGGGTCATGTTTTGATTGCAGTTAAATATTATGCCCTATGGATTCGCACCACATAATTGGCAAATACGGAGTAATTACGCAATGGTCATTAGACGTTTTAAAAGAGTATATAACAGTATGCAAACACCGTCATTTACTTATTATCGTAATAATTTAATATTTATTCAAGTTAATTTTAATTTCATACTTGTACGGGTTAACATATTCACATACAAGATGTGAACCTATTTGACAAATGGTCAAAATATTATAACTTCTTATGTTTATAAGTTTCTTGTCATGGGAATATGTCAAAAATATTTTTTTACAAATATTGTGTCTTTTTTGTGCTTTTTTAAGACTCCAAATTCATGTGTAACCCAGATTATTTTTTTTCGACTAGCAACCATTGTAAGATGGAATAAAAAAAAGATCATCAACAGCATAACATATCAGAGAAAACAAAAACAGTCATTAATTTTTCAGTGACCTACACGCCATATTCAAAGAAGCATGGCTGTTCCATTTGCAACAGGATGTTTGTGAGGCCAGCTGAGCTGGTGCGACACATGCGGGTCCATACTGGGGAGAAGCCATTTCTGTGCCAGCTATGCTCGACCAGGTTCAGTCTCAAGAACGGATTAAAGCTGCATATGAAAAAGAAACACACTTTCTTGGACTCTGCCCAGTTTATGTGATAGAAAGATAACTGAATCATCCACGGGTGGGAATCTTGTTTCTTTCAGTTTATTTCCTTGGCTTGAATGTGGATTAAAGATGCATATGCGAAAGCGACACTTTCTTGAATTCTGCTATTTCCAGTTAAAGGAAGATTGCTGAAACAATCTTAATTTTTTTTTTTTTTTTTTATTAAATATCAATAAAACATACATTATACATACACATGTATATACATGCAGTTTACACTGAGAATACACATGAGAAATGAGTTCAAAAACACTTAAAGCAAGCATATGCAAGTAAATTATTTCCCAAAATTTAAACGGAGAAAAAAGAGCAACAGTTTATGCACGTATAATGACGTGTTTTACCGGATGTGTTTTCTTTTTATCTTAAAAAAAAATATGCTAACTAGTTAATCTTGCTATAAAAGAGAGGTGCTTTAAAAGGTAGAGAATATTATGCTGACAAAAAAAGGAAAAAGAAATAAAAAGTGAGGTTCATGTCTGACTGTCGATTAAAATTCGATATTTTGTATAAAATCTTTCAAGTGTATCATTTTTTAGGGCTATTTCGTGTTCAATATCAAGACGTGATGTTAAGATCGAAATAAAACTTTTGAAGTCGGGATTACGATCCCGACATTTCATTGTGAATATAAAATATTTCATTAGATAGATAATAAAATTGATCGTTGTTGCGTTTTTATTGTTGTCTAACTGACCGAAACATACTAGTTCGTAGTTAAAATATACTAAAATGCCTTTATCGTATAAATAATCAGAGAGTTTGCTCCATAAGTGTTGCGAAACACGGCATTTCCAAAACAAGTGTTCAATATCCTCATAGTATTCATTGCACAAATCACACATGTTAGAATGTATCAATTTGCATCGATAGAGATATGTATTTGTTGGGGTTAAGCGCATAATAAATTTATATTGAAAGCATCTAAGACTTGTGTCAGTACATGTTTGGTGTACTAATGTATATATTTTAGTCCAATTTAATTCTTTATTTTGCAAAATGTCTTGCCATTTATTTTCTGATGTTGCACTTGTATTAGATACTTTTGATAACTGAAGGTTGTACAAAACTCTATTTGGTTGGCTTGATGTCTTAATTATATCCAATAATGTTTTATTTCTATGTCCTGTTAAGAAACGTTCGTCTACAATTTCCAATAAATGTTTTGGTATATTATTTATTAGACTATTGTACTTAAGAAATCGCCGTTAGATGCATTGTAAATATATTTAAAATCTGCAAAACTATAAAATTTATTCATCTGGAAGTCAATTAACTGATCAATAAATTTTATACCTTTATCATGCCATTCTTTCCAATACAGAGTTTTGTTTTCAATCTTTATCTCACTATTATTCCATATAATATGTTTACTAAAATCATGTTGATAGCAATTTTTACTCTCGTTCCAACCGTTAAGTATATTTTCAAAAAATACATTATTTTTACAAATACGTTTAATGTCTGGTGGTCGTAAATTTGACTCAAAAAGCAATTCCCCTCCGTATTTTTTAACAATAGTATCGTATATGCACTTCCATGAGCTGTTATTTTGTGCAAGAAGCCGCTTAACCCAACAACCCTTAATAGAATTTAAAAACATTTCGATGTCTGTTAACTTTAAACCTCCATGTTTATAATTCATAATGATTTTAGTGCGTTTAATTTTATCTGGTTTACCATCCCATACGAAATTAAAAATCTGTTTTGTTACGTTTTTAATAATATGTTTTGAGGGATTTGGTAAGACAGTAAAAGGATATACTAATTTTGGTAGTGCAAAGGTTTTAATTACTGTAATTTTTCCAAATAGGGTCAGTTTCCTATGTTGCCATTGTTTGAGGCAATCGCTAAATGCATTTAATTTAGGTTCTAAGTTTAGGGTTACATTTTTTGTTTTACAATTATAAAAATTCAATCCTAATGTTTTCGCAGATTCAGATGTCCAATTAAATTTGTAATTCTGACAAAACGTTATAGCTGTATTTTTTAAAATCCCTGCCCTCAGTATGGTTGATTTGAAAATGTTAAGGTTTAATCCAGAGGTATGACCGAATTGTGTTATTGTATTTATGAGGTTTTCAAAGGAGGCTTGCGAACCGTTGTTAAAAAATGTAGCGTCGTCTGCGAATAGTGATTGTTTTAATTCTACCCCGTTTATGTTAATACCTGTGATTGTTCGTTCTTTTTCAATATAATTGGAAAGTAATTCGATACATATTACAAATAAGGATGACGAGAGTGGACAACCCTGTCGGACGCCATTTTTTATTTTAAAACTTTCGGACATATGCCCATTGTTCATTATAACACTATTTATATCATGATAGAAAAGTCTAACCCACCGAATAAGGTCATCACCGAAGTTGAAGTATTTTAAACATTTAAACATAAAATCATGATTCAAAGTATCATATGCTTTTTCAAAATCAGAGAAAAATAAAAGACCGGGCATTTTTTTGTTTTCGAGATATTCTAATATTTCAAAAATTAACCTTACATTCTCTCCAATATAGCGCCCCTTTATAAAACCTGTTTGTGTTGGAGCTATTATTAACGGTATAACTTTTTTTATTCTGTTTGCAATGGTCTTTGTAGCTATCTTATAGTCTACATTAAGAAGTGATATTGGTCGCCAGTTTGTTAAAACAGAAGTGTCTTTATCTTGCTTAGGAATTAAGGATATGATACTTTGTTTTTGTAGATCAGTTAAATTTCCAGTGGTGAACGAATAGTTAATTGCAGCTGTAAATGTTTGTTTTATGTCTTCCCAGAATATTTTGTAGAACTCTGCTGTTAATCCATCTGAGCCCGGACTTTTATTATTGTTCATCTGTTTTAAGGCATTATGGCATTCTTCTGCTGATAAAAGCCCTTCGCAGACAATCTTAATTTACATACTGCTACTTTACAGAAATGGGATTCTTTCTTTCAGTTGATTTCTTCATTTTGAATGCAGATTTAAGCTGCATATGCAAAAAGGAGACACTTTCTTTAACTCTGATTAGTTTCTCTCAAATGGTGATAACTGAAACAATCCGAACTTCATGTACACAGAGGTGTGCTTCATCTTCCATACAGTTGATTATTTCATTTTGAATGACGATTAAAGCTTCATATACAAAAGAAAGACACTTTCTTCGACTATTCTGTGAAATGTGAGATAACAGAAACAATCCAAGCATAATGTTATAATACTGTATGCAGGTGCGCAATTCTGATTTCCTTGTTTTGAATACATTTTTATGTAGTTGTGTATAAATTAATGCTGCATTAACAACTAGCTAGATCCGTTTGAAAATGAGTTTTGGTCAATTCTTTCAAAAGGTAGGGTAAAGATCACATTCCTTGAAACAGCTTGTTAACTTGTGCATTGCATAAGCAGATTTATGATTTTATCCTGTCAATTGACCATACGACGAGATTTGGTTTCAGAAAGCTAGGACCTAATTGTTTGACGGTCATGCCTTGTAAAAACATTTGTTTACTGTCAACCAGTGCTTCCGTTAATGGGCATCTGGGCGTAAATTATGCCAAAAAATTGCAGTCGTATGTCCATTTTACAAACAGCAGGAGTCCTTTGTACGTCCAAATATTCGCATGTACGTTGTTTTCAAATACACCGGACGTACAGAACCCGACAGGATATAGAGTCCGGTCATGCATATTACTGTATTACTGCGTCATACTTAACCTCGCCTCCAATCAATTGTCTGAGGTGCATTGCTCAGCGAGTTGCCAATATTGATTTTTATAACTCTGCCTACGATTCAGCTGTAAGTGTCCCGCTATCCAATCAGCCGATTAATTATAGCGTTGTATTTATATAGGTTTTTCACACGTTTCATTGACAGCGGCTGTTTGCCAAACTAATTGATTGGCGCCCTACAGAAGCGTTATCATCTTTTGTAATTGCCTTGTAATTCGGCTATGTTCATTAACAAAAATGGATAATGTACCATGAATATGCATTTTTGTATAATGGGTTAAGAATGTGTTTGATTTTTATGATGTAAAATGATCATTGTATGCATTTGGTATATAAACATAATGATTTTGTCTATGCATTTAATGGTTAATGTGCATTGACTTCAAATGCATAAAAAATAATATACATTTATGATTTTCTTATTTAATTTAAGATTAAGCAGGCAAGATCACTTTTAACATTTATTGCGCTCATCTATTTTATTGACTTTGATGAATGGTAAATGTATTTGAAAAAGTTTGTAATTTAATGTCATTATAACCCCCCAATCGAAGTTTATTTGTTGGTTTTTGGTTTCCGGATGATAACTCGAGAAAGGCTTGACATATACAAATAATTTTCGGTACACATGTGTTACATCATAAAATACAGGTCAAGTTCGATGTTGGTTACAAACCACTAAATTTTGGCAGAGTTATGGCCCCTTTTCGACTTAAAATTCCCCATAAAACATGGTTACAGGATGATAACTCAAGAAAGGCTTGACATATTCAAATAATTTTTGGTACACATGTATAACATCATAGTATACAGGTCAAGTTTGATGTTGGTCACAAACCACTAAATTTTGACAGAGTTATGGCCCCTTTTCGACTAAAAATTCCCTAAAACATGATTTGCGGACGGTAACTCAAGAATGGCTTGACATATTCAAATAATTCTTGGTATACATGTGTAGCATCATAAAATACGAGTCAAGTTCGACTTTGGTTACAAGCGACTAAATTTTGACAGTTATGGGCCTTTATTTGACTTAAATTCCCTAAAAACATGGTTTCCTGACGATGTTGACTTAAATTCCCTAAAAACATGGTTTCCTGACGATAACTCAACAATGGCTTGACATATTTTATTGGTACACATGTGTAGCGTCATTAAACACAGTTCAAGTTCAACTATGGGTACAAACCACAAAATTTTGACACAGTTATGGCCCCCCTTTTTGACTTAAATTCCGAAAAACATGGACAATAACCGTGAAAGCTTCACATATTTAAATTATATTTGGTACATAGGTGTAACATCATAAAATACAGATCAAGTTCAACTTTGGTTACAAATTTACTAAATGTTGACAGAATTATGGCTCCTATTGAAAATAAATTTTTCCAAATACACTGTTGACCATTAACAAATTAAAGCATTCTCTATCTGTCCATTTCTTTCGAATGGATGCTATAGTTGAGTGACAAGGCCATATTGTGGGGGTATATCTGTCACTCATGTGACAATTCTAGTTGAAGCTAAGAAATGAAATAAATACATAAAATATAAACATTGTCTTTATAGTTTTTCAAATATAAATATAATTAAAAAAAACACAACCAACAGGACCGACGTCCACAGTGATTAAAATACTGAGATAATGAATGAAAGTGGGACTACCAATCTTTTATACTGGGACTTCCAAAATCAAAAGGTTGAAAGTCAGAACTTCTAGAAAAAAAATCTTGTTGGAAGTGCTGCTGTCAATGGTGTTTGACGGACTTTATCCAAGGTAGTCGTGGTTATAAATCCTGCAGTGTATCGTCAATTCATTGTTTATGATGGAGACTCTTACTGTTGTATTTTCAGCTGTATCATCCGGCATGCCACACATGTGCATATTCTGCGGTAAGGGGTTCAAATTCCGGACAGACCTGATTCGGCATATGCGGATCCACACCGGAGAAAAGCCATACGAGTGTCAGAAGTGCGGGAAACGGTTCACAACCAAAGGCAACATGAAGTCGCACATGCTCGTACACTTGAATACAACAATGTAGTGGGACAGGACATTGCACAGCCCTTTGTGTGAAAGGAGGGGGGGGGGGCATGTTTAACCACAAACTCTTCAAATGTGGAAGTTCTTATTTTCAGTTAAATTTTTAATGACAATTGTGATTTTAAGTGCAAAATCAACCAGAACATGGGATGTGGGAGATATATTGTTGCATGTCGAGTACTGAACTTATGGTTTTTAGAATCTGTAAAACTTTAGATTTAGGTTGAGATTTTTCAGTAAAAACTGAAATGAAAAGAGTAATTTTCAGTTAAAACTTAAAAGTATTATAATTATGATGTTTAGTAAAAATTTACTGAAAATCGTGATTTTTCAGTAACAACTGGACTGAAAATTGTGATTTTGAAGATCTCCGACTATTTCAGTTTGAAGTTGGTTAACTTAATATTGGTTGTAATATGTGCTAATGCATTACAAGAGATTCTCTATATGTACACACCATTTGTATTGGTCTCTTCAGTGTTAGACTAAAGTTTTGAACTACCCTTCCTTTGCTTTATTACATGTATCTCTCAATTTTGAAAAAATGTAAACGATTGCATGTTTTTGTAAATTTTATTGATATCATGAATAGTCATTATATTGCTTGTGTGTTTTTGAGTGTAATTAAAAAAAATGCTGATGACTAAACAAAAGTGAAAATGTTGTTTTAGTTGGTGTTTGTAAACTTTATATTGCTGTGAGAAATAAATGAATATGTATTGTCATGTTGTTTTAGTTGGTGTTTGTAAACTTTATATTGCTGTGAGAAATAAATGAATATGTATTGTCATGTTTGAGGGGATGATGTCATTTGTAGCGATTAAAATTGCGTTAGTTTACATGTCAATCGTACCTAGTGCTCTGCAAACTGTCATTATTTCTAGTGTGACTCAGCAGCAAGATTTCCTCTTTATCTTTCCAGCATTGCCTGTGAACCCCAGTGTCAACTTCTCAGCATCAGACCCTGGGCCCCTGGTTGCCATGGATATGCCGGCCAGCTGTGGAACCTGTACATTGTGCGGGAAGATATTCCGAAACCGGGCGGAGCTCACGCGCCACCTACGAATACACACTGGGGAGAAACCGTATGAGTGCAGCGTGTGCCAGAAACGCTTCAATGTCAAGGGCAACCTGAAAGCTCATATGGCCGTGCATATTAATATGTTCCCTGTATTTCAGTAGCACTGGGCCTTAAAAAAAAGCACCAAGTACTGTATACAGTACAGTAGATCTGGTCCAGTATTTACTATGTATTCTCTAATAAACACCTCTGGGGCTTTACATTATTCCGAAGGGGGGTGTTTAATATCAGGCCAGTTCTTTGTGTTCTGTTATATATAGCATTATAAAGAAATCATTATAATTTTACTGTATAGCTTATTCTGCAAACATTTCTTTACAACATTTACAAAAACATGCATTCTGCAGGCATTTGCATTGCTTGTTTAAAGCAAAATGACGCCATTAATTAGGTAGGGAAGTTTGGGTATTATTTAAAATGGGGGTTGGCGTTAATTAAGGTGGGTGTGTTTATTAGGGAATATACAGTATAAACAAGCTGGTAGAAAAATAAGATAAATCATAACGTTTCGAAATTTTATAGTTCTTCTGATAAAGAAATGCATTGCCTGAATGTTATGACAGAGAATTTGCAATATTATTCCATTTGTATTAATATTTAGTATTTGTCATGCACCTGTTCCAAAGCATTGTTTGTCAAAAACAAAGACTCTATAAATATGGAACTGAATGCTTGATCTTCCGACACTTTGTTTACAAAACAAGTTGAGCCTGATTAACAGTTTGAAGACAAACCTAATAGTTATTTTGTCAGGATTAAGCTAAAAAAAACTATGGTCATAAACTTTGGTGAACATAATTATAAAGGGTTGGCATGGGTTTATTTTCCTCTCAAAAGTGTTTTTGCTATCACGTTCCTGATAATGAGGTAATTGTTTTTGTATGAAATTGTGAATTAGAGACGTAATCACATTATAACATCAGTGCAATGTTTTTGTGCAGTTTTTATGCAGAATTTTGCCTGGTTTTGAGCAGTTGATAATAGAAATGGAACAAAGTCAGTCCTTGGAAAAGTTTTCTGATTGTCGTTTCCTAGAGACTTCAAAATACGTGAATATACATAGTATGGGAATTACGTTATTATGTTGAGTGTTGGTTATTATGTTGTGCTGTACTATGAGTGTTGATTTGGTAACAATTCTTATTTTTACCACAGTGTCATTTAAGGTTTATTTGTTAGCATATAGGTCACAGTATAATTATCAAGTGGTTGTACACATGTTTATGTGATTTATGTT
Organism: Congeria kusceri; assembly: GCA_027627225.1. NCBI lineage: Eukaryota > Metazoa > Mollusca > Bivalvia > Myida > Dreissenidae > Congeria > Congeria kusceri. Next base: position 23,788,473 of record CM051039.1, on the reverse strand, counting down.
GTTTATGTTCTTGTGCCTACATGTTGGTAATAATTCCTGATGTACAAATTACAATAAATGTGGTAAATTGCAGAAGTTTTATTTTGTTTTGTTCTTCTGCAATATCTGAAATTCTGTTTATATATTACAGTGACTGGGAAACTCATGCAAAATGCTATATTTGCGAAAAAAAATGAGAAAAATCACAAAAATGTTCACAGAGTTAACATTTTGAGTATGAATTAAAAAAGTGCTGCCGTATAAAACACAATGCTCGGCCTGATTTGCAGTTTTGTCACATGCTGTAAGAATTTATCTGTAAAATTAATTTGGCAGTCTAAAAAATTAATAATAAACAGATGCTCATTACACCTTGAGCCGGAAGCCAGAGTTTCTGCGTGGTGTATATTTCTCGATTGAAACAGACGTTCACAAAATGTACTTGCTGTAAATCCCATAAAAATCTGAGGATATCCCATCGAATTTTTAAAAAGCCCATTGATTTTTGTGGAGATGAGAAATTATCTCATATGGAAAAATCCTTTCCCAGTCACTGTATTATACCAATATTGTTGCTCGCAACATTTGCAATTTTACAGACAATTTGCACACATGTAACATATCAGTATTTTGTACGAAGGGAGTCCTTATACCAATATCAGTGTTTTGTTCACTTGATTACTAAGGGAGATGTGTGCTATTTTGGTAGGATACCTCTCTTGTATTGGATGATATCAATCAGAATTGGCAAGAAACGTCCTTTTGTACAGCTTCAGGGGAAGATCTAGAGCAAAATAGCAAGGTGCTGTACCCTGCTCCTTTTTGGTGTCACCTCCCCCCCCCCCTGCTGCCCCTCTGGGTTGGCCATCTCAAAAATGTTATATGTCTTTTTAAAATTCCATTATTTTATAAAAATTCAATATCAAATGAATATATTATGTTTAAAAACTTTCATTAGAAGCATTAGATTCATAAACACATTTGATTTAGCAGATTATTAGTCAATGTGAACAAACTGGTCCGTCTTTCCACCCTGCTCCTTTTGAGCAGCACCCTGTACCATTTGTGATCTTAAATCTTTCCCTAAGGTTATTATCCCTTGCTTGTGTCTTTGTTTGTTGGCTCACCTGAGCACAAAGTGCTGGGTGAGCTATTGGTATAGGGGACCTCTCCGGCGTCGTCCGGCGTCCATCGTCTGTATACCGTCAACAATTTGGACTGTTATGGCGATAAAGACTTCATTTTTAGCTCACCTGAGCACAAAGTGCTCATGGTGAGCTTTTGTGATCGTCCGTCGTGCGTGCGTGCATGCGTCCGTCATCAACTTTTCATTCAAACGACATCTCCTCCTAAACCAATGGGCAGATTTTTACCAAACTTTACAGGAATGATCATTGGGTGACCCTCTTTCAAAGTTGTTCAAATCGTTACGGTCCGCTGCACATGTAGGTCACCAGAGCTAAAAATAGATTTAAAAAGTGTAAACTTAAACATTTTCTTCTCTGAAACTGCAAGGCCCAGAGGTTTCATATTTGGTATTTAAGATCCTGTATTGGTCCTCTACAAAGATTGTTCAAATTATGCCCCTGGGGTCAAAACTGGCCATGCCCCGGGGGCACATGGTTTACATAGAATATGTAGCAAAATGACTTCAAAAATCTCCTCTGAAACCACAAGGCCCAGAGGTTTCATATTTGGTATGTAACATCCTATAGTGGTCCTCAACAAAGAATGTTCTAATTATGCCCCTGGGGTCAAAACTGGCCACGCCCCGGGGGTCACATGGTTTATATAGAATATATAGCAAAATGACTTTAAAAATCTTCTCCTCTGAAACCGCAAGGCCGAGAGGTTTCATATTTGGTTTGTGATATCCTTTAGTGGTCCTTTACAAATTTTGTTCAAATTATGCTCCTGGGGTCAAAACGGGCCCACGGGGGGGTCACATGGTTTATATCGAATATATAGCAATACGACCTTAAAAATCTTCTCTGAAACCATAAGGCCCAGAGGTTTCATATTTGGTATGTAACATCCTATAGTGATCCTCTACAAAGATTGTTCAAATTATGCCCCTGAGGTCAAAACTGGTCATGCCCAGGGGATCACATGGTATATATAGACTTAAATAGCAAAATTACTTTAAAAATCCTCTCCTCTGAAACAGCATGGCCCACAGCTTTCCTATATGTAGTACGTAACATTGCATAGTGGTCCTCTCCAAAGATTGTTCAAATTATGCCCGTGGGGTCAAATCTGGCCACACCCCAAGGGGTCACATGGTTTATATAGACTTAAATAGCAGAATGACTTTAAAAAGCTTGACCAGAAACCGCAAAGGGCAAAGGTTTGTTAAGATTGTTCAAATTATGCCCCTGGAATAAAAATAAGCCACACCTCTGAGATGCAAATTCTAGTTGGGTTACAAGGTCTCAGGTGAGCGTCCTAGGGCCTTCAGGGCCCTCTTGTTTATTCAATTGACCTAACTTGCACAGTTTGTGTATGACGTATGACAATAAAATGGGATTGTTATTGGGTCAGATCACACCAGTAACACCAGAGTTATTGCCCTTTTTCATGCAAAAAAGTGCAAAAATGCCCTTTCCCAATGTATAGACTATTTTCCATCCAATCTTAACCAAACTTTTCACAGTTAGTGTATGGCTATCAGATCTCAGCAGACGCCAAAAAAAGGCCAGATCGTGTTTCAAACACCAGAGTTATTGCCCTGTGTTTATTACAAAAATATACTAAAATGTACATAAGTCAGGATAGAGACTTCATTTTTCATCCAATCTTCACCAATCTGGCACAATTTGTCTATTACCACGATATTTCAGTTGAAGTCGAATACAGTCTAAACTGTGTTAAGAGACCACCCATGGTGATTCTTAAAAGTGGTCTCTTAACACAGGTGGTCTCTTTATGCAGTGTAACTTGCAAAGGCAGTTGGTATTTGGTTATACATCTTATGATTTTTTACCTGAATAAACATATAGTTTATTCAAATAAATGTTGCATGTTCATAAGGAATAAAGAATAAATAAGTGGTAATATTATTTGGCTTATTATTTAAATAATTTTATTTTACATTATTATATTACACACGTATGTTGTATTCAACGATGAAATAGCATAACTGTACTGCGATTCTATAATCTTCAATTGTCATTCGGTCTGGGAACCAAATGATTTTACATGTATTTGTTATTGTCATCAACCTGTGTTTACTGTAAATAACTGATTTCAAACATAAGAAATGAACTGTATATCTTACACGTTAATCATATAATCCAACAAACTGTAAATGTTGCGCAATTCCGAAAATACTGAATTCCCCACCCGCCTTATGTCAAACCATGTTTACACAGTAGTAATTGACGTCACAGTGCGTGCTATTAAAATACGCTGCCCTACTGTCCATTACTAAACCGCAGACGGAAAACGCAGACAATTTCGGATCAAGTAAACAAAGGAATACGCCGACAATAACCGCTTAGCTGGTTAAAAGTCTGTCCGAATACCACTTAAAGAAAATGAATTCAACAGTCACACCCACAATCGAGTAGATTACCAGTGAAAAACTTATCGATTATCGGATGACAATGATACTTGCTAATTTGTGGATTAACACCTTTTGCAGCAAATGTCACAGTTGCTTAGCAACGTAACTGCCGAACGGACACTCTGTCGCTTAATACACTAATCAAGGTTAATTGGGACGACTTTTAATGGTCGCTGGTCGCGGAATAGAGATGGTCGCTAATTAAGGCTGTTTTAAATATAATTTCCATTGGGAGGAATGAGTTATGGTCGTTAAACGGAGGGAGTCACTTAATGCAGGTGGTCGCTACCGCAGGTTACACTGTATAAGCAAGATCGGACCAGAAACACCAGAGTTATTGGCCTTTGTTTGTGAAAAAAATATGCAAAAATGGACCTTATTCTGGTTAGAGACTTTATTTTGTATCCATTCTTCACCAATCTTGCACAGTTTCTCTATGACCATAAGATTAAAGGTGAAGTCGAATATAAGCAAGATCAGACCAGAAACACTAGAGTTACTGCCCTTTGTTTGTGAAAAAAATATAGAAAAATTGACATTATTCAGGATAGAGACTTCATTTTTCATCCAATCTTCACCAGTAATGTACAGTTTGTCTATGAACGTAAGACTACAGGTTAAGTCGAATATAAGCATGATCAGGCCAGAAACACCAGAGTTATTGCCCCTTGTGTTGGAAAAAAACATCAACAAGTTATCAATGATTGGCTTGCGCGCACGATTTTTGATTCAATGTTGACCAAACTTCCAGTTTGCGCATGACCATAAAAATTGATTGATAAAATTTTATTTCCAACAGTTGCAAGACTTGCATGCAGTTGTTTGTACATGCAACATTGATGTCTTCAGAGCCTGCATTAACATCATTTATCATCATTGGACAGGAAATTATCAAAGAAAAAGCAAAACTTTACCTTATAGCACAGCCATCGCAATTATCACATTGCAACTAGTTCTCCAAAACTGTCTGGGAAAAAGACTTCAAAATCTACTGTTTCTGCATTTTCCAGCATTGCCAATGACTTAATGAAAGAGGGTCAGGTAAGAATATCGAGAAAAACGATTTGAGAACCATAAGCAAAAAACACGCACATCCATAACGCAACTCATACTTTAGTTAGCCCATTGCACTAACCGATGTTTTAAATAAAAACTGATCCTATCCCCCTCTGCGTATTGTTCAGATACCTTAATTTTCAAACCTGTCACATCAGTATGGTCTTCATCTACACCAGTTCTCAGGTGAGCGCTTTGGGCCATCATGGCCCTCTTGTTTTCACTTCTCTTTAATGTATGATGGAGACAAAATATAACAAAACATACGAGAATTCTTATTTATTACAGATGCAAATTCATGGAGAGCAAAGACGGATCGTAACAAGTACCAGTTCACGTGCGAGGTGTGCCACAGGGCATTCAGGTTCAACTGGCAGGTGGCACGACACATGAGGACACATACTGGGGAGAAACCGTATGAGTGTCACGTGTGTCATAGGAAGTTCAACCAGAAGTGTAGTGTCAAGTCCCACATGTTAACACACACCCGCGTAGAACTGGAGGGTTTGACACACTTGTAGTGGTAAATGAATACTCTGACACAGGTGTGACACAGTTGACACATCTTATGATGTTGACACTTGTACACAGAAACCTTATGAGTATCATGTGTCTGACAGGAAGCTCCACCAGAAGTGTAGTGTCAAGTCCCATATGTTGGCACACACCCTTGTGGAATTGGATGGTTTGACCCACTTGTAGTGTGAATATGTTGACACATGTTGGGAAGGGCAGTGAAAACTGAAAGGCATGCTGTAGAGACTGGAAAAGTTGACACATTGTTCAAGTTGAATTATTTACAGAGAAACCTTACAAGTGTAAAATGTGTCATGCGCAGTTAAACCAGAAGTGTTGTGTCAAGTCTTACATGTTGACACATACCAGGGTGAAATTTGATGGTTTGACAAACTCGTAGTGGTAAATGAATACTCTTACACATGTGTGAGGAAGACACACATGCCCACACATTGTACAAGTTGACACATTTTGCAGGTTAACACAATGTACAAGTTAACACATTTGGCTGTCTTTGTTAATTTGCAGCGGAAACTGTACAAGTTGACCCATTTACAATTGGAACTGTGCAAGTTGACCCACTTACAGTAGGACCAGTGCAAGTTGACCCATTTACAATAGGAACTGTGCAAATTGACCAATTTACAATAGGAACTGTGCAAGTTGACCCATTTACAATAGGAACTGTGCAGATTGACCCATTTACAAACGGAACTGTACATGTTGACCCATTTACAAACGGAACTGTGCAAATTGACCCATTTACAATAGGAACTGTGCAAATTGACCCATTTACAATAGGAACTGTACATGTTGACCCATTTACAATAGGAACTGTGCAAGTTGACCCATTTACAATAGGAACTGTGCAAGTTGACCCATTTGCAATAGGAACTGTGCAAGTTGACCCATTTACAATAGGAACTGTGCAAGTTGACACATTTACAAACGGAACTGTACATGTTGACACATTTACAATTGGAACTCTGCAAGTTGACACATTTACAATTGGAACTTGCAAATTGACACATTTGCAATAGAAACTGTACACATTTACACATTGCCCATGTTGGCACATTATCAATAACACCAGTTGAATTGACACATTCTAATTGACACATTACCTGTAGATAATTTAACACATTGTAAAAGTTGACATATTTTTAGTAGAAACTACATTTGTTTGTACATTAGAGTTAGACCGTCTTTGTATATTTCAAGTTATATAAATATTAAGCGGCTGTAAATGTAGTATCAGGTTAAAATGTTGACTTGCAATGGTATTCATAATTTTATAGTACAGTTGTGCTGCCGTTTATGTCTGTTGAAATAAACAAAATAACTCTTAGATGTGTGTGATTCTTGTTACAACTTGCATACATGTACATGATTTCTTGCCTCCTGAAATATCACATGTGAATAATGTATATTCGTTGCAGTACATTTCTTTCTGCATTAAAGTCTGCACAAATTACAGAGACAGTTACAGCTCTCTGTGAGTGACTACACCAACAGCCACCAGGGGTGGTTAAGTCAATTGTCCCTCTTACCCAGCTTGTCCCAGTGCATTGTGCATGTACGGCCAAGTTCAATCTTCCCAACGTTTGCTATAAAATTACTGTACAGACAAGCATAACTTTTTTGTATTCAAAAAACGTACGTGAAACGCAAAATGAGATTTCACCACCCTTAACAATGCCTGTTAACTCCATTACAGTTGGAGGTGGAAGCCCTATGAAGTTCAAAGACTTTCAGCAGTACCCGTGCCCGATTTGTCAGCGTCTGTTTCGCTACAACTGGCTCGTCACACGCCACATGAGAACCCACACGGGGGAGAAACCGTTCCAGTGTTCAGCATGTGAGAAGTGCTTTCGTCGACGAGATCAGCTCAACAAGCACGTGTTGATAGAACACGAGATTGCAAAGTGCGAACTCTCGAGGCTTGATAGTACTCAGAACAATTGATGAAGTGATGGAGTGGATGGATTTATGTTTGCGCCGAAGTGGTGGTGAATTGTGCTTTGTGGATGGAACTAAAGAAATTTTTGTGATGAGTTTTAGATTCTAACATGACACACGCAGAGTTTTCTATAGATAAAGAAGAAAAATTTCCATTGTTAAATTGCCAATAAACAACCCAAATAGTAGTTCAAAAACTATAAAGTATAGTTTGCATTTTAATGGCAGAAAATGTTGTCAGGTCATGTTAGAATCAAAATAGATTTCCCTTTATGGTTTTTTATCTGTAAATAAACAATGATTTTTCATTGTGATGCGTTAACACCCTCATGGTCCAGCATGTATGGATTTCCAAGGTCAAGGTCACAATTCAAGGTCAAAGGTCAAATATAAGAAATAAATCCTTAACACTCAGTCCGAAGCATATCTTCGTCCAGCATGGATGGATTTTTAAATAACTTGGAAGAAGTGACAAGCATGGTGATTTGTAGTGTTGCGCGCAAGAACCAGGTCCCGAGGTCTAAGGTCAAGGTCACAATTCAAGGACAAAGGCGTAGTGGTGGCGTCAACTTTTCGTTTCCGCTCTCTTGAGACCGAATTGAGCTATTGTAATGAAACTTAATACATAGATACCTTATTGCCAGACCTCGTTTGGGATTGCACATGGGGTGGGCGGGGTCAAGGTCAGTTTTACTAAAAATAGAAAAACGGTTTCCGCTCATTAACTTGAGATATTTTAATGAAACTTAATACATAGATACCTTATATCGAGACCTCGCTTGGGATTGCATATGGGGTGAGTGGGGTCATAGTCAACGTCACTGTTACTAAAAATAGAAAAACTGTTTCTGCCTAATAACTTGAGCATGCATTGAGTTATTTTAATTAAAGTTAATACATAGATACCGTATATCGAGACCTCGCTTGGGATTGCATATGGGGTGGGTGGGGTCAAGGTCACTGTTACTCTCTCAATAACTTGAGCATGCATTGAGATATTTTAATGAAACTTATTACATAGATACCTCATAGTGAGACCTCGCTTGAGATTGCATGTGGGTGGGTGGGGTCAAGGTCACTGTTACTAAAAATAGAAAACAGTTTCTGCTCAATAACTTGAGCACGCATTGAGATATTTTAATGAAACTTAATACATAGACACCTTATATCAAGACCTCGCTTGGGATTGCATATGGGGTGGGTGGGGTCAAGGTCACTGTTACTAAAAATAGAAAACAGTTTCTGCTCAATAACTTGAGCACGCATTGAGATATTTTAATGAAACTTAATACATAGATACCTTATATCAAGACCTCGCTTGGGATTGCATATGGGGTGGGTGGGGTCAAGGTCACTGTTACTAAAAGTAGAAAAACAGTTTCCTCTCACTAACTTGAACATGCATTGAGATATTTTAATGAAACTTAATACATAAATACTTAACATTGAGACCTTGCTTGGGATTGCATATGGGGTGGGTGGGGTCAAGGTTATGGTTACTAAAAATAGAAAAATGGTTTCCCCTCAAAAACTTGACAATAAATTGAGGTATTTCAATGAAACTTCATTCATAAATACCTTATATCAGGACCACGCTTAGGATTGCATGGGGTGGATAGACTCAAGGTCAAGGTCACCATTATTAAAAATAGAAAAATGGTTTCCACTCAAAAACTTGAGAACACATTGAGATATTTTCATACATAGATACCTTACATTGAGACCTCGCTTGGGATTGCGTATAGGATGGGTGTGGTCAAGGTCACCGTTACTGAAAAAAAAAAAAGGTTTTCCGCTTAGAACTTGACAACACATTGAGATATTTTAATGAAACATCATACATATATATCTTATAACTAGACCTCCCGTGGGATTGCATATGGGGTGGGTGGGATCAAGGTCAAGGTCACCATTACTAAAAATAGACAAACAGTTTCTGCTCAATAGCATGAGAGACATCAAGCTATTTTAATGAAACTTAAAATGTAGATACCTTATATCTAGGCCTTGCTTGGGATTGCATATGGGGTTGGTCAAGGTCACCATTACTTAAAATTTTATTTTTGTGCTGACTTTAATGCAATTCATTTGAAAAATTTGGTTTTAAGGGAATTTCCATGTTTCTTGTTTATTTTTATCATCTTGATTATAGATTTAAGAATATATATGGAATAGTTTTTGATACCTCAACTCACCACACAGAGAGGCTTTGGAGATGAATTAGATGCACAAATAGATCTACCATGACTCTACCTTAATAGTTTTGAATTGTTTCTCTTGAATCTTTACCCCTTAAAAGTTCCTTTGACTGGGGTATCTTTGTGACAATGGCACTCTTGTGTTGCTTCTGAGAGTAAACAGATGTTTGAACAATAATCTTAAAGTATTTTGACAATGTGCATGAGTGCATTGCTTCGAGACCTAAATAAAAGTATGGAACTTGAGAAAGCATCATCATCTAATAACTTGCCACAGTTGTTGCATGTTTTAATGTAAATGTTTAAACTAGTTAATTTAGTCACTAAATGAAATTTGTATGACATTCAGAACTTCAGAGACATTGTTAGTGTTTATTGACATTTGCTTATAATGGGATGTGATTTATATTATATTTGCTATATTTGTATTTATAATTTATTTTTATGAGTTATTACATTAAATTTTAGTATACTGTGTTTTAGTGAATGAATTTCTGTGGTTTATTAAATACAATTTTGAAAATTCCAAATTCCTTTATGTTTTATATATTTTGTATTTTATTTATATTTGAAAAATTACATGGAATATGCAGCTAACCTTTGTTATCTCGTACAAGCATATTTCTTAGTGCCACATACTTTGAAATAAAAGCGTGAAAAATAATTATTTCTGCTGATATGAGTTGGTGTGTGAAACATAGATAAACTGTGGTGTGTACTTTAATTTTTGTTTGAAATCCAGTACCTGCTTTGTAATATCCAGCAATTAATGTTCATGTCAGAGTGTATGTTAGAGACTTGTTGTGGGAAAACCGGACTTAATTCAATTGCATAAAGTGTTGTCCCGTGTGCCGACTGTACAGGCTGATCCGGGACAGCACTTTCCACTTTCATTGTATATTCTGTTTCAAAAAAGATTCTTCTAAACATAAATCCACTTCAGGCGGAACGTTCCGTCCTGGATCAGCCTGTGTGGACTGCTATTTTAGGCAATAGAATGCAAAAAAACCCCAAAACATCGAATGCATAATCAATGTCTAGGCCCTTTGGCTACAAACTTCAGATACATTATAAGTTAATCTAAAAAAACATTCTTCAATAATTAACGTTATGTTATATTAAAAAGAAAAAACATATTAATTTGGGAATCACTGGACACTTCAAGTAAACAATAGTTATTAATATAGTTGATAAATGATAATAAAGCAACGCTAAGCACGATGTTATGAACATATGATGAGTTTAAAGTTAAGAATATGATTTTTCTGAAATACACCCCAGAACTGTTTGTTTTATTTTCAAAAAGATTTTTTAGGAAAATATAAAAGTTGCGCTTAAAATTTAAAAAAAACAAGTCACAAACTGATTCTCTTGCTGTTTACAGGCCCAGTACAGCCGAGTCCTACAGGGCTGTCCATGAATCTGCAGTTTGCATGTACCGTCTGTCATCGACTTTTCCGATACAGGTGGCAGGTCACAAGACACATGAGAATTCACACCGGAGAGAAACCCTTCAAGTGTGATGTGTGCGGGAAGATATTCAATCAGAAGAACTCATGTCAAAGGCATTTAATGACCCATATGAACTATTTGATGCCGAATAGTGCTTTGCCTTGCCAGTCGGCCAGTGTCAGTCCTTTCTTTGTTGACCAAAAATAGACCAAAAATAGACAAACGTGTGTATTTCTTTCACCTTTCTTGTGATTTCTTGCAAAAGTTATTGTTTAATTTCGATGTAAAGGTATGAAAATACAGCTTAACTACATTACCTTGAAGTTGCAGGGAATTATAATGACTTCGACATATCCAAGTTTGACATTCTCTTTAAAAGTGTTACTGCAAATAACTGGTAAATTATACTATAAAATAGCGGTCATGTATGTATATACAGGATTGAAAAGTCTTATTTTTTTAAGGAATATATTTTCATATACAAATGTATATTCATTTAAATTTTTCCCCAAGAGTCAAACATTGTTTTTGTTTATGGTATACATTCAATACATAATTAATTGCTAGCTAGTTGTGCTATAAAATGGATGGACCCAACTTATCACAACGTATCACAAGCTCCTAGATAGACAATGGATGGACCCAACTTATCACAACGTATCACAAGCTCCTAGATAGACAATGGATGGACCCAACTTATCACAACGTATCACAAGCTCCTAGATAGACAATGGATGGATCCAACTTATCACAACGTATCAGAAGCTCCTAGATAGACAATGGATGGACCCAACTTATCACAACGTATCACAAGCTCCTAGATAGACAATGGATGGACCCAACTTATCACAACGTATCACAAGCTCCTAGATAGACAATGGTTGGACCCAACTTATCACAATGTATCACAAGCTCCTAGATAGACAATGGATGGACCCAACTTATCACAACGTATCACAAGCTCCTAGATAGACAATGTGAAAGCTGGTATACTGTACATTTGTATTATTATTCTTGGTTAGTGTCGTGATATATTTTTGCCTAATTTAATAATGGTTTTACTGATTTTAAGTATGCTTATGTTCGAAAATAAATGATTGGAGCGTGTCGTCAGAAAACCGGGCTTAATGCATATGCGTAAAGTGGATTTATGTATAGAATAGATTTATGTATATAAAATACTATAAATGCGGAAAGTGTTGTCCCCCATTAGCCTGTGCGCATTGCACAGGCTAATCCGGGACGACATTTTACACACATGCATTAAGCCTGGTTTTCCCGAGACATGCCTCAATTATCTAATACAACTGTGTTACGTTGCTAGTGTTTGATTCCTGTGTACTATCACATGTTCCTTTTGCGCTTTACATTTTAGATACTAGATGCAAAAGTAGCGAGAGTAATGGTTCAGCACTGTGATACAATGCATTTAAGCCATTTTAAACGAAATTTGGTGCATAGATAAATATTGCTCTGTTGTGCTTCGTTACCCAATAACACATTGTAATGAGTAAAAGATTTGTTGGAATTAAATCACAAGATTAGTGGGAATCCTTGCGAGCACGTTAAATAGTGTATGTGTAGAAATACAATTGCAACAGCCAGAGGCATGATTGTATTTTATGTATGTACCAATTCAGATGACATTCAAACAATACTAAAACAGGCTAGACATGAATACTGAGTATACATTCATGCTCGTCTGTTTGTCCTTTGTTTTATTATCAAAGGTCATTAATCATTTTAAAAAGCACAATTTTTAATGCACAGTTTCCCTAAATAAAGTGTACCGTTTCTTATTCACGCTGGCTGCAGGCCCATGGCACGGCAACTGCTGCATTATCATCAGCATTTCATTAACCATTTCTATTTTCCTATTCACAGATGCCACAGGTTCGTTGCCTGGCAACCAGTGTATCATCTGCAGCAAGTGCTTCCCGTACCGGTCAGCCCTGGAGATTCACATGCGGATTCATACTGGAGAGAAACCGTACGGATGCTCCGTGTGCGGGATGAGGTTCGCCCGGAAAGACCGCTGGAAAGTACATATGTTAAAGCACACAAATATGCCACATACGCCATAAACCGAGATACCCATCACAACTGTGTTAAATATTGTTTCCATCAAACAATGAATATTGTTACTCTGTGTATAAGACGAGGTGTACCTGGAAAGACTGCTGGAAGATACATAATGCTGAAGCACACCAATATGCCCAATCAGCTTTAAGCTGAGATAGGCATCACAAATTGTAATTTTTTCCTATATCAAAAAATATATTGTATGCTACAGTTTATTTTCACTCAATAACAGCATGAGGTTTGCCCAGAGAGACCGCCGGAAGGTACATATGCTGAAGTACATCAATATGCCAGATTCACCATGAACTGAGATACCCATTGCAAATTTGTCAGATTTTTCCTGCATAAAATATGTTTTAAACACTATATTCTTAATTTGTGTGGGAAATGAGGTTTGCCCAGAAATACTGCTCGAAGATACATACTTGTGGTGAAGCACACAACGATGTCATATATGCCTTAATAGACTAAACATTTGTCAATCCATGGCAAAGTTAGTGCTGATTACGAGCTATAGAGTCATGTCAGAATGTTTTTAAAGTTGCATTTTATCATATAACATTGTTTTGGATTTTATTTCTAGCAAATGCTATTTTTGCCATTATCTGTATAATGAGAAACCAGCTTGACTATTACTAGTATAGTTTTATGCATGAGTTAGACTCTCAATTAGATTGGCACTAAAATAAAAAATAGTAATTTTGTTTGCACACTTTATAACATATGTCTGTCCCAAATGTGCCTTTAAACTAAAAGGCATTTTAATAGGCATTGAGCATAGACAGTTTTAACTATAATTAGCATTTTCACAGACAATGTCTATAAGAAATTGTGCATTGACATTCATTTAGACTTTACAGCAGAATAAAAAGTATTATTGAAGTGGTAAAGTATTTAATTGATGAAAATTTAGGTTTGTAGATCTACAAGCTATTTTACCAAAGTTATAAAACTTATAATTATGCTTATGCTTACAGGTAAAGCAAATAGGATGTATAGTCATCATATTTTGAAATAGGTCTTTGTATGAGTACTAACTTAATAAGCATATTTATGTACAAGCATGATGTACTGAAATGATTGTATTGTGTTTATTTTGAAAAGATTGGAAACCGTGTTACAATCTGTGTTTGTTTTAAGAATCTATAAGGCTTAAGCCTTTATAATTTATGGACCTATGAACTCTAACTGTTGTTTGTGTTTATTAAGTGTATACATGTTTTGGTTGAAAACATTGTTATTGCCATTGTGTGCTTTCAGCTCACCTGAGCAATGTGTGCTAAGTGCGATCTCTCCTGGTCAGTTGTTCAGTGTCTATTATAGTAAATCATTCGGAATTCGATCGACATTTTGTTCCAACGTTTTTGGATGAAAGTCAGCTAAAACTAAAATAGGTCTTTTGGTTTCCTAGAAGGTATTTGTCATTATCTATTCCTTCAGGTGTCGTTGTTCAATGTAGTTTTATGGTTACCATGACAATTGAAAGGAAAACTTAGTGGCACATTTCAAATTTATTTCACAGTTATAATTCTTGGAGAGCTTTTATCCTTTCCTTAAGCTACCTTTAGTCAACAACCGTACCCAGTTTTCTTGATGGTCCTACGCATATTATGTATAAACTAAAATAACCTTAAGTTACCACGTTACATCCAATCAGTTTGATTACTCAAACAACATGCATTTTGCATGCTAATAAGTCTGAATTCATTTGCTGTGGCTACTGTGCAGAGCTGTGCCATGTTTACACAAACGATCTACGGAAATCAGGCTTCCATGTTTCATTCTTATGTTCGTTTTAGCATTACTTTGAATGAGTGACTTATAGACGTAATATGTTTATTGTTTTGTTGACATGATCTGTGACAGTTATATTTTGAACACAGATAATACGAGGTTAGTGTTGAATATAGAGAAGTTTGTCCTGCGAGGCTAAGAACACCAGAAGTACGAGTCTTTATCCCATCATTTTTTCTTCAAAACTTTATAAAAACAAATGTATAACAAACTGTGGAATTCATAAACTGGTAGTACAACTACTTTTACTAGTATCGAATACAAAATATACAAATTGTAAGTAGTCCCAAGATTCTAGAAATACAATGAACAAAACTTGGGCTCTTAACAAGTTTTATTGTATATATGTTTGTGTTATTAGTACAATAAAAAATAATCGAATAGTAACTTTCACAATGAAATGGACCCACTAAAGTCAACAAAGACACAACTGCATAATGATCCTTACAATTTATGCTCTATAAATACATCATTACACAATAAATGATCTTGACCTTTCTGCTCGTTTAAAAAAACTCTGAACCGAAGCACATGTGTGACTGCAAATATAATCTGATAGTTTCAGAAAACATGATTGCGTATTTTAAATACAATTTATGTCAGTTATCTTCAAATGACTGAACAAAAACTGCTATTGGCAAAAGTAAACAATGCGACTGTATAGTGAAAACGTAGTCAGTGCACGCGACAGGTATATTTCCACAGTGTGGAATACAGCTAAGTTTATCCACGGGGTGTTATTTCGTCAATGACAGCGTGAACATGGGATAAATAATATATACATCTACAAGTAAACATCAATAGGCTCTGATATTCTAGCTAAGATTTGTATAAGTATTGTACAATACAATAGTGTATTGTGAAAATGTGTGAGAAATGTTGTACAATAAACCAAATGGCAAACAATTGATGAGACTTGTTCTTCTGGTCTCGGACATTAAAATAGAAGTTTTTATCGTGGCTAAGGGTAGATGTTTGCACTGCAGAATAAAAGAAATTCTTGTCATGCAAATTTTGAAGTGTTCATTATACAGTTGATGTCGATTTGTAGAAATGGTGAAATGGCATAGGTTACCAGGGCTGTTAATGGTACTGAATGCCAAATAGAAAAAAAAATTGATACCAACAATAGCAAGTGATCTAAAAGTATACAGTTTACATTTAGTATTTAATGGTTGTGGGTAGACTAGCCAAAACTACTGACTAATATGAAATTACTTCCAAGGAGGTTATTATTCTGTCTGACATTCAGTTCATTAAATTTTCTGCATTTTGAATCTCAAAATGTTTATATAAGTACCGGTACTGTTAACAATAGATGTCTAGATATCATGTACGTTGGTGAACGCATTGAGAGGCGAATAGGGTAGTCCCCTATTGTTTCTGAAATGGCACCTTTGATTCTTTGATTGCGTTATTTATTTCAGATGAAGGAAGCCTCCAGTCGAAAAAGAAGTATTCCTGTCGAATCTGCAACAAGAGGTTCCACTACCCGTCTGCAGTGGATCTCCATATGAGAACCCACACTGGGGAGAAACCCTTCCAGTGTCACGTCTGCCACAAGGCCTTTAATGCCAAACATCATGTGAAGTCTCACATGCTCACACATCTGAATATGTCCAAGTAGAAAGTGGGGAGTTTATTGCGTCTCACAAGCATACTTGTATGGATCTTGACAAAGCAGACAGTGAAGAGTCTATTGAAGAACATTATAGGAAGTCTTACATGTTCATAGATCTTAATCTAACAAAGACTAACAGTGAAGAGTTATATTCCAAAACATTATGTGAAGTCTTACATGTTAATGCATCTGAATCTGTCCATGCAGACAGTGTAGGGTTATAGCCAAACATCACATGAAGTCTCACATGCTGACAAGTAAACAATGAGGAGTTTTTATGAGATAAACAGTCTGAGTTCTCACATGGTGGCAAATAAACGTGAATCTTGTGAAAGTAGACAGTGAGAGAGTTTTATAATAACTTAAATCTTAATAAATCTTAATTAATAGCCATTGTCGAGTGTTGATATTGTAGATTGTGCTGGTAATGCTAAACATCATGTGATGTCTCAGTCTTTCATGCTAATAGTCCAGGGACCCTGTGGTCAAAAATACAATAAAAGGAAATAATTGACACAAAAGCATTTTTTATAACACGTGAATGTGTTAAGGTGAAATATTAGATGCCTAATGATTAAATGTAAATACTTTTTAATTACGAGTAGTCATAGCTGACAGTAAGTTTTAGGTTCTTGCGATGTTTGTTTAGTGTTAAGTGTTTTATTATGAATTCGAGACATAGGTATGAGAGTGTGTTCTTTAGGTTCTTGCGATGTGTGTTTAGTGTTAAGTGTTTTAGTATGAATTCGAGACATAGGTATGAGAGTGTGTGTTTGCTTGTGTGCATTCAATATTGAGTGTTGTTTCAGGAAGACTGTCGTTTATTTCATGCTATGCGGTGAATGAGTGGAGAATACCAGTGAATGTAACCCGATCATTTCACTCTTGGTCGAGTGAAATGATAACGTTTGATCTTTTCACTCTTGGTTATATGGAACTACTTTTAACTTTGTTTTTATGTTTATTTTTTTTAAGTTTGTGAATACTTTAATCGTAAGTGTAAACATCGGCCTTTTTAAACAACAGAAAACACAATATTAAAATTCAATACAAATATAATTAAACGATAATGTCGCAGCACGAGTGGCACTATTTTTTTCACCACAACAGTGATCAACAACTTTGGAATCATAATGACGTCATATTTATGACATCATAATACTCAAAAGCATGAAATAAAAAGAAAATTTGTTTAATACAGTGTAAGATCGTATTTTATTTCAATCGTGGTCATAGAAACTAGATATTTTCACTTGTGGCTGCATCACTCGTGAAAATATTGTTTCTATGACCAATCATGAAATAAAATACGATCTTACACTGCATTAAACAAATATCCTCTATATAGTGTATGTTAGTTCTACTATTTTTTTGTATGTTATCAAACATATAATGTAAGTAATATATTGGTAGTTGAAAAAGAAAATCAACAGATTTGCATTATTTATCACGATGCTTATTTGTAATTTGTGACATATGCCTTTGTTGCCACAATATAAATAAAAATGTATTGTGTAACATTACTGTATAATATTTTGGCACAGTATCTTGTTTGATATAATTAAATAAACCAAGACTATATCCAAACAAATAATGTCTAAATGATGTCTATTATTTTATACAAAGATGTTGCTTATTTGCTTTAATTGACATTGTAAATTTATTTTTATTTTCATTGAAAATCTACAACAGTACTAACGTGGGTTTTTTGTATAAATGTGCTAAGTTATGTACTTTTGTGTTGAAATATGTATGATACATATTTTTAGAATGGTGGGTTTTTGATACTGAGCTAAACTGCTTAACATAGCACAGTACAGATCTTGGTACTAGTAAATGTATAGGGTGATTTATGCATACCCTGAAAACAGTCATATTGGTACTTCATATTTATTTCTTCCATTACTTTCAGAGACCTTGACCACCACTACTTTTCCGTGTAAGATTTAAGCGTAACATCAATTCTGACATACATCATATTTTTATTACTTAGTATTTCCTGACTTTCACTGACCATATACTGCCACAAATGCCCCTTCTGAGACTTAAGCACAACCTAAAATCTGGCATTCGTAATATTTATATATTTGTTTCCTTTCAGAGACCATCTACCGCCACAACTGCCCCGTATGCAAGAAGGGGTTCCGCAGTCCAAAGGAGGTGGAGAGACACATGCGGATTCACACGGGAGAAAAACCGCACCAGTGCCATGTGTGCCCGAAGAAGTTCAATCGAAAGTCATCACTGAAGAGCCACATTCTGACTCACATGAAGAACTGCCGTCTGCAAAACCTTGGCAACAGTGGTGGCAGTCTGCAAGACCTTGGCAACAGTGGTGGCAGTCTGCAAGACCTTGGCAACAGTGGTGGCAGTACTGATGTACTGTGATTGCATTTATCTTCAAGACCTGTTGATAGTGTAACTGCATTAATCAGCCAAACCGTTATACCAATAGTGACAAAACTGTGATTGCAGTAATCAGCTGTAACCTGATACCATGGTGGCTATGGCAATGGTGATGCAGTATATCTATTATTGCATTAATTAGCAATAACCTGATACCATGGTAACTATGGCAATGGGGATACAGTATGATTCCATTAATCAGCAATAACTTGATACCATGCTGACTATGGCAATGGTCATACAGTGTGATTGCTTTAATCAGCAATAACCTGATACCATGGTAACTATGGCAATGGGGATACAGTATGATTCCATTAATCTGCAATAACCTGATACCATGGTGACTATGGCAATGGTCATACAGTGTGATCACTTTAATCAGCAATAACCTGATACCATGGTGACTATGGCAATGGTCATACAGTGTGATCACATTAATCTGCAATAACCTGATACCATGGTGACTATGGCAATGGTCATACAGTGTGATCACATTAATCTGCAATAACCTGATACCATGGTGACTATGGCAATGGTCATACAGTGTGATCACATTAATCTGCAATAACCTGGTACCATGGTGACTATGGCAATGGTCATACAGTGTGATCACTTTAATCTGCAATAACCTGATACCATGGTGACTATGGCAATGGTCATACAGTGTGATCACATTAATCTGCAATAACCTGGTACCATAGTGACTATGGCAATGGTCATACAGTGTGATCACATTAATCTACAATAACCTGATACCATGGTGACTATGGCAATGGTCATACAGTGTGATCACATTAATCTGCAATAACCTGGTACCATAGTGACTATGGCAATGGTCATACAGTGTGATCACATTAATCAGCCATAATCTGATACCATGGTGACTATGGCAATGGCGATACAGTATGCTTACATTAATCAGTGTTATACCTTGGTGGCAAGATTGATACACTTGATACATGTGTACCTGTGGTGGCGAGATTAGCATACTGTGATTGCATTACCATAATACCTTGGTGGCAAGATTAAAAGTGTTCATTGCAGAAAGACCTTGATACAAGTCATGTGTACCTTTTGTGGCAAGGGTCGCATAAAGAAATTGCATTAATCTGCAAGACTTTGATATTGTTGGTTGTGCTGGTAATGCTGACATAATTATGGTGATTTCTGGTTTGATTGTGCCAGGCCTTGACTGTGACTCTCAAGGTGTCAATTATTATGTAGATATTACCTGTTTAAGTAATTATGAAGATTTCACCAATGACACGTCATGCAAAAACACTACACTAAAACCCCGCTTTACGACCACATCGATTTTACGACCACCCCGCTAAAGCGGACACTTTTTTAAAGACCCGATTGTTTCCCTATATATTTCAATGGTTGCAAACCCTGATTATACAGGCACCCCGCTATTCCGTAATACGACCACTAATCCCATACCAAAAGTACCAAATAACGCTCAAAATTATCCCGTTATTGCGACCAGTGTCATTTGGTCTTTGACTCTTTACATCATCAATTAACAAAATAAGTCGTGGAGATAATTAAACACACTGCTTTGGTATAAAATGGGTGTGTGAAAAACAATGTGACACATGTTTTGATAAGGGATTAGAACATTGACTGTGTATCAGATTACGTTAATTGACACTGTCTGACAGATAGGGGGAACAATGCTAAATACTGGACTGGACAGTCTATAAATGGTCTTAATTAATGATTTTTTAATTAAATTTCCGACTTCATGTAAAGTTTCCGTAATTAACTATTAAGTTACAAAATTTGTATGCAATTCAACATTATATAGAAACAAACTAAAATTTTCGTCGTATATAGAGTATTTATTATTTCAAGAAAACTTTAAATAACACCGACATGTACTGACTCAGTGATTTGCCTTACCTCGATAATACGACCACCCCACTATTAAGACCACTTATTAAGACCCGCAAGTGGTCGTATTAGCGGGGTTTTACTGTAATTACATGTATAACGTAATAACAATGATTGTGGTATGTGGAATGATCAGCCTTTAAAATGTAAAACATTTTCTGATATGATATGCTATATTGCAGTAGTGCCATGTATAAATGCTTCCTGAACTTTAATCTATTGGATTACATTTGTTAAACTTGAATGGCATATATCTGGTATCTCATTTCAATATCTTAACTTGCAATGCCTACTTTAGTACATGTGTGTTAACTGTTCATTAGACTGAGGATTGTGCATGTTTTTGTAATATGACTATATGAAAAAGTTACTTGCACTGGAAAAAAACCAGTCCGTGCTACAAAATGCAGATAACTGCATATAGTTGTGTTGATTTTATGTGATTTAGTTTTGTTTGATTTTTTATGCCCCCGGCATCTTGATGCGGGTGGCATAAAGTGATTGTCCTGTCCGTCCGTCCATGACAAGGTTATGTAGATTTAACCATTTCATCTAGCACCAATACCGCTTACTACAACAGACAAATGGTTCAAGGTTTTATATCAAGTTCACATTACTACTGAAGTTCTGATCTGCTGTTTCCATATTTAACCTTGGCGTCCTTTTTGTACATTATACATACTATATGTATTAATATATCAACACTGCTGTACACTGCCATTGAGAATCATCTTATTTAAAACATGTATATGTAACAACAACAAAAAACATGATGATAATATTTTTTCAAAGCAATTAGAGATAATAGTAGATATATATATATTGTAGATCTAGATGCGAAGACATGCTAAGAGTTACATTTGTTCATATAAGTGCTTGAGCTTTGGTTTGGAAACCTTTCTGAGTTACGGTTTTTGAATATACATTTTCATAACATCACCAGTTGTATGTAAAACCTGATGGTAAATCTAAATATGAAGAAAGTGTAAATTGTTGTAAGCAAACAAAGTTGCTGAACAATTCTGTTTGTGTCATGGTGACAGGAGCGTGCCTGAAGTTGAGTCCTGCTGCTGTTGTGGGTGGGTACTGGGGACACCTCCCCCCCCACCGCCACCTCCCCCCCCACCCCTCACCTCCCCCCCCACCCCCCACCTCCCCCACCACCCCCACCTCCCACCTGAATATGTTTTGGCCAGAGTGTCCAGTATGCTTATCACTTATCAATATAGAACAGACTCCAATTTTCATAGAGGTGCATTGAAATTACATTGAACATGTAAAATGTTCTTTTAGTAAAGTATTCCATTTATAACACAGCTATATTGTAAAGAGTTTTAGACACATTTACAGAGATGCAGATTTTGATTTCAATAAGACTTCAGCAAGGTTTCATTTTAACAACGCCTTTTCAGTTTTGAAAGTTCGAGTTTTCAAGCACAATGCATGCACGTGCATGTGCGTATGCTTGGGCAAACCCTGGGTGAGTGTTGTATATACACCAAATTGTTTGGTTACCTTGATTTGCAAATGATTTTTGTGCAGTAAGGACATTTTGGTGAAAGATCGTAAAGATTGTATTGTGTGGTGGGAAAACCGGGCTTAATGTATGTGTGTAAAGTGTCGTCCCAGATTAGCCTGTGCAATCTGCACAGGCTGATACAGGACGACACTTTCCCCCTAGGTATAGTGAATTAGTGTTTGTATGTTTAAAAGAGATTTCCTTGAAACAGAAAATACCATAAAAGTGAAAATTGTCCTGGATCAGCCTGTGCGGACGGCACAGGCTGATCCAGGATGACACTACGCACATGCATTAAGCCCGATTTTTCCACGACACGCCTTACATTATTGTGCACAAATGTGTAAAGTTGATGTAGAACTTGCTGTATTTTACTGGTATGATTTAATAAGAATGCATGATGCCTTGCAATAAATGATTGCATAGTTTCACTTGAAGTTTGTTCTCATTGTTACTGATTGATTAATAGAAATAATCTGTACAATATAGAAGCTTGGTTTACATACAAGGTCCAGATATCATCAAGCTTATAAAAAAACAAGTTCACGAATGGTTTATTCCCATAAATCTGTAGATAAGCAATGGATTTATTTTTATTATAAATATACTTGTATTATATAGGAACTATATTAATACATGAATATTATATTAAAAAAGCAATAATGACAATTGTATTCTATTCTGTAAGGCTAACATGAAGATTCTATACAAATTGCTGAAAATACAGTAGATGAAGTTACATGTCATTGACTAACAGGACATTCCACTGCATAACAAAGTATGATCTAAGTAGAGGAAAAATTCAGAAAACAATTCAAGCATGAAAAAAAATACTGAAATTTGGGAGTAAATCTTGTGAGTAACAGGTTTTACTCCAGACCTTTATGAATGTATGAATTTAAAAAAATAATTATTTATTATTGGGAGAGGCAAAAATACCCAGGGTTGCCTCTGGAATGGGATGTCTCCAGTATCTTGCACTTACCCTAACCAAACTAACAAGTCTTCTGGTGGCAATGGCTGATGGGAGAGGATCCCAGTGCACTAGGAAAGTCACCACATACATAGTGGCACCCCTCTTGTTTTACTCTGTTGCTACTGCTACAGTGTTAATGCAGGCGCTTAAGTACCCATACGAACGTGCGTAAATCATAACGCGTACATA
Organism: Congeria kusceri; assembly: GCA_027627225.1. Taxonomy (NCBI): domain Eukaryota; kingdom Metazoa; phylum Mollusca; class Bivalvia; order Myida; family Dreissenidae; genus Congeria; species Congeria kusceri. Next base: position 23,765,265 of record CM051039.1, on the reverse strand, counting down.
TTAATGAAAGTGATGAATGTAAGAAAAAACATAAAATAACTTGTACAAAACGAGCTTGTGCGAAGTCAGCAATATCTGACGACACTGTGTCATTTTATATGAATGGAAAAAGTGCTGTTAGATTTGTAATATAATTTTTTAGTCAGCAAATTCAATGGTTTCGTATGATGTGTATTATTTATGGTGCGTATACTCAGATTTGGCCTAGGTATGCCCCTGTCATGAGTATATATTTGTTAAACTGTTTGCTGGCAACACTTACATGATCATGACAATTGTATTAATATGTATATTATTGGTATTTACATGTATGTAGAGGTCTTTATGAACTTCATGAACTTCATCATCTTTCAACTTGTATAAATTGTATTATTGCTATCAATATAGCACTAATTTTTAATCCAAATTTTTAATGTTTCACATTCTAAGCCTATTTGAAAGATTGAAATTTTTCACTTTCCAGAATCCAAAAACAAGGGAGACAACTCCTGCTCCGTCTGCCACAAGAGGTTTGCCTTCCGTTCTGCATTGGACATCCACATGAGGACCCACACCGGGGAAAGGCCATATGAGTGTAGCATCTGTCAGAGACGATTCGCGGACAGGTCCAACATGCGCAAGCATTTAGTGATTCATGTCAACAGAAACTAGAAAACATCTTATGTACTAATTCATGTCAACAAAAACTAGAAAACATCTTATGTACTAATTCATGTCAACAAAAACTAGAAAACATCTTATGTACTAATTCATGTCAACAAAAACTAGAAAACATCTTATGTACTAATTCATGTCAACAAAAACTAGAAAACATCTTATGTACTAATTCATGTCAGCAGGCACAGTGATCAAAATGTGCATAAGCACGCAACCCCAGCACTGGTGAATTTTGAACTGGGCTTGCTCTGATTCTCAGTTTTAAATATACGGGCTCATAATACATGCGTATCTTGTTGATTGCAAGCAATAATATAAGCATTTGGGCTTGCTTGGTCAATCTGCTACTAGTAATTTTTATGACTGCAGGAACTGGTAAACAATCTTATTTAGTGATTCATGCCAACAGGAACTAGAAAAATGTTCTCAAAATGCAATTTTTGAAACATATAAAACTTTAAAAAACCATAACAAATTTGTGTCAGACGGAACTAGAAAACATTCTGAATTCCTTCAATGCAACATTTGAATATCAAAACAGACTTGCTGTTGTAATGTATAGGACTTCAAAGTTAAGCTTGCACAAGTGACTTGCATGTAAGAAATACTTTCTCTCTGTATTTTTGATGATGGGTGTAATTAGGGATGTCAACGGCTACCAAAATTGGTATCCAGTTATTCGTATGTAATATCGGGATACTATCCGGATAACCGTATAGATCGGCATTGGCGACCGGAATCTGGCACATGTTAAAGTTGCAAAATTTAGTTCACATCTAGACGATACTTCTATTTTGAAAACACAATACTATTTCGTGATTGAAAAAAGTACATGTAACTAACTACGTCGATTTCTGTTCGTAAATTGTGCGTTTCGTTTGTATTGTGTAGCGTGCAGTGTTGTTATGCCCTTCAATTAAAGGAACCCCAATTAAACATTTGATTTGCGTAAAGGTAAGTAGGTGTTAAGGCTGACTGGTGTACCGTAAACCCGTAAATTGTGATGTTTGAGTAAAACACGCACTGTGCTAATCAATGCACATAAACACAAAAACAAGGATGGATCAATGTTACTGTATAGTTTATTTTAATTGGCATTGTTAACTGCTAAAGAACCATCTCTTACAAGAGGGACGCACCTAATTAGCATAATCGATTGTGACATCTTGTTCGTTTAATAGTCCTGTCAAAGGTAGTGTGGTGTGAAAGCACCACCTGTTGTTTTATGATAATCGTATTCCGACCGAGGGGTGTGTTTATGACACGTCCGCAGTACGAGGTGGAGACCTCCTGTAGAGGTCTATAGCTGTGTTGTGTTAATAATATACATGCAAGAAGAGCGTTTGTATGCCTAAAAAAACGAGAAAAATTGGATTTTCAATTTTTATACGAATATTCGGTTATTAACTTGGTAACCGGATATATACATAGTAACTGCATAACCGGTTATCCGGATATTCATTGACATCCCTAGGTGTAATATTTATTTACTTTATTTCTTTGCTTGTAAATACATGTATCGGTATAGATTTTGTATAGTAATTTGGAAATAAAAGTTTAAAATATAATTATGGAAATGTATGTTTAATCTACCCATTTTCTATTTTTAATATTTCATGTTTCGAAATTGCAAACATTTTTAGCTCACCTGAGCACCAAGTGCTCATGGTGAGCTTTTGTGATCGCCCGTTGTCCGTGCGTGCGTGCGTCTGTCGTCAACTTTTCATTCAAATGACATCTCCTCATAAACCACTTGGCAGATTTTTACCAACCTTCACAGGAATGATCATTGGGTGACCCTCTTTCAAAGTTGTTCAAATCGTTACGGTCCGCTGCATATGTAGGTCACCAGAGCTAAAAATAGATTTAAAAAGTGTAAACTTAAAAAATCTCTGAAACCGCAGGGCCCAGAGGTTTCATATTTGGTATGTAACATCCTATAGTGGTCCTCTACAAAGATTGTTCAAATGATGCCCCTGGTGTCAAAACTGGCCCCGCCCCGGGGGTCACATGGTTTATATAGAATATATAGCAAAATTACTTTAAAAATCTTCTCCTCTGAAACCACAAGGCCCAGAGGTTTCATATTTGGTATGTAACATCCTATAGTGGTCTTCTACAAAAAAAAATTCAAATCATGCCCCTGGGGTCAAAACTGGCCACGCCCCGGGGGTCACATGGTTTATATAGAATATATAGCAAAATGACTTTAAAAATCTTCTCCTCTGAAACCACATGGCCCAGAGGTTTCATATTTGGTATGTAACATTCTATAGTTGTCTTCTACAATAATTGTTCAAATTATGCCCCTGGGGTCAAAACTGGCCATGCCCAGGGGGTCACATGGTTTATATAGAATATATAGCAAAATGACTTTAAAAATCTTCTCTGAAACTGCAAGGCCTAGAGGTTCATATTTGGTATGTAACATCCTATAGTTGTCCTCTACAATTATTATTCAATTCATGCCCCTAGGGTCAAAACTGGCCACGCCCCGGGGGGTCACATGAGCAAAATGTCTTTAAAAATCTTCTCTGAAACTGCAAGGCCTAGAGGTTCATATTTGGTATGTAACATCCTATAGTTGTCCTCTACAATTATTATTCAATTCATGCCCCTAGGGTCAAAACTGGCCACGCCCCGGGGGTCACATGATTTATATACACTTAAATAGCAAAATGACTTTAAAAATCTTCTCCTCAGAAACCGCAAGGCCCAGAGGTTTCTTGTTTGGTTTGTAACATCGTATAGTGGTCCTCTACAAAGATTGTTCAAATTATGCCTCCGATGTCAAAACTGGCCACGCCCTGGGGGTCACATGGTTTTTTATAAACGTAAATAGCAAAATGTCTTTAAAAATCTCCTCCTGAAACTGCAAGGCCCAGAGGTTTCGTATTTGGTATGTAACATCCTATAGTGGTCCTCTAGAAAGATTGTTCGAATTATGCCCCATATTTCAGAACTGACCACACCCCAGGGGTCACATGGTTTATATAAACTTATATAGCAAAATGACTTTTAAACTTCGAATCCTCTTAAACCGCAAATCATAGAGGTTTCGTATTTGGTATGTATATGTGGTCCTCTACAAATACTGTTCAAATTATGCCCCTGGGGTCAAAACTGGTCACGCCCAGGGGGTCACCTGGTTTATATAGACTTAAATAGCAAAATGACTTTAAAAATCCTCTCCTCTGAAACAGCATGGCCCACAGCTTTCCTATATGTAGTACGTAACATTGCATAGTGGTCCTCTCCAAAGATTGTTCAAATTATGCCCCTGGGGTCAAATCTGGCCACACCCTAAGGGGTCACATGGTTATATAGACTTGAATAGCAGAATGACTTTACCTGAAACTGCAAGGCCCAGAGGTTTGTTAAGATTGTTCAAATTATGCCCCTGGGATAAAAATAAGCCACACCTCGGAGATGCAAATTCTAATTTGGTTACAAGGTCTCAAGTAAGCGTCCTGGGGCCCTCTTGTTTATGCTATAATTTAGCTATATATATATATGCTAAAACTGCACTCGTATTTGAATCAACTGCTGCTTAAATTGGGTTACGATATTCAGTACGCAGTAAATATATTGCTGAATGTTTTGTTTTGATGCTGGGTGTTAGTATACTCGGCCAAAGAAGAACCTGACACTATCAATCGTCATATTTTTTGTTTCTGGATTAAATTTCGACCTTTACATGTATGTTAAAAACAATGATTTATCAATACATGCCTGATAAAAATTAAAATGCACATCTGTGCAAAGATCTATCAATAAACAAGTTTGTTAATAGATCTCTGATCTGTGCTATGAAAATGTGGTCTTCTAATATTCAACCCTTGTTTATGCTGTATCTTGATTTATTTTCCTGAAAATTGATAAACATTAGACTGTCAGGTTTATTTTTTGGCCGAGTAGCTAAACAACGTAGCGTAGTAACAGTCCAGAATTAGAGCTGGATCAAGTTCACTAAAAGTAACAACTTCATTTTGGGTTACACTTAAATTTATTAGAGCTGGATCAAGTTCACTAAAAGTAACAACTTCATTTTGGGTTACACTTTAATTTATTCATCGTTCAACAATCAGCATTAAGTTTTGGACATACAAAATCAAGGCATAAAACCAACATAAGAAACTTATTTCCATCACAGACAATAGAAATGTCCCTGTGTTATATAAGTAACACACAATCATTTTTATTTAAGTTCAATAGAAATTTAACATTCATGTTCTAGTATTCCACAATATATTCAATATAAACATGCACACACAAAAGCAGGTATCAAGTTATTTTTTAAAATAAAATTATTTCATCGTACAACTGACAGAAAATCAATTGGCATTTAAATATGAAACAAGATACATACTGCATTTTGAACATGGCATCTTTAATACCAATAAACAGGCAAGCTGTCAGATAAGTATTTAAACATTTATTTCTGAACCATTCAGCATCTACAAATCTCAGTGATCATTTTAATGAATACACATGATTTAGATACCACCATATTAACTATGGCTTCTGTTCAACCTTAATGAATGTATACTGTAACCCACTTGATCATGTATGGTAGCTACAATGAAACATTATAAATACACGGATCATAGATTCTGAACAAACACTTTTCTGTGTTATTTGACGAATGTTTACATTTTTGCCATCATAAAATACTACAAAGTCCCACGTGTTTTCTAATTCAGAGATAATGACATTGGCATGATTTTAATGGTTACTGGCCAGGAAAGCTGGTTTCAGACCAGTGGATTTTTGGTTAAATATCAACAATAAATGCACAGTAAACATTTTGAAGTTCTTTATTTAAAGCCTTGATTTGTTTGATGACATTGAGCAAAATATCAATGTCAAACAATTATATACAATACTATGTAGAAGCCGAAGCCACATGACAAAATGCATGTCATATTCAAGTGGTCCAGGGTCAGAATCCAAACAGCTCCTTTTTAGAGAATAAAGGAAATTTCATAAAATGCTACAATTCCTTTAGTCTATAGCTCTTTCATTATTCAATTTTAGAATCAACTATTAACAGTTTTATTCAATTTCAGAATCAACAGATCTTAATTTGCCATATTTCGAACATAAAATGTTAAGTTTTTACATGCAAAAATGTTATTTAAAATTTTCACTTGAGCATAACTTGAGCTTTATGAAAATGATCTCAGAAACACAGAATGTTTAAGCATCGGTACTCAGTCCATCATGGCTGCCCCTTCCTCGCCCGTAGCGTCGTCACCGATGTGAAGGTCATCAAGCATCTCCTGGAGACTGATATGAGGAATGCCTGCGTCTTCCGCCTCATCTACGTCCACGGGGATCTTGCTCTCATCTGCACGCAATAGCAAAATAAGTTCTGTTTTCTTTGACATCAATAATTGTACTGATGACATTAGCAATGTGGATAATGTGTTCTTGTGCAGAGGTAATAAACAGGACAGAAATATTGGCTGTGGGGCTGCGTTCAAAGTGTAAAATAATGATAATAATAATGATAATAAAATAAACATTAGCTTTATTTAAGAAATGGTTTTCATATAATCATACAAGACTCTTAGCAAACAGCAGTCATTCAATAGAGTATAATTGCCATCAGTATTTGTACAAAATTATCTTATCTAAAGGGCAAATGTTAGATTTCAGGGTGTTTCACCTTTATAGATGTTGACGTTCTGTCGTATTGAGGGGTCTTCCTCCAGATCCTCAAGGAAGTCTGTGTAATCACTGAAATTGTCAACATACGAAAGCTGAACAAATGAAGACCAGTTCGTTTTTATGAGCTGTCAGCGCCTCTTAACCTTATATTATGCAAGGTTAGGTAGGCGCCAAGCAATAAAAGCAATTGCCAACATTTTAAAATTTGCAAACGTTAGAATGATATTTATGAGCTGAACAAAGGTCATGCCCTATGACCATATAAATTTTCAATCTCAATCTAAGTCCTAATTTAATATATATTGACCAACGAAGCTTTGATTTATGTATGCTAAAAATTTAAGAATAAAATCGGACTCTTTTGTTTGTCACAGTTTTTGGAACGGGTCCAGTAACCATTAGATTGGAGGTTTTCGTGTGGTGATATCTCGCTAATTGGGAAAAATGATAAAATGTATTTAAATATTTTCATATATTGGTTAAACTCTTATTTGAGGCGTGTTGTGGGGAAAAACCGGGCTAAATGCATGTGCGTAAAGATCGTCCTGGATCAGCATGTGCAGTCCGCACTGGCTAACCCAGGACGACACTTTCCACTTTTATGATATTTTCTGTTTCAAGGAAGTCTCTTCTAAAGTGTTTTCCTGGATTAGCCTGTGCAGACGGCAAGGCTGATCCCTGACTGCACTTTACGCACATGCATTAAGCCCGGTTTTCCCACGACACGCCTCAGTTATTTTTTTGTTTCCATAAACATGGAAGTAAATCTTGATAATTTCTTATGTGCATCCTTCATTGTTCATGCATACATTAATTCTGTAAAAAAAAAAACTAGTTTTTATTTATGTACATACTCGGGACTCATTCTTTCTGAAAAAATAATGTCATAAATAATGTAACAATTATAATCATAGCACTTGCATTGTCAATCATAAACAATGGAATCTACTATGAACTATTAAGATATCTGATTATGCCAATATCTTCACTCTGAGTTATTAAGGAACCTTGGACAAATAAAGTGATAGTATACTTGGAATGAACACCTGTTAGCTTGCAAAAAGCATTGGTTTGATATACGTGCATCCCAAATAATCATTTCATTTGAAAAATTATCACTGGAAATGTCATGATTTATAACAAAAGTTAACGTTTCTGATTTAGTCACGACTTCCAGGGAAACCTCTGCTTACTTCATTGCCGAGTCTGTCTCCAAGTTATGAAGCTCGTCATTCAGATGTCGCAGTTTCCACTTCCTGCGTCGCTCTCGCAGTTTCTTGTCTGCGTACACTTTCTTCACTATCACCTAGGCAACAAACGGAGAACTCTTGTATGATTGGCATAATTGGCAAAACATGAGTAAGGAATAAGACCTCGAGTTTTAATATGATGATAATTCTGGTTCCAGTTGCACCAAATAGTCATATAATTCAAATTGGCAAACTCTTATACTGCCATGTTTTTGTCAAATTCTATCTACAAATTGTCATTACAGAAATAATTTGGCAAATTCTGGCGAAATTTTACTTGTCGCTGCAGTAATAGTCTGGTGTCCCTACAGTAAATGCCTATCTATAAGTGCATATAGTAAATGCTGGAAAAATTGTTCTTCTTTGTAAACACATTATAAATTTTCAATTCAGTACATTCAGTACATGCTCTGGAACAAATTGAGCAAAACTGACAATTGATTTGGCATCCCTGTTAAGAACATATTAAAAGTGATAGCGCGAAATATACGAGATGAAAAATGAATTCCAAACCTACCACATCAGGCAGTTTCTCTTTCTTCACCTGCTCGATATGCTCGTTGTTTAGGTTGGCATTCTCCATGTCAAAACTGAAACAGTGAAAATGATTTTTTTAAGTTTTCAGAATGGGTATGGCAGCCACCAGGGGCCATATGTTTAAGTCTTCAGAATGATTATGACAGCCACCAGGGACCATATGTTTAAGTCTTCAGAATGGGTATGACAGCCACCAGGGGCCATATGTTTAAGTCTTCAGAATGGGTATGACAGCCACCAGGGGCCATATGTTTAAATCTTCATTATGGGTATGACAGCCACCAGAGGCCATATGTTTAAATCTTCATAATGGGTATGACAGCTACCAGGGGCCATATGTTTAAGTCTCCAGAATGGGTATGGCAGCCACTAGGGGTCATATGTTTAAGTCTTCAGAATGGGTATGACAGCCACCAGGGGCCATATGTTTAAGTCTTCAGAATGGGTATGACAGCCACCAGGGACCATATGTTTAAGTCTTCAGAATGGGTATGACAGCCACCAGGGACCATATGTTTAAGTCTTCAGAATGGGTATGGCAGCAGTGGCGGATCCGTGGTCTAGTGGTAACGCACTGGCTTCACAACCCAGGGGTCGCAGGTTCGAGCCCCCGCTACACCCTAACCTACTAACTCGTCTTTCGCATGAGACGTTAAACCGAGGTGCAGTGTACTAGGTGCTTCACACCGGGCACTAAAAGACCCACGGTCGCCTCTGGAACGGGGCGTCTCCTGTATCTTGCACTATCCCCCATAACCCAACTAACAAGTCTTCTGGGGGCGATGGCCATATGGGAGAAAATCCCGGCGCACTCGATAAAAATGTACTACACACACACATGGCAGCCACCAGGGGCCATATCCACAAAGCTCCTAAGGAAAATCTTCACTTAAGTCATATTTAAGTGAAAAAGTCAACTAATATTTTCCTTGTGAAAATCAGTCATTTTATTTGAAATGTGGTAAAAAAAAGAAGCATATGGAGAATAGTTATCAGATTAAAACCATTTTCAGACACAATAAATGCTAAATGAACCAGCCACAGACTTATGGTATTTTATGATTTAAAGAAATTTACTTAAAACTTCACTAAAGCGCTTTGTGCATATGCAGATTGGGAAGGTTTTAGTTCAAGCCTATTAACAAGTTCATTTAAGTTTGAATGGTTTGAAAGTCAGACACTTACAGAGACACTTTTGTGCCTGTTTCTTGGGTAGAACCAGTACTTTGATGTCTTTTGAGGAAGATCGTTAAAACGCTACCAGGGTAGGGATACTTCATGATCGCCCAATAGCAATAACGCTACCAGGGTAGGGATACTTCATGATCGCCCAATAGCAAAATGATTCAAATTAAAGCACTTTTTAGTTAGTTCTATTAACCTTTTCAAAATTTTGGAATGCAATTTAAATATTTTTAGTCCTATTCATCTGTTTGAAAGGTTTGACTGAATTAAAATTTTTTAGTCCTATTTATCTTTTCGAAAGGTTCGACTGCAATTTAAATATTTTTAGTCCTATTTATCTTTTCAAAATTTTGGACTGTAATTTAAATATTTTTAGTCCTATTTATCTTTTCGAAAGGTTGGACTGTAATTTAAATATTTTTAAACCATCAACTGCCAAAGTATGTATTCAAACGAACATTTTAACCACCACTACAACAGCCCACACACCACCTACCTCAGGACAGTGTCGCCCACATGTAGCTGGTGTCCCAGGTGGGTACGACAGAAGTACTGATGGTCGGTCGGTCACTCTCAGGTGAACATAATCAACATAACACACACAATCACACACCACCACTACCTACCCCAGGACTGTGTCGCCCACATGTAGCTGGTGTCCCAGGTGGGTACGACAGAAGTACTGATGGTCAGTCACTCTCAGGTGAACATAATCAACATAACACACACACTACCTACCCCAGGACTGTGTCGCCCACATGTAGCTGGTGTCCCAGGTGGGTACGACAGAAGTACTGATGGTCGGTCACTCTCAGGTGAACATCACCAACATAACACACACAATCACAGACCACCACTACCTACCCCAGGACAGTGTCCCCCACATGTAGCTGGTGTCCCAGGTGGGTACGACAGAAGTACTGCTGGTCAGTCACCCTCAGGTGAACATAATCAACATATCACACACAATCACACACCACCACTACCTACCCCAGGACTGTGTCGCCCACATGTAGCTGGTGTCCCAGGTGGGTACGACAGAAGTACTGCTGGTCGGTCACTCCCAGGTCACTCATCTTGGACACCCACAGGTCAGCTAACACATGCTACAAAAGTGGATGTAGACACACTCGGTTGATACATTGTAAGATAAGAGTTATATACAAAGTTGCCAGAATCTAATTAAGTTTACTGGAGCATTTCATAAGATGCATTCTATGTTTGATTATATAATTATCTATCTAAAATCTTGCATCAATGTTTAATTAAACCACTTTCACATATCACACAAATTATTATTAACAAGAGTTCCCAAGTGTCCAGTTCACTGTAAAATGTAACAAGTCTGCAAGTATTTCCACATTACCCTACCAAAACTGAATTTCAAACGACTATCACTTGAAACAATAAGCCTAGATATAAACCCGACACGGGTGGAAACATCAATAGTCCCTATAGCCCAGCTTGTCCCTTGCATACATGTGCGGACAAGTAATGATTGTCCAGAATTTACTATATAATCACTCTACCAACGACTATAAACATCATTTGTAAAAATGCACAAGTAAGGTAATAAGAGATTTGGCTGTCCTTGATCCCATATTCACCAATCCATTGTGTTCAGTTCTAAATAGGCTGTTAATTGGAATCTTAATCGGTATTCACTAACTCTAATTATAGAATTCTTTATTTAGAACAATTAAGAACCAATTAGGCGCGTCGTGGGAAAACCGAAATTAATGCATGTGCGTAAAGTGCCGTCCCAGATTAGCCTGTGCAGTCCGCACAGGCTAATCCGGGACGGCACTTTCCGCTTTTATCGTATTTTCTGTTTCAAGGAAGTCTCTTCTAAACATAAATCCACTGTAGGCGGAAAGTGCAGTCCTGGATTAGCCTGTGCAGACTGCACAGGCTAATCCGGGACGGCACTTTACGCACATGCATTAAGTCCGGTTTTCCCACGACGCGCCTCAAATATATTCAACGTAACAGATTTGTAATATAATCATGCATAAAGGTCAATGTCAGGCTAATGTGTTCGAGCATAATTATGAACACACACACAAATATTCCCCAGTCTCAGTCTTCCGCTAAGCCAGTTACAAAGACTGGACCCGGCTACAGTTAAGTGGACCATGGTTTGTAGGCTTTTTTTTTCAATATTTTATAATTCAATATGTTATAGAAATAATTCAAAACATGGTTGTTAGACTATCAGTAGGTCGAAACAATTTGTTTTCTTTTTTAACTATGATTTTCTTAATGACCAAAGGACCTTAAATTGATGCACTGCCGGTCCAGTTAACTTATTAATTTTGCTGGACCGAGCACAAATTTGGTGGACTTGGTCCATGGTCCACTGGTTAATCGTGAAGACTGCAGTCTTAGTTTGTTCTATATTCATAAGTCAAAGAATGGGTCGGTTAAGATGGGCCATGGTTTAAGTCTCATTCCCCATTGTACCTTTTGTGAGACCTGCCCCAGTATTACAGGTTTCTCCTTGTCTGGTAATATCTGCAGGTCCATCACCATGTATTCTACCAGCTGCTTCGGGGAGCACAGGCTCAAGAACGGAGAACTCCAATACACAGGACCTGACACTTCAGCCACTGGACGAGACAGGGGTGGGGTAAACAGATTTTAGATTTAGCTATTCACAGATTTATCGCTACTGGTTACTTACTCGTACCATTGTTATTTTGCCAAATGTGTGAACAAGAAATCTATGCAACACCAACACCCAATATCTACTGTTTATTTTTTGTTCAACTGACTTAATTTTTATGTTTTGTTAATTAACTAAAATTCACAGATTTTACTATGGTAATAAGCCCATGTTCGCTTTAAATATTCCAATTTGGATATAAAATTCTACACAAAATTCTACTATGTGTAAAGATATATTGTTCACCTTGCAGTGTGTTGGGGTCAATGAGGTGTATGGCCTGTGTGACCTTGAAGCAGACGCAGATTGGGTTGATGTGACCCATCTTGGCAGCCATCTTCTTGGGCAAACACACCACATTGTCCTGAAATATACAGGTCCTTCATTATCAACTGCATCGCTCACTCTGCCATTTCCCAAATTAGCCAACGTGGGGGGGGAGGGGGGGAGGCATGGTACTGTGCACACGATATTGCCCTGAAATATACAGTGGCTTTACTGTTTTGTTTCTATTTTATTTGTACAACAAGACTTTGGTTTGTGTGAATTATCTAGGTGTAAATTTTATGATTCAAATGCATTTTATTGCCACCACTTTCAAGGAGTGAATCTTTTTTTTTTTCTTGGAGCAGTTTTTGTATGTTTCCTGGATCAGTAGTGGAAGTTCTATTTTTTAACTGATGAACTCTTGAAAAAAAAGGGTTGGCAAATTGTGCTTATTGGATGTTATCTATTGGGTATTAATTTTATCACAGACTTTTTGTGTAAAATAGGTTAACTTCAAACACTTCCTACCTTGCATACAGGCACTATGGTAACAGAGTACGAGTGTTTGTAGTTGAAGATGTTGTTGCGGACGTCGTGGGAGATCAGCTCCTGTGCATACTGGCTCCTGAAAATGCACACAATTGTACATTATTATGTTTTGTAGTACAGCAGTAGAAGTGCAAACTTTCTTCCATTAACCAGTGCTTTGAAACATTACCTGAACACTCAAATAAATGACTATAGTGTAACTTAGTCTCTAGACAAGATTCTGTGTTTGATAAACACACATGCCCCCAGTTGGTGCCTTATAGCCCATTTCGTAGTCCAAATTAGGTCAAGATCATGGTCAAGTGAGGTTGTGTGAATAGGTGGATAGCCAATGGTCATAACCAACAACTGTGTAAGTATATAAGTGTTGTAGTAAGCGGTGTTGGAGCTAGACGAAATGGTAAAATCTACTTAACCTTGTCACGGATGGATGGAAGGACGGACGGACAGGACAATCACTATATGCCTCCCGCATCAAGATGCTGGGGGGCATAAAAAAGCATATGACAATGATAATAAAACATTGTGTTTAGAAAATCCATCACGAATCCTGGCCCTCTCGGCCTGGATGACAGAATTTGGGTCATTCTCAGATACTCACAATTAAATTATTTCATGACCTTTTTGAAATTTCATTTGCAAAATATCCAATGCAAGTAAAAAAGTGTCAGGGACAGTTATACTTACAGTCAGGGACAGTTATACTTACAGTCAGGGACAGTTATACTTACAGTCAGGGACAGTTATACTTACAGGGACAGTTATACCTACAGTCAGGGACAGTTATACTTACAGTCAGGGACAGTTATACTTACAGTCAGGGACAGTTATACTTACAGGGTTTTTTCCCCCCAAAATTGTAGAGGCCTAGGCCTTTCATTTAGTGAAATATAAGCACGATAAAATTATGAAAAATGTAATGCACCATATCAAGTCATTTATGAAATATAAGCACGATAAAATTATGAAAAATGTAATGCACCATATCAGGTCATTTGTGACAAAAAAAGCTAAAAACAATATTGTATTAACAAATATCTGATGAGATTTGTATTATTTTCATATTAACTATGTTTTGCTAACAAATAAATCAATAATCAATTAATCTGGTATGAAAATACTGTTTAAAAGTGACCTTTAAATTTGGACCATCTGATTGGAGAAGTTTTATTGCCACACTTGTGAAAAATATGACATTTAGGATTGTGAAGTAGACTTTTATATAAGTCTCAACTATACAAGGGAAAAAAAGCCCTGACTTTGCAAATATTTAAGTACTCCTGGCAATATATACATTTCTGGTAGACTGATTATAGTTTAAAAACATTTCCGTGAAACACGCATCTTGCAGACAACATTGGTGTGAACAACAAATATGAATATTACAACATTCTTACTTGCAGGGGACAACTGTTGACAGGAATTCAACCATCTTTATGGCTTCATTCTTTTTGGTGTAGAAGAAGTCCAGACCATCTGAAATACAAAATGTCACCAAATATATTTAAACCATTTTAAGCTTATTTTGCTTTAACACATAACTTCACCTGGTATTAATTCGATGAAGGCAATTAATAAATCTGTGAGGCATAATTTCATTTTAAAAACAGAATTACAGTAAATTTAAGTAACAATTGTGCAATGAAGACTGAACATAATATGAAACTAGAATGCACTCGGACAGCGCTGTCCTCCGCCAATGCAGCTCATCTCCCATGTGCAGAGCAACCAATGACTTATAATTTACACAGCATAGTGTGGCAATTTTCCATATCTGCAAAAAATAAAGAATCCTTAATAAAATTACTGGACCCAGGTGGTGATCTTGATGGCAACCAAAATCTAATAATATCTTCATTGAATCATCTACAACATTCCCAGAAAATGTCATGCAAATCCATTCTTAACTTATCATGAAACAAACAGACAAATCAATGCTGGCAAAAATATAAACCGTTCAGAGTTAAAAACTGTTCACCCCCCAATCTCATTAAAATCAAATCCTAACATTGTTGTTACGATCTGAAGACATCGAATAAACGGTCACGTTCAAATGACCTTCCGAACAATAAAACATCAGCACTGCTGCGCCCAATGAAATTGCCTTTTGCACAGCAATGTTTGGCCACCGTTTTTGAAAAGTGATGCATTTCCAGCAGATCCTTAGGAATTAATCATTTACAGTTAATTTTCACGATGATAACAATGGATATAGTCGTACCTTAGGCGAGTAAACATCCAAAGCTCACGTTAATTTCGTCCATATACCGCAACATATTGAAGTTTTATTAGCTCCTGAAAAGGTCATCTGAACGTGACCCCTAATGCGAAGTCATCAGATCCAGTCAGCAGTCGCCCGATAATATAGTAGCGACAAACTGGAGATGATCTTAATGACATTGGTTCACCCCCATAGCAGTACTTGTTTGGACAAATTTAAAATGAAAACCAACATACCATGAACAGGCTTAATGTTGACAGTGTTGGTGTGAACCTTGTGCTTCAGGATCAACTGCTCCAGGTAAAAGAATGTCTTCTTGTGCTCCGTCTGTTACCATGGAAACAACAAATTAAAAATGAAAACCAACATACCATGGACAGGCTTAATGTTGACAGTGTTGGTGTGAACCTTGTGCTTCAGGATCAACTGCTCCAGGTAAAAGAATGTCTTTTTGTGCTCAGTCTGTTACCATGGAAACAACATATTAAATGCAGGGTCTTGATTAATTTTAAGTAATACATTTTGAAAGATTTATTTTCATAACAATAACACTATTGCAGTATCGCATAATGGTGTACACGAATAAAGGCAACAACATACAGCAGGTTGTGAATTTAAAAAAGCATTAAAATGCTAATGCTACCAACATGAGGCTTTCAAACAGACTTTAAACACCTTAAAATTAAATTCAATGTTTTGTTTGCAGGACAAAATACAATGTCTTTAAAAATATCACTGTTTTTGTTCATTGTTTCATTATAGTTAATGCAATGTGTCTGAAAGGAGAACAGCCTGAAAGAGGGTACAAAAATCACACATTAATAGGAATGTGTTAGAAGGCCATTCAGTGCTCCTTATGAAGAGCTATCTATTTATTAGTATCTGTTTGAAAACGTAGATATACATTTAATTCCTTTTTCTGAAAGTGTTCGACAACATGGTGAGCGGAAAAATAATCGCCTCGAACGATTTTGAGGGTGTCCGAAAACATAGATTGTCTGAAAACATAAATAAAATACAGCTACAATATATCCGTCACATGAGTGACAGATATACCCCTACAATATGGTCTTGCCACAAAACTATGGCATTCATTTGAAAGAAATGAACATAGAATCAACAGTGTATTTGGAAAATTTTTATTTCAATATGAGCCATAACTCTGTCAACATTTAGTGGTTTGTAACCAAAGTTGAACTTGATCTGTATTTTATGATGTTACACCTATGTACCAAAAATATTAAATATGTGAAGCCTTTCATGAGTTATTGTCCACATTTTGGGGGAATTTAAGTAACAAAGCAGCCATAACTGTGTCAAAATTAGTGGCTTGTAACCAAAGTTTAACTTGACCTGTATTTTATGATGCTACACATGTGTACCAATAATTATTTAAATATGTAAAGCCATTGTTGATTTATCGTCCAGAAATCATGTTTTTAGGGAATTTTAAGTCGAAAAGGGGCCATTACTCTGTCAAAATTTAGTGGTTTGTAACCAACATCGAACTTGACCTGTATTCTATGATGTTACACATGTGTACCAAAAATTATTTGAATATGTCAAGCCTTTCTTGAGTTATCATCCGGAAGCCATGTTTTTAGGGAATTTTAAGTCGAAAAGGGGCCATTACTCTGTCAAAATTTAGTGGTTTGTAACCAACATCGAACTTGACCTGTTTTCTATGATGTTACACATGTGTACCAAAAATGATTTGAATATGCCAAGCCTTTCTTGAGTTATCATCGGGAAACCAAAAACCAACAGACCGGCAGACCGACCAGCTCACTCCTATAACCCCCCCTAAACTCCATTTGTGGGGATATAATAAGGCATGACGTCTAAAAACAGGGCTTAATGTATGATCGTAAAGTGTCATCCCGTATTAGTCTGTGCAGTCCGCAGAGGATAATCCAGGATGGCACTTTCCGCTTTTATGGTATTTTCTGTTTCATGGAAGTCTCTTCTTAAAATAAATACACTGTAGGCTGAAAGTGCTGTCCCGGATTAGACTGTGCGGACTGCACCGGCTGATCCGGGATTACACTTTACACACATGCAATAAGCCCCGTTTTCCCACGACACGCCTCTAATATAATATTTACCTTCTGCCTGATCTGCACGTTTGCCCTCCAGAAGTCCTTGGCCTCGACCCTGTGACACGCGTCACACTGCTGGTTGTTCACTGTGAACTCCACGATAAACACCTGCTGTAGCACTGCACCGTTCATCACCTGGATTAACAGGGAAATGCAATATAAAGGATGTAGATGGATACATAAACACCTGCTGTAGCACTGCACCGTTCATCACCTGGAGTAACAGGGATATGCAATATATAGGATGTAGATGGATACATAAACACCTGCTGTAGCACTGCACCATTCATCACCTGGAGTAACAGGGAAATGCAATATAAAGGAGGTAGATGGATACATAAACACCTGCTGTAGCACTGCACCGTTCATCACCTGGAGTAACAGGGATATGCACTATATAGGATGTAGATGGATACATAAACACCTGCTGTAGCACTGCACCATTCATCACCTGGAGTAACAGGGAAATGCAATATAAAGGATGTAGATGGATACATAAACACCTGCTGTAGCACTGCACCGTTCATCACCTGGAGTAACAGGGATATGCAATATATAGGATGTAGATGGATAGATAAACACCTGCTGTAGCACTGCACTGTTCATCACCTGGGTAAATAGGAAAATGCAATATAAAGCATGTAGATGGATAGATAAACACCTGCTGTAGCACTGCACCGTTCATCACCTGGAGTAACAAGGATATGCAATATATAGGACGTAGATGGATGAATAAACACCTGCTGTAGCACTGCACCGTTCATCACCTGGGTAAATAGGAAAATGCAATATAAAGGATGTAGATGGATAGATAAACACCTGCTGTAGCACTGCACCGTTCATCACCTGGAGTAACAGGGAAATGCAATATAAAGGATGTAGATGGATAGATAAACACCTGCTGTAGCACTGCACCGTTCATCACCTGGATTAACAGGGAAATGCAATCTAAAGGATGTAGATGGATAGATAAACACCTGCTGTAGTACTGCACCGTTCATCACCTGGAGTAACAGGGAAATGCAATATATATGATGTAGATGGATAGATAAACACCTGCTGTAGCACTGCACCATTCATCACCTGGAGTAACAGGCATATGCAATATATAGGATGTAGATGGATAGATAAACACCTGCTGTAGCACTGCACCGTTCATCACCTTGAGTAACAGGGAAATGCAATATAAAGGATGTAGATGGATAGATAAACACCTGCTGTAGCACTGCACCGTTCATCACCTGGAGTAACAGGGATATGCAATATATAGGATGTAGATGGATAGATAAACACCTGCTGTAGCACTGCACCGTTCATCACCTGGAGTAACAGGGATATGCAATATATAGGATGTAGATGGATAGATAAACACCTGCTGTAGCACTGCACCGTTCATCACCTGGAGTAACAGGGATATGCTATAGGATGTAGATGGATACATAAACACCTGCTGTAGCCCTGCACCGTTTGTAGCACTGCACCATTCATCACCTTGGGAAAGGGAATAAAAGCAGATGCAATATAGAAATAAATCCATTACAAACACTTTCAAGGTCCTAAGATTGAAAATTGTCACAAAAAACATTAGCTACCATTTCTTTCGTCACCAATCAATATTTCAATTAAAGCATTATATTTGTCTGCTGCTAGACATGTTATCGTAAAACAATTTCATTCAATGGCAAATGTTCACCTTCATACATGTAGGAGGAAAAAATATACTTTTTCATAGAAGAAGCTAGAAGTACCCTTAATAAATGGCAAACATCATTCATTTATTTTCACACAGACATATTACATTGAAAATCTTAGTTTCCTAGCCCAGAGCACAGTGAATTCTTATCTCCCTTTACTACGATAATAGTAGATGATAAATGGAGTAGCCTGGGCACTAGACAGGCTTTCAGTGGAAGATCACCTAGCAACCATTATTTCATGTGTTTGTTAGAGACACTTAAAACTCAATACATCATAGGTTTAAAACAAATTAGCTAAAACAAGTAAGTCGAAGTACAAATTTTAATGTAACACAACAATCATGACAAGATTTCCACAAGAACAGGGAACTTTGTTCTTATTTTCCCCATTAGAGTTGTAATATATAATTATTTTAACAGTACATATTAATATGCAAGGCAAGAGCCCCTGAGCTGATGAGCCCATCTGGCTTTCTGTGGAAGGTTTGTTCTTACCTCTTTCTGTACAGTGAGTTTCACCTTGATCCTCATGCTGTGAGGCTCTGTCCAGACAAACCCTGCATCTATCAGCCGAACCTGCATGTACAATACTGCACGTTCTAGATGGCAGACTACGTACAATACTGCACGTTCTAGATGGCAGACTATGTACAATACTGCACGTTCTAGATGGCAGACTATGTACAATACTGCACATTCTAGATGGCAGACTATGTGAAACATCTTAATCAGCCGACACAACGATTTGTAACATATACACCACATGTATCAGCCGACACAACGATTTGTAACATATACACCACATGTATCAGCCGACACAACGATTTGTACCATATACACCACATGTATCAGCCGACACAACGATTTGTAACATATACACCACATGTATCAGCAGACACAAAGATTTGTAACATATACACCACATGTATCAGCAGACACAACGATTTGTAACATATACACCACATGTATCAGCCGACACAACGATTTGTAACATATACACCACATGTATCAGCAGACACAACGATTTGTAACATATACACCACATGTATCAGCAGACACAACGATTTGTAACATATACACCACATGTAGCAGCAGACACAACCATTTGTAACATATACACCACATGTATCATGATACACAGTCGAATAATTGTTTACTAATACTTATACTGTTTACCACATGTTGAAAATCATGATAAACAGTTGAATAATTATTTACTAATCAATTATATGGTATATAATAATGCTGCATAAAGCTAACTGTTGCAGTAATAATTCTGTTATTTATTAAACAAAAGCCGAAATAGCATGAAATAATGTATATGACGTGTTACAATTTTTGTTAGACATGTCTGACTGTCTATTACAGCTTTTGCATCATATTACAGCACATTTTATTAATTGAAAACCCATTCTCTTTTGTCCTTGTGAAAATGTTTGTCATATTATATAACTAAATAACACAACTAAACAGCGACATGAAAAATATATATCCATTAATGTTTTATTCTTATTACACTGACCTTGCCTCAAGCAAAACCAAAGGAGTATGTTGGGCAACACTGTTCATCATTTTTATTAGACTATATATGTGGCGCGTCGTGGGAAAACCGGACATTATGCATGTGCGTAAAGTGCCGTTCCGGATTAGCCTGTGCAGTCTGCACAGGCTAATCCAGGACGGCACTTTCCGCCTACAGTGGATTTATGTTTAAGAGACTTCCTTGAAACAGAAAATACCATACAAGCGGAAAGTGCCTTCCGGACTGCACAGGCTAATCCGGGACGACGCATTATGCACATGCATTAAGTCGGGTTTTTTCATGGCGCGCCACATATAATTATTATACTTTAACATGGAAATTCGCACCTTGTTGAGTCCCTTGAGGCGTTTCAAGCATATAGACAGCAGCTCCCTTGACTCCAGTGCCGCTGAAACCCAGTGCTCCGGGGGCTGCAGATACCTGTACGGGCAAAGTGTAGGATCTTACATGATTTTATGATTTATGTGGTAATTCAAGATGTAGTTTACACCACTTGAATGTGTTTTATCCACACATACATGTAAGTCATGTAATAATTTACAACCAAAATTCTACTTTCATATGTATTCTTTAATTTGTTCTTAATCCAACAATACAGAAATGGGAATTTTTAACAATCCAATTGGAAACAAAACAGCATGTTTTAATTGGAAATGGGTTCCTTCACAGGACGGGAAACAATCACTGCATTTACAAAGCAGTTGTTCAGCTCCCATCATACCTTTCACATTTTCGGCAGAAGTAGAGCACAGCCTGCTTGGGAATGCCCTCGGAGATGTCGACCTCTGACCTCAGGCAGGCCACACACATGTTGGAGGGGTTCGGCTCAATCTGAACACCGCACTGGCAACACAGGCTGAAAACAGACACCTAAAGATATATGGATGTACCAGATATGGTGCATACACAATCTAGGCGCAGATCTGAAAAGCACTAGATACACATATAATATCAGGGTGTACACAGTTTTCATAATTCAGTGTGTGTGTGTTTTTTCAGTGATTTGTGAATAAGCCCTTTTCTGTGAAATTATGAAAAATGCGTAGTAAAAAACCCCAAATTGTGAAAATATGTGTTTTCATTAAAAAGATAAATACAAAATAGTATCACATTCAAATAATAACTAGTGATTTTGTTGTATTTAAACTTAAAATACAAACATATGATTAAACCCTCATGCAACCATTAAACATTTTAAAGATTTCATTATTTTTTATGCACTTTTCCATTTGTGAATTTAGGCCAAAAAATTGTGAAAAACGTATACTTTTTGTTTTTGTGAATGGTACCCATTATCGGCACGAAAATAAGGCAAGAACAAGATTCTGTGTTTGATAAACGCACATGTCCCCCCTTGGTGATGGGTAGCTCATTTCTTAGTCCAAATTAGGTCAAGGTCAAAGTGAGGTTGGGTGATATGGGTGGATTGGGAACGGTCATAAGTAAATATCCAAGTATTGTAGTAAGTTTGGTGCTAGACAAAACGGTGAATCTAGTTAACCAAGAAATGGCACTTTTGAATTGTTATCGAAGTCCAAATTAGTTCAAGGTCAAGGTCAAAGTAAAGTTTGGTGATATGGGTGGATTGGGGATGATCATATGCAACAACAGAGTAAGCATCCAAGTGTTGTATCAAGTGGTGTTTGTGCTAGACAAAATGGTAAAATCTAGTTAACCAAGAAACAGCCCATTTGAATTATTTTAAGTGCAAATTAGGTCAAGATCAAGGTCAAGGTAAGGTTAGGTGATATGGGTGGATTGGGAACAGTCATAAGTTACAACTGTAAATATCTAAGTGTTGTCCGGCGGTCCAGCAAAGAAATTTCCCTTGATAATTTTGATACCAGAAATTCCTAAAAATGTTCAGCCAATAATTTTCGGTAAAGCAAAATTGACTTATTTGGATGCATACTTTTATGAAAAGACGCCATAAAATTCAGAGTCAGATTCGCAACCATTTGTGCTTGCGTACGAATGTTTTTCTAAAACAAAGAACGCCTACTCGGCAAAAAACGCACTTTCCTTCTGCATCAGCGTGTCAATTATCGATAAAATCTGTAAGCAGCTAGAGTGATTACAGTCACCCATAATTACACCCAAAAACTTATGCTGCCATATTTTCACAAAATTTAGCGAAAGTTAAGTCAGTGAAAGTAAAAATATTTCGTTACTCAACAATGGAATTTTTTTTAAATTATTTTTGGACATAAAGCATTTATTGTTAAAGGAGTTGGTGGGTGCTTTGGTAACAATTACTGGGACCCCAACTCTTTAGGAGTGGGGAGTCCATGTTCTGCAATCCTAGCAAGCAGAGCAGTTTCCATTTGATCTGCGCATTCGAGTAAATTTCGGCCCATATACCAGCTCGGCCATTTGGGCCAGTACTGAATTCAAATAGGCTAAAACGAAATATACACATGGTATTTGATTTGACCGGCGATCTTGTATTAATATTTCGCCATATTTTTGTTAAGACTGAATATAATAAATACATGATTCATGTTAGAATAAAAGTCTGAAAACCATAACTGCTTTCATTTTATTTTTTTAATAAAATCATTGATATACATGTATATACGTAAGAGTGAATGAAAATCTACAAACAAATTGGTGTCCATTAAATTGTTGTAAGGTCCAGTTGATTAAGCTGGTGTGGTGGACCGACGGTCCACTGCTTTTAAAATCTATTCGTGAAGACTGTAAGCGGTTTTGGTGCTAGACGAAATGGTAAAATCTTGTTAACCAAGAAATGCCACTTTTGAATTATTACAAGTCCAAATTAGGTCAAGGTCAAAGTAATGTTGGGTGATACGGGTGGATAGGAAATGGTCATAAGCAACAACTCTGTAAGTATCAAAGTGTTGTAGTTAGCGGTGTTGGTGCTAAACGAAACTGTAAAATTTACTTAAAGGGACTTTGTCAACGAAAAATTGGCTTCTGATTGCACTATAAATTATATATTGATGGAAATGCGCTTTACTGTGACATGTGCATTAAATAAATAACAAATAATATAGTACACAATAAGATATTTGATACAAACAAATTAGTCTGAAAAAATTAAAACCCCTAACGGGTATCGAACTCACGACTTAGGAGCCATACGAAGAAATGACAGTAGACAGCGCTTTAACCAACTGCGCTATCATGCTTGGTAAGGAGTGGTGTGCAAACTGTGGTTATACAAAATGCTCACAATTCTGACGTCAAAATCTAAACAGGAAAAGGGCCAAACAAACAAAACCCTTATTATAAATTGATTTTTATCTCAGAATGCGTAAACTCTATTCCGATTATATATACTCGGTTTTAACTGTTATTATATGACAGTATTAATATCTAAATTTCCGATTTTTTAAAGAGATTGCCCCCTTGAGGCCCTTTTCGATGACATAGTCCCTTTACCCTTGTCACGGATGGAAGGACGGACGGACGGAAGGACCGACAGGACGATCACTATATGCCTCCTGCATCAAGATGCTGGGGGCATAAAAACGCTGTGATTACTTTCTGACTGAAAGCACATAGATACGTTTTGGACTGAGTGTACATTTCCCCATAAAGTCTTGTTAGAGTGTACATTAACCCTGTCCACAAAACGTTATTAGTCATTGAAATTAGAAGTTTGGCCGAGCCAGCCTGAAATCTTATATAATTATTTTAGAGAGACCTACCTATATAAAACTGAGCATCTGACTCTTGAGTACCACTATACATGCCATATTTTTTTCAGGACAAAATGGGACATTGACCAAAAATCGCCGGGACATTTGAGCGGGACAAATATGTATCGACAGCCTGTTTTCATGACATGCGTATAATAAAATTGAAATTTGAAACGCCTATCCGAATTTTACTGTTCACGCGACATAAACACAAGTTCTAGAAAAGTGTGGGAAAATTATGCCGATATCTACAACGTCACGTCATCCACATGCAAAGCGTGGGTGTATTGACCGCGATATAAAAATTGTGTAGTGCAAGGAACTGTGAAATCTTTACTTTGTATAAAGCATTCGTAGCGCAAAGCAACAAAATTGGGTATCAGTAGATCTATCTCGAATGATGGGCAGTACATATTGTTTCTCGGTCTTTAGTGGTGTACATTTTTCCTTTACAATGACAAGCAGTTACGCCGTATCGATAATTTTATTGTAATGCAGATAGGTTAGTATTGATTTTATGACACATTTTTACTGTAACTTTTTCACGACCCATAGCTGTAATTCGGCTGGTAATCAGAGCGACAGCGCTATTAGCTGATGACGACAAACTCTTACACTCTGATGTTGAGTGGGTCGGGTGATTGTTTTTGGCACAATACAGTTGTCAATGACTAGCATTGTAGGCCCGAAAATCCGGACCAAACCCGACAATCATTACTGCTCCTTTTTGACACGCGGCTGACAGGATTGTTGTCATAGAAACCAATTAAGAGATTAACGATGTGAAGTTAATTGTTGGCCCAATAAAGCACACTAACATCGATTTTGTGGTTGACCGCAGGCCTTTTTCTACTGCTCTCATGGGTCCGATAGTCGGACCCGTTCCCAATATGCATAATTTTTCCCAATTCCGACCCAAAAATTCCCAATTGTAAAAAATCTGTTGTTTTTTTCGAAAATGAAAGTGAAAATACGATTGTTTAATACTTAACAGCCTATTTTTTCACACTGGCTTTACATTTGGATATCCTCTAATTTTGTCGTTGACATTGTTTATAATGGGAGAACACTCTAATAGCTGTGTTATAAAATGGGTAACACAAAGAAAAACGATTTGTTTGTCCTCTATCATGATGAAATTTAACATGAATTATGGGCAAATATTGTGTTATTTGCACATGTGGATGTGTCAGTTAATGGAAGGATTTAAATATAAGGAGGTAAAGATTGCTTGTCAAGTTTTCACATATTTTCCCGACCTAAGTAGTGTAAACACTACACGATTTTTATTAACACATCATTAAAACTAAATCATGTCGACAGTAGATCCCACAATTTTATTTTGGTGAAGGTGGTCAGATTTGGTGATGCTTTTTTAGAAATATACACATACTTATAGGAAACGAGACATGCATATGATTACAAACTCTTGGTTGCATAGCTTGCTTAGGTATTTATCACAATTAAGAGTTAAATTAAAAGTATTAGTGCTGTTAAATTTGTATTTATTGATTTAAAACTGTAAATTTATTCATTATACTTACGATTTAGCGATACAAATTTTTCCCAATTTTGAAAATTTCACGTTGTGAATTTCCCAATTTAACCAAGGTACTTTTTCCCAAAAGGGTCAGAAAAAAGCCTGGACCGGGACAAAATGCATCTGACCGGGACAATCCTCGCGAAAGCGGGACAATCCCGGCAAGACCGGGACGTATGGCATGTATGAGTACCACAAGCCCAATTCAAAATGTGACCAGTGCAGTGCCTATAGGCTTGTGCTAATTTCGACCACTGCGTTATCTTATCTGATACATTTGTTGTGTCTTGAGCTATGGGGGGAATGGTGTATATATGTATGGAAAAAAACATGTTGCATGGGAAAATTACGACATTGTGAGGTTTAAATATCAAATGTTGGACAATTTTAGAGGGGGCGCACGCTGCTTCTGCCCCCCCCCCCTCTAAATCCACCTATGAATTATTCCATGATACCATTAATGATTTGTAATAAAATACGCTAAAATAACTAGGTAAGTGTGCCTTATTCTTCATGTACCATTCTAACATACCCATTTTTCACAAGATGCTTCAGAATAATAGTGTTTAGTAATCATACCAGACAACGCGAAACCTGTCAGACAGTCAGAAATGTTTCACAAAAAATGATGGTGTCTGACAAAATGTATCACACACCTTATACAAAATATTTAGGGTAATGTTAGTTAGACTTTTGTTGCATCAATAAAGGAATTATTATTGCAACAATTAGCTGTATGTATTAATTATGTTATGCCAAATATTTAAAAATAAATATAAACAGTGTGTATCATGTTTTCAAAATGTGGTATATACGTTACAAATCAAGGTGTCTGACAGCTGATTTACAGTCTGTCATACTGTCTGAAAATATATGCATAGTATGCAGTCATCGTCTTAATGTAAATAAAGCGACAAAGTCATGTTATACAGGCAAATATATCACTCTTTTAATGCGCTTCTTTCTTGCCAAACATATTCTGATCTCGTATTTAACACCTTTTTCCATCAATATTTACTCGAATTTAACTAAAACTGGAATGTATTTCATTAAAATTGAGATAAAAATAGATTAACTGCGCATGCACTATCCTAAGATGACGACGGCATAACCCCCCAAAAAAAAAAAGAAACGGTATCAAAAGACACTTGTTTTAATGAGAGATTGTAATGGATGACCTGTTCTAGGTGCTGTCATTTGTTGACAAAGTTATATTTTACAGATTTTGTATATTTAAATTAAAGGAAGATGTTTTGTTCAAATTTAATGTATGTTTTAAACCAAGTATGGTCAAACATATTTTATGTACGATTTCATATTGTGATTAAAGAGGGACAGTATGATTTAATACGAAAATTATAATGTAAAACCATCCATTGATTCTAATGATGTCAGTCTATTTTAAAAATAAAATTATAATAAATGTTGAGAATAACCCATGTTCAGAAATGCGTATTAAGAGAGAAATTTAAAACCAGGGATTTTTTTTGAAAATTTCCTGTGCCCATGAAATGAGGAACTTTACCGCGATAAATTTCAAAATAGCGAAACTTTTTTAAAGTTTATTTTTCATGAAATGTGTTGTTATTTTGTTGTTTTTTAATGATTAATATATTCAAATGTGCAATCTACTGAACTTCTTTTGTGAAATGGTGCAAACTCAATAATTGTGTTTCTATTTATGCAACCACCTGTAAAATACTATAAATTACTTGGGGGAAGGACATGGACAATTTGAGGGAAAAGTGGAGGATATTTTGTCAGGGAAAACTGCACTAAATGGCACTAAAATTAGCGAAAAAAAAATCACTGAAAACTAAAATAATACTTCGCTGCGCATCGACTATTATATACATGTATACACAGCGTCTAGACGTGTCAGATCAGTTTCAAGATGACGCATGCACAGTCTTTATTTTCTAAATTAATTCAAAATTGAATGCACGGGTCTGTAGCCTCTACACCTACAAGTTCGTGAGTGTTTTTTTAGGGCCAATTTGGGGCCGAAATTCGGCCCCATTCCCCTGCTTAAAAGGTATATATTTTTCCCCTATATTTACTATATAATTCCCCTCAGAATGTAAGCTTTATTTTGAAACAAAAATGACCAAAATCAGACAAAAATTGACTAAGATAGAGGAATTTTCGTAAATTATGACAGCAATTTTTCATCAAACTAAGTTAAATAAGTTATCATTGGTAGCAAAAACAATCGATTAATGAAATGTTTTATAACAAAGTATAATATAAACATGTAAATTTACTAATAATGCTTTTATGAAAAAAAAAAATCCCCTATTGCCGTAAAATTCCCCATCTGAAGGGCCCCGCCACCTTTCCCCCTAAAGAAAAAAAAAACACTGTAAGCAATTGACTTTGCACATGCACATAAAACCCCACTTGTTTCAATATATACAAATCACATTAAATCGATCTGAATGTAAACTATTTTATATGTCAACATTTTCAACTTCCTGTAAGTTTGATGGCAACTTTTGATGACATCATACGCAGAGGCCCTTCCAGTTCCACTGATTTTCGTGTTTTGATATGAATAAGACAATTGTTTAATGTCCTTGTTTGTTTTCTTTGATTTTTGTAGTTTTTAATGAAATTATTTCTGATTAAATGTTTATCAACAACACGAGATGTAGATTTTTTTAAAACAATAAATGTCAAACACAGAAATAACTGCAATAAACTGACATGGTATAATTATCTGTCTATGTTTTTACGCATATTTGCACTCTCATAAGTCAGGCTGTTCTTCGGCTCACACTGGTATAAAATTTGGACATGCGATCTTGATTCATTGAAGAGAAAATTATGTCATTATTTCACACATGAACTTATAGGAGGCCACCAACTTGCCAGATTAGATGCTATAGACAGAACATGTATATTTGCAATAATTTTTCAATAAGAGATATAGTTTTTCGGCGTAGCTGTCTAAGATCACTTTTGACCCAGATTTTCTTGCGATAATTATGCAGCGGGAAACTTGAATGCCAATAGAATTGGGAAAATTTTCTAATTCTAGGGAATGCAAACTTCAAACAATGGTTTAACGTATACCAATAACTGTTGCATATTTTTGAGGAATAAAAATTTACATAATTGTTTACATAAGCGGTTAAAATGAAGTTATAAACATATCCTCGCGTATACTCTAGAACTGAGGCTAATTATGAACGTATTTTCTCATTGTATGCCACAAACAGAATAATATATTCATTCACGTAACAATATAACTATTTTGTTTAGCCTACATTTATATAAGCGTTACGCTCTATAAATAGCAATTGTGCAATGTTCCCATGCATAAATCTCACTCACAGTGTTGCCGTTCCATGTAGCCATTGATTCTAGCGAGTTCATCGCATTCCACAAAAAGTAGTGACATTCTAAAAATAGCACAAGTATAACGGCTGTATAGCTGTGTTAATATACTCGTACATGCATAAATAATAGCGTTCAGAGAATCATAAACCTAAAAATTTCAATAAATGTGGAATTTATATTAGAAACTTTCTGTTAATTTGATTTAAAATTGTGGTTACAATTTATTAACGATTATTTATAATTGCATCTTTCTATCAACCTCTCCAGTAGATGTTATTTAATCTGTAAACAGATGCTACATTTTCTATAGATGTTATGAAAGATGATTCGGAATATGTCGAATTGTTATTCGCGTAGCATGAACACACAGTTTGCAATACTAATTATACACAGGAACCCTTGATATATTATATTTCTACTGATATAATTTAAAATCGTCATAGTCTAATGAATTTTTATGCTTGCATCATCAAAAAATAAAGTCTTAACATTTCAAAAATCACTGAATGTTCCCTGACTATTGCTTTTTATTGGGATATACAGGGTACATGCTTATTTGACTTAAAATCGTTATTATATTAGATAACTTACATGAACGGTATATTACCGGTACTATAAATAACTATATCGACTCGTCTGATACATAATAATTTTCCCGAAATTATTTTTTTACATTGTTAATTTGTTAAGTTGGCTTGTCAAATTCAGATAACAATTATGTTAACCTAAATTATTTTGGTTATTCATATATCACTGGTGGAAACATGGAGTTGTATGATTGGTATATTCACGGTATAGATATTAATTATAATTCTATTTAATTTTTAAATTTATAAATTTATCTCAATTTAACTTTTGGGTCCGAGAAGTTTTCTTATAGTGTCCGAAAAATATGGGGTCCAATAAGTCCCTTTATATTGGTGGGGACCAAAAAATCTGGGATCTGAGAAGTCACGTAACCGATCATCTTTGGCCGTCTGTTTAGGTAATCTTTAAATGACATCTCAATATTAATTTCAACGCCGATTGTCTTTTTTAAAGACATTTCTTGTTGTCAATGTTGACGTTTATTGATGTTATAAAAAACGTTTTTTGTTAGTAAGTAACGAAAGAGGCACGAAATGAATCTTTACAAATCAGACAGTGCCTCTTTAAGAAGAACGGTACCTAAAGAACAGAGCATAGCCATTGTCATTTTGGTGTTAAAAAATAAACAATATCTCCCAAGTAAAAGCCTTTTACGCAGAAATATTTTTCAAATAATAATTTACTAAATAGTATTACATAAACCTGGGTTTGCCGACCCTTACCCCGACCACATCTTTATACCCCCCCCCACCTACCCACCCCCCCATTAAACATGCAAATACGACAGCAAAACAACAACAACATACTTCGTACCTTCATTTTCATTAAAAATCCAATTTTAACACAATTCACTGATCATAATTATGTTTACTTGCGGACCTTTTTGCTAATGACCTGTTGTGAGTAATGCCAAAATCTCATTTTGACACGATTTTGATAAAGCAACACAGGGCTATTCTTAGCGTCAAAATGCAAAAACAAGCCTTTGCTGTGACGCCGACCCTCATTCGATGAGTAACTGCTCAAAATTATAATTGTGTCACAAGCAATCTTGACATTTACATAAAAAAGTTTTAGTGTTTGTGTACCGTAAATGGGAAAGTGTATGTACACGTTTCGATGCATTCTGTTTTATGTGCAAATAATTAAAATTGTTTAAGAATATCCATCAGACAGATTTATTCTGTAAGATATCGCGCATTAGTTATCGAAGTTCAAGAAGTTATGATGTGCACGATATCCACGTGCTTTACGTAAGCCTCCATCAGTTGAACTTGGCCGAAGCACATTCTATTACAATGAATGAAAATGCTAACTTTAAGTAAGACTATGTGATCTGCAATTGCACAGGCGTTTGCCATTTGTCTCCTTGCTGTCGTGTGAGCGTCGTCTGTTTTTGCTGCAACTTCAAGTATTTACAAATTATTTGAAATTTTAATTTAACAAATCGCCATCTCTGTAACTTACATAGCTAAAATCGTTTCTGTGCATATACTGGTATATGTTATTGAAAGAAATGATAACAAATGACACGAGTGGTAAATTGTTTTTAATTTGTGAATAAAAACGATGTGAATATGCACATGTGTTTTAAGTTCTTGCGCAAGTATCTGTTTCACTTCCACGCTTTATGTTTAAAACAATTATGAAAATAAGATATGTTTCTGTCATGATGATTATAAGTCTTATATATCACATTATATGTCATTATTATTATTACTATTATTATTATTAATCTTATAAGAAACTGAAATTGGTTTATTATTTGACATATAAAAATAGGGTGATGTATACATGTCTGCGTAATAATGTGCGAGCGATACTATTTATCGGCATGTGAATAAATGATGTGGATTACACAAATGTATTCAGTTGATTCGTTCAAAGGGTTCAAACAAATAGTAGCGTTTGTATTATCTTTAAACGATTTGTTTTTAAGATACTGTAGCTTGAATTTTCAAGATTCTTATCGTATTGATTGACAAGCTGTCGAACGTAACTGACTCCGGCTGGAATAGCGACAACCCTGTTAATGCGCGTCTGATTGGCTAGCTATGGTTCTAGGGGCGGAGTAACACCAGTGTTTTTTTTCACCTTAATGGGAAAGGTGGCGGGGCGCTTCAGCATGGGAATTTTACGGCAAAAGGGGATTTTTTTTTCAAAAGCATTATTGGATGTTTATATTCTACTTTGTTATTTAACATTAATCAATTGCTTTGCTAAAAATGATCCACTTACTTGATTTAATGAAAAACTGCTGGGATTGTTTACGAAAATGCCTTTATCTTAGTCAATTTTTGTCCGTTTTTGGTAAAAATTTTGTCAAAATAAAGCTTACATTCTGAGGGGAATTTAAAGGCAAATATTGGGGAAAAATATATACTTTTTTAGCAGGGGACTGGGGCCGAATTTCGGCCCCAAATTGGCCCTAAAAAAACACTGAACACGTTCAGACGATGTCCTGCTGTGCAATTAAGCTTTATTCTCACATTGATACAACGATTAGCGGCGATGACGCGTGTGTTTAACGAGCGGATTAAGGTTTGTCGCTGTGAAATAAAAGGGTTGTCGGCAAAATCAAAGCATGTCGGCAAACAGGGTTCTGCTTTGAAGGCTTGTCGGCACCGACAAGCGATACATGCCTGCGGGAAACCCTGATAAACAGAAACGATGACAGTGCACTATTATCATGAAATAATGAACAGTTCAACGGCTTCCAAACATTTCAACCCCAACTGCCCAAGACAAAGAATTAATGAGTATGAATTTGTTTCAAGACTGATAAACAAACGATGAATGTTAACTTAAAGAACAGGTTCCTTTTACTTACATATAGTTAGTAACACTTGACTGGGGTGGTGGTATAAAATCCATGGTGTCAGCAACGGATGAGAAAGATGAAAATGTTTAATTGACAGTTGTGCAACACACGTGCATTGAATATTACACCACGAATAAAAACGACGTTATCATCATTTAGTATTTTTCGACAACAAGTCCAACCGGTCACAATTACAAACGGTTACATTCAACAATCTTTCTGGTAACTAGCGTAACGATCTAATGTTACACCGATTTTCTTCTAGAAAAAAATATCGATTCATATGTATAAATCGCCAAAAATCAAATGACAATATCTCCGTATATAAGGTTGGTTACATGATTGGCATGAAATTGCTAAAACATTTCAGCTTTAAGTAATCTATATATATGGTAAGGTATTTTATAACAACGTTAATGAAGTATATATACTACATTTTCCCAGTTTAATCAGAATTCATATTTGATTTCAAAGCATCATCATCATAATCATCATCATAATCATCATCATCGTCGACCGACTGACTGATCAATCAATCAATCAAAGTTCTTGATTGAAACCGGAAGACACCTCGGTATAGAGCGTGAACTTAGATATTGTACACATTGTTTACATGTAGGAAGCCTTTACGTCATCCAGAACGAATGTCATGTGTTTTTTCATTGTTGTAAATTTCACGAAGAACGTAACTTATTCCTTTTTTCTTCGTATAACGGAAACAGAGATCTAAATGATTTTATTACTTTGATGAAGACAAAAAATGAACTAACATTAAAGAAAATTGCAGTATTTGTTTATACTCTTATGCTAAAAAAGTATTTTAAAAAATCACAACTCTTTAATGTATAGTTTGACTGACTTGTATTTTTGTCCGGAGGCCTTTTATTACGAAATAAATTGTCTAGTATTGTCTTGTCTTGTCTTGTCTTGTCTTGTCTTGTCATCCATCCATCTAGAATTAACCCAAATCCGTTCATCCATAATGCATATACATGGAAATAACCCGACTGAAAGAAACCAACATCTAGTCAGTCAATACAATGCAGTCATTTCATTCAGACCTGATAAACAGTGTAATTGCAGGCAAAACATCATATGCGATCATGCCCCTAGTGCCCCTCGCCCCCAACCCCCGCCACCTACTTCACACCGTGAATACGTGCGTTCGAGTTGCCAGGGGGTTTGTCGTAGATTAGCGATACTGATCAGTCTAGGGGCATAATTTAGGGCTTTGTTTCACAGTGCATGTTTTAAACATTTAAATTTTGACGTGCTCCCCTCTCCGTTGAATCTGTGCCCTTAGCGATAATGGTCAGTTTAGGGGCACCACATAATTCCAGAACCTGCTTTCCCAATAAAAAATTTATGTTTTAGATATGTGCAATACATACGCTTTGGGGTCAGCTGGGGGCCACGTGCCCCCTATGCCTCCCAGTAAATCCGACCTGTCATATCAAAGAGAATTATGTTAAATATATTTACCCAGGATTAAACATTGATCCATATTTTAGTTAAAATCATTATTAATCCTGGGGCCATATTTCAGAAACATCTTAAGTTGATCTTAAAATATTTTCACTGAAGTTCCATTTTATGTATGGTACTATTTTTAAAACTACACAGAAATTAATGAGTCCAATTACAGTTAAATAAATATTAGTTAATAATAAGTTGATAATTAGTGATCATTTAGCAGAATTTCATGTATACATGGAATAAAATGCTTAAGAAAAATGATGCTTTTAAGGCTAAGGATAAGATTTCACCTAAGATGTTTCTGGAATACGACCCCTGATCCTGAAGTATCTGGCTCAAGTTCATTTGGAACCTGAAAATCAGACTCAACTTGTTTTGTGAACATGGGCATGTGTGTTCTTGTGGAGTGCACATTCACGCATATAAACCGGTACCGTGTTTTCGCTGATTAGATTCATCGACTGCTAACGCTGTTTCAACTTTTATACCTTTACATTAAATTATAAACACATGTCAATATTGCTATGTGATAAGACTTATAACGGACATAGAAAGAAATACACATGTACATGTCTACGTACGTACGAACGTTTTGAGGCGGATTCGTATGTGCCGGTAAACACATGCACACATATATGTTTGTTAAGTTTAAATGAATTTTAATGATTCCTATTATATATGAAGCCGACATTTTGAATTATCAATACCCAGAAACATATCTCTGATTCAATGAGACAATCTTTCGCAAAGAAATACAGAGTATAGCATTATTTTATGAAAAAAACACACAATTCAAGGACATAAAGTAGTGATATAGAGGTCAGGATATTTGTTGGTTTCAGTGTACGATTGTATTTTATTTCATGAGTGGTTATATAAAACATATTTTCTCGATTGGCGGAGCCACGATTGAAAATATCAGTTTTCAATGACCACAAATAAAATAAATAAAACACATAATTATGTTAAGCAGAATAGCAGAAGAGCAGCATAACTTCAGCAGAATAGAAGAATAACTCCAGCCAATAGCAGAACAACTCCTGCAGAATAGCAGAACAACATTAAAAAGAAAAAAAGGTAAATAATTTAACGGCGTAAAAATATGTAAAAATAAAAACAATAACTTTGGTATGGTGGCATAGAACTGCTTTACCATAACTACTTATTGTTCGCGAAAATTTTCGTGTTACCTCTTAAATTTCGTGTTATTTATCTTATATCTTAATAGCGAATGCGATTTTTTTTCGATGTAAGATATTTATTTGCTTATAAAAAACAGGCCTGAAACTTCCCAGAACCGACTTTTGATTTTCAGCTAATAAAAACTTATGTGGTATCACAGATATTAACTAGTTAAAATTTGCGTTGTAAGATAATTATCACGATAATATTCGTGTTAGATAACTGGCAACACGAATTGGTTTGCGAATACATTTGCGATACATGAAAAATAAGTGGTATCGCGAATATTAACTAGATAAGATTTACGTTGCAAGATAATTATCTTGATAATATTCGTGTTAGATAACTGACAACACGAATTGGTTTGCGAATAAATTTGCGATACATGAAAATTAAGTGGTATCACGAATATTACGTTATAACATTTGCGTTGTAAGATAATTATCGTTATAATATTCGCATTAGTAAGATAATGCGGAAGACCTCGCGCGCCAATTAAGTGGTCCATGAATATTATCTAGTTAAGATTCGCGTTGTTAGATATATATCATGATAATATTAGTGTTAGTAAGATAATGAAAACCTCGCGCCGAATTAAGTGGTAACACGAATATTATGTAATTAAGATTCGCGTTGTCAGATAATTATCATGATAATATTCGTGATAGGAAGATAATGAAGACCTCTCGCCAAATTAAGTGGTAACACGAATATTAACTAATTAAGATTCGCGTTGTCTGATAATTATCATGATAATAATCGTGTTAGTAAGATAATGAAGACCTCGCGCCAAATTAAGTGGTAACACAAATATTACCTAGTTAAGATTCGCGTTGTCAGATAATGTTCATGATAATATTCGTGCTAGTAAGATAATGCGGAAGTCTTCGCGCACACATTAAGTGGTATCGCGAATATTAACTAGTTATGATTCGCGTTGTAAGATAATTATCATGATACTATTCGTGTTAGTAAGATAATTCGGAAGACCTCGCAACCCCAAGAAAATGTATCTAATGTCAGTTCTGAGCACTTAAAGGCCATTTTGTATAATAATAAAATATCTTGCAGAAAAATATTCGCAAAAGCTATCTTAATATCTTAATATCCAGATAAATATCATGATAAATAAACCGTAACACGCGAACCTTAAGTGGTTATCGTAAGGCATTTAACACTTTTTTCTGTTACTACAAACGTCATCATTTGGTATGACGTCACATTGAAATATATATAGCGTTCAAAAATAACGATCGAATAAACGTGTGCTTAAAATAGCGATCGGATAAAGCTAAAGTTAATACGATGGGTTCTTATCCAATCGATTCGGCTCTAATTATAAGATAAAATAATGTTTTGGGATACACGGTTCCAGTAAGAGTCGCCCGTAAAATCGTACACTTCAATGAAAACTTTCTCACGCTATGTAATACGCTAAAATAAGAACCGAATAAGTCGAATATTCTTAACTTGTAGGCTATTGATATAGTATAATTTTGAAGAGTGTAAAGTATATCGATATAGTATAATTGTGAAGAGTGTAAAGTATATTGATATAGTATAATTGTGAAGAGTGTTAAGTATATTGATATAGTATAATTGTGAAGAGTGTTAAGTATATTGATATAGTATAATTGTGAAGAGTGTTAAGTATATTGATATAGTATAATTTTGAAGAGTGTAAAGTATATTGATATAGTATAATTGTGAAGAGTGTAAAGTATATTGATATAGTATAATTGTGAAGAGTGTTAAGTATATCGATATAGTATAATTGTGAAGAGTGTTAAGTATATTGATATAGTATAATTGTGAAGAGTGTTAAGTATATCGATATAGTATAATTTTGAAGAGTGTTAAGTATATCGATATAGTATAATTGTGAAGAGTGTAAAGTATATTGATATAGTATAATTGTGAAGAGTGTTAAGTATATCGATAGATAGCGTTGCAAGTTATTACGCGCGGTAGCACGGTGTATATGGTCACCGTATACTGATGTAATACAACTACGTTACTTTAATAATGAATAGATGGGCACCGCATAAAAAAAGCAGAGTGCAGTACAAGAACATGTTAATTTCTTTGGGTTTTCATCATTATATGACATTAATTTTTGTTTTACGGAACACAGTGGATATGGTTACTATATAGACTTACAACATATTTTCCCGAAATTCGTCCCTCGTCATAGACGAAGTGAAAAAGTGTCCATGTCGTTTATTCATGAAGTGAATTTTCAGATATATATTCAGATTTCTCTCCCATTTTGGCTATAATTGGTGTGATAGAAGCTCATTTAAATTCTGTGATCTTATCATTGTGTTTTTGTTGAAAAAATACGTTTGACAATATTAACTTTATATTGAAACTTAAGGTTTAAATGCGAATTATGCATATCATTCAATACAGGTACTTGTTTTTGACCGAGATCTACACCATGCTAGCACTATTTGACTTAAATTAAACGTTCATGTGTGTCTTGAATCATTTTGTTCCGTGCAACTCGTGGTTTTATCATGGAGTATATGGAATGTTAATATTTGAATTTAAATACAGGTATATATTGCCTTTTCAACGACTTTTTCCACGAAGTATACTGTGCATTCCAATTTAATTTCAGCAGGATGCAGTGACCATATGCACCGTGGGTAAGTTTACACAGTCTTTCAGTGAAGCCTAATTATACGCCGTGATAGAAAACGGTACATTTGCTATAACACTGTGGAACACATGCCAAGTCGATTGTAATGGATATCAACATTGAATAATATATTAATTATCTTTGTATTTAATACTCTTTGATCTTCCTTTATAAACTATATCACGCAAGCGCAAAATCTGGTTCTCGGTTCACAGTTCTCGGGGTTTAGTTCTGACGTTTGGCAAGGTAAAAGGACCAGTTCTCGGGATTTAATTCTGACGTTTGGCAAGATAAAAGGACCAGTTCTCGGGGTTTAATTCTGACGTTTGGCAAGGTAAAAGGACCAGTTCTCGGGGTTTAATTCTGACGTTTGGCAAGGTAAAAGGACCAGTTCATAGTTAAGAAGGGCTATGGTCTTGATGGGGAATACAAACGTAAGGTGGTATGTCACAAGTAATAGTTTATATCCGTCTCAATTTGATCAATATCTGTTTACTTATCAAATATACGTCATATTATCCATACTTTGCAAACGTCAACAATACAGTACATTGCAACGGGTGCCAATTATGCATGCACATCAGCATGGTTCTCTTAACTAGGGAAACAAATAAGAATACTATCATGCTTAAATACTATTTTAAAAAAAACACTTGACTTTTTGTATTTTTATTTAAATGCAATAACACCGATTTTATGGCCCTTAAGGATACAGAAGCCAGCCTGAGAATGAATTCCCGGCACGAGTATCAACATTCAGGACTTTACAACCGCCTCCAGTCGAGCGGCATATATAGACATGCGAACCCGCACGTACATAGAGAATTACGAAAGCCGTTCCAACAGCGATGTCTTCGGTGTCATTATCGGCTACGGTTGCCCCTCGTGACACTCCGTCTACTATCAGCTCAGCCGCAAACCAGTCATGAAAGTCAGCAACCGACCACGTGAACACGTACACGCCGCTCACCGGTGCGTCAAAGATGCCGTCGCTTGCCGAGTACCCACTTCCTGTTGAAAGTACGAAACCGTTGACAATAACCAGGTTGTACTATGACGCATCCGATCTAGGTACATTTTCTCTGTTATTTTTATAATATCTATATAACCACAGAATATCACTGATATTGACGGATTATGAAATGGACGACATTGAAAAAGTAGATCTATATATTATATGTACATTTATATAAAACGAATCAAACCCGAAAAAGAACTAGCAATTACATGTATATATTACAGTTAGAATTATGGTAAAAGAGCTACAGTTTACAGTAAGGGAAATGTGATATGTTTAATGTTATAAAATTCAATTCCGTCTATTATACCGTCGTTAATAAGGACATGTTCGTAAACAAACGTCTGCAGGTCATGGATGCATGACAGCATTCCACTTTTTCATCTTTTCCACTTCTTGTCGCAATACCTCAGTTTCTTTTCTCATTAGTGCATGCTCCCTTTCCATGCGCTCTTCTAAAGAAACACCTCTCGATCCTGCGGTACTGCCAGCGGCCACCCCAAAGAATAATGCTGCCAATAGTAATATTGACACCATGTCTTGTGAAACCACTTCGTATGTAATTGCTCTCCAAAATATGCAGTCGCGTTTATATAGGCGGTATCCTCCAATGGTTATCAAGCATTTAGATAGGTGTGACATTCCCAAAATGACATGCGTGAAAGAATATTAATTGATAACGGCGTTCGTTTGTATTTGTATAGACAGTTTCTTTCTTATGAGAACATATACACTAACATATACACTAAGAAATGAATACTTGTTACATAAACACTTTTGTATTTATTGTCAAAATATAAGCGATCAAAGAAATAAAAAAAAAACATTGGTAAGTGTGTGAATTTCTATCGATACATTCATATATGTACACAAATAACTCTTGTCATACTTTGATCAAAATATCTTTGAACTTGATTGTTTTAAGCATTGTCTATTGATAGGAAATACAGTTCCCAACAAAGTACGTGTATATACTGCCTACTTTGTCTGCCGCTGTATTTTGAATAAACCGCAATCCCCTCTAAATCGGACTTGAAATCATGGACAGGAGGACGTCCGGTTTAGAGGGTTTCCATTGTATACTTCAAACTTTGTGTGCCGTTGTATTTACATGTTGTATTTACATGTTGATTCAAGCCTGTAATTTCGTTTTTAATTACGTGTCAACACACTGATTTTAATACACAACATTACATGTTTAGTCAGTCAATTTGTTTACAGGAATATATTTGGTATGTCTGGCATTTAATTTAGAAGTACAGTTTAGTACCAGGTAGTGCTAATCCTGTCTTCTGCCGCGACTATGTACGTGACGTTATTTACGTCACTTCCTGTAATGATTTATATTACGGTAGAACCTGCAGCAACACGTTGTACATCTCTTTCATGGGACACCTTTACTTTAGCGGTCCCCGGAAATTCTATATATATTCTACGTAACTAAGGACTAGGTGCGCGTAAATATAGTGAGCCGCCAGCTAGCGTGGCGATTCTTGAAAATCGGCCGTAAAACGGAAAAATAACCCCAAAATCGTGATGTTTGAGCAAATTTTATTAACATTTTGTGAAATATTTCACAAAATATTAATCCAAAATCGCATATCTTTGCGATTAACCCGCCTTCTACAAAAAGGTCGGCCATTTTGAAAATGGTTATCGACGCAGTCATGCGTAACGATTTAACTCGTTAAGCACAATTTGCAAATGGAATAAAACGATTTATACTCTTAAAACCACAAATTACAAAAAAAAAAAAACAGAGAACATGATAGCAATATAAAGAAAAGTTCAATACGGCCTTCTGTGCATCCATTAGTTGCAAGTTTACACGTCTCAACTGAAAGCAGTAGTCTTGAAGCAGTAAACCACGAAGAAATTTGAACTGTTAATTAGCGGAGTGACTGATTTTGGGGCCTGCCGCCCCTACACCCCCGTTTATTAACACTCAAACGCTCATATTTTCATCCTGTTTTCATTCAAAACAATGATATTTTTCCAAGAAAAACATTACGAATCGATAAAAAAAATGGCGGCCGACTGGACCAAGACAAGTCATGCATGCGCAAAACGTTGTTTACATTTAGAATTTCCGGGGACCGCTAAAGTACAAACTACCCCACTTTAGAATCAGTATCATGAACAACCGATTTTCCTGACAAAGAAATATCATTTTTAAGATCAAAGTATTTACATCTTGTGTGAATTCAATTGTGTTATCATTATAAGTTATCTTAAAGTTCACAACTTGTTTTAACTTATTTTAATTTACGTTTTGAGCCAAATATATCACATTCTGTTTGTCCTAGAGACAAGACAGGTTATAAAAGTTTAGTACCTGATAAGAATAATATTATTCACCAGACAAGGCGTACAACAGTCTATTACTGTACCATTACCCATTTGAAATCACATTTTATGAGCAAATAAATAACTGCTATCATCGGCGTACAAAACTTATTTACAAACAGGACCGAAAACCGCCATTTTTGGGTTACACACCACTAACAATGCTCGAATCTTACGAGAAGAAGATAAAGAGATTCATATTCGCCAAAGTGTTACTGTTTTTTTTTAAATACCAGCAGTATAGTTAATACA
Organism: Congeria kusceri; assembly: GCA_027627225.1. Classification (NCBI taxonomy): domain Eukaryota; kingdom Metazoa; phylum Mollusca; class Bivalvia; order Myida; family Dreissenidae; genus Congeria; species Congeria kusceri. The sequence continues at coordinate 23,724,048 of CM051039.1, read as the reverse complement.
ATCTTCAATCTCATACGCCAAACGCAGAATAACAATTGCTTTCATGTTATTTCTTACATTTAATCTGAATTGTTGTCTTAATTCACTCAGTGTTTAATGTAGATTCAACGAAAAAGTCACCATTTTGATTCGTTAACTGTCAATTGCACCGTGATGTGTATTGTTGCCTCGGATGACTCATTTAACGCATTGATCCGGTTAATTTTCTATATTTAAGAACAATATTAATAGAAACAAATTATTAAACGTGTTTCTTTATCTTATATGCCGACAATTGTTATTGTCTACCTCTGCTTGTTTTCACAAGTATGAGAGATGAACATAATTACTAGTATCTGCCCGGTATTTCTTTTGGCTCCATATTTGTCATTGATCTGTGATTAAACTTCCAAATCATGTGGTCGATCTATTTGCAAGTCAATATTTACATTAAGGCACGTATTATGCTGTCTATTCAAGCGTTTGACGGTGCTAGAGCCTCTCAGATCAATTATAAGTAATTTTGCACAATGGCAATCAGGAAGTAACAGTATCATATTCTTTTTCGAAACGATATCTGGGCGATGACATGGTAAATCGAATAAATATTTTGAATAATATACTAGGACATTGCATAATTGGTGCGTTATAAAATTGTTCTTATCTTTATTTGGTATGTTAGACCACGGAACTTGACGATGGACTTCCGAAGACGTCTATAATAAATAAATCCGTGTAAAGGATTATGATGACAGATACGAAAGATATTAATATTGATTATTTGACGCCGATTGGTGAAGAAATTAACAGTAAAAGAATATTGTCGCGTCATGACAATGGCGATGCTAAGAGCGAAAGGGCACGTGCGCATTTGGTCAATGGCCATGCTGGGAGTGAAAAGTTCAATTCGCGTGTTACCAATGGCGATGCTAGGAGTGAAAAGTTCTATTCGCATTTAAACACTGACGCTGCAAGGGTTGAAAGGTCACAGGCGCGTAATGCCGATAACAAGTCTGACGGAACGAACGTACAGGCGGATGGATCCGCTGTTAGCAATGGATATCAAGGCTTGATCAGAGGTCAGGGTGACAATGTTACTCATCCGTACACCACCCTACATGATAATGACAGCCAATATACAGTCGCTGGCATTGCGGGTGGCGGAAATACAGATGACGGTCAGGTAGGTCTGGTTCTCTGGATTGTTTGTGTGAAATTAAGATATAATTAGCGAAACATGTCCAGAAAACAGTGTCAGTGAAATAACAAAATTACATATTTTTAAAGGAAACAAGGAATGTAAATAAGGGTAATCCGATGCAATAAGGAGATCAAGATCGCGATCCTTTCTACGTTATTTATTATGAAAATAATCCTTTGCCTCAAACTCGATCACAGAATGCAACTTTTTTCAGCCTCATGTAGCCAGCAGAATGCGCTAAATAGAGATACTTCTAAAATACATAAACGACATCCTCAATTAAATCAACAGTTACTTAGTTACTATAGTAAAAATGAACGCACCGACTGCTTCAAAGTAGGAAGTAGAAAAGTTAACGTAAATCTACTTCATACTCTACTCAGACTTCGGGTAGTATTTTGCACTACAATCAATAAACTGTATATCTATGACCCAAATCTAGGCCTATTGTGTTGTAGAACATTGTATTCATATCTGCTTGTGTTCATATTGGAATCGCGTTCACTAAAATATGAATGAAATTATCCATATTTGAACAAGTTTAACAATATGACAATATGGCGGGAAATGTATATTTTATTTTTAAGAATTTATTTTAAAAAAATGTGTTTTTTTCACTTTGTCATTAATCACCATTCGGGGAAACGTGTTTTTAGTTGAAATTTACCATTTACTGTGATACCATATCGATCTTTTATATTGCGAACGCGCGTATAGTTCTAAATGCCAAACTATTTCTAGTCTTTGATAACAGGGCCTAATATCACGAAACTACTTAAGTCAATATTTTGACTCGACTTTTCTTCTGAACGTTTGAGATGATTATGAATCTCATTCTCAAATTGTTAACCACGAACGTTGTTTGAGTTTTAAGTACGACTCAGCTTTACAGTACGAGCTGCCATATATCTGTCTCAAAATCTCGGTGAAAGTTCAAAAATGAAAGAAATAAATGTCCTTTTGAAGAACGTTTTTTATATCATTTACATATAGCACATATTTGCGTCAAGAAAGTAATTTGAGTCAAAAGGGGAAAGATTTAAGATCGTTCGCGATATCCCCGGTTACCTCAATTCTCTGAGCACTGAGTAAAAACTCAACTGGCATTTACTGAGTTGATCTTATATCGTAAGAATGTTCGTGATACTAGGCCCATCTCTTTAGTCAATTTACTGTTTAGGTATATGTATGAATAATTACTTTATTTTTATTAATTAAATAGTCCTACTACATTATTTCAAATTCTAGAAATTGTTTTCTAAAGACATTTTTGATAACAATAAACACTGTAGTTACTTCTCTATATATGTATATATTATAAATAGTAAAGGGAGATGACGATGTAATTACAGGTGTTTGCGTTAATACAAACAGAAGTAAATATGCTTAAACCAAACAACATAGTTTTAAACACTAGCTCTACAAACAATCCATCGAGATCTTATGCCGAAATGCCTAAGCATTTATTCTTAAAACATTGTTTGATTTCATAGTTGTTACATAAATATCCTACAAAAAACACTCGTTATTTTCCGTAAAGACTTTTGAAGTAGATATCAAAACATAGATACTATTATTTCAGACGAAACACATTGCTGTAATCAAAAAGTCGCCAAAACAAAGCAGGAAATATCAAGAGTATCAAGAGGACGGCGTCTACAGCGAGGTCTACGATGAGATAGATGATACTAACACAGACAGCTCCAATAAAACACGCAACCGCAAATGCTACATGATTGCCCTAGCCACAGTGATTTCTACCGTGATACTGGCCGGGGGAACATTTGCAGTCGTTTACTTCTTAGGAAACAGTAAGGTTCCTCGGAAATAATGACTTCTATATTAACAGTAGATCTATATGACAGTATATAATGCAATATGGCGTACCCTTTGGGTCAAAAGTACATATTCATACGGCAGCTAAATATAGATGTAACTGTTGTTATGAAATTGTACCCGCAGCTACAAATTTATGACTGCAGTCATACATTCATAACAGCAGTTACATTTACAAATATTACTGCAGTTACAATTTATACGGAAGATAAAAAAAAATATGACAGTTGTCATACATTCATAACAGCAGTTACACTTTTTGTCTGATTCATTATTTTACGAAATAAGTATCTTTAGATTGATTTTATAACTAAAAAATTTATATTTAAATAAATAAATGCATTTTTTTTTTACAAAAATACATTATATAAGACGTTACTTAATTCGCCAAAAAGACTTATGTAAAAAATGTAACCGCTGTTATAATTTTATGACGACTGCCATATATTATGACTGTTGGTATAAATTATAAGTGCAGTTATATTTGAAAATGTAACTGCCGTTACAAATGTATGACCGCAGTCACGGAATTGTAACTGCCTTACAATTTTATTACAACAGTTATATCTATATTTAGCTAGCAGGCGTATATGTACTTTTGACACAATTGGTACGCCATAATGCAATGCACGTCATACAACAGTCAAGAGCTAGCTGCTGTATCCATTTACAGTATAATGACAGATATAATGTATGGCCTAACACATTTACAGTATAATGACAGATATAATGTATGGCCTAACACATTTACAGTAAAATGACAGATATAATGTATGGCCTAACACATTTACAGTATAATGACAGATATAATGTATGGCCTAACACATTTACAGTATAATGACAGATATAATGTATGGCCTAACACATTTACAGTATAATGACAGATATAATGCATGGCCTAACACATTTACAGTATAATGACAGATATAATGCATGGCCTAACACATTTACAGTATAATGACAGATATAATGTATGGCCAAACACATTTACAGTATAATGACAGATATAATGTATGGCCTAACACATTTACAGTATAATGACAGATATAATGTATGGCCTAACACATTTACAGTATAATGACAGATATAATGTATGGCCTAACACATTTACAGTATAATGACAGATATAATGTATGGCCTAACACATTTACAGTATAATGACAGATATAATGTATGGCCTAACACATTTACAGTATAATGACAGATATAATGTATGGCCTAACACATTTACAGTATAATGACAGATATAATGTATGGCCTAACACATTTACAGTATAATGACAGATATAATGCATGGCCTAACACATTTACAGTATAATGACAGATATAATGTATGGCCAAACACATTTACAGTATAATGACAGATATAATGTATGGCCTAACACATTTACAGTATAATGACAGATATAATGTATGGCCTAACACATTTACAGTATAATGACAGATATAATGCATGGCCTAACACATTTACAGTATAATGACAGATATAATGTATGGCCAAACACATTTACAGTATAATGACAGATATAATGTATGGCCTAACACATTTACAGTATAATGACAGATATAATGTATGGCCTAACACATTTACAGTATAATGACAGATATAATGTATGGCCAAACACAGCTAGGAGATAGTTTGTGTCCTTTTACGTATATCAATGATATGCTATAAACAATCCAAGATATCAGCTATATGTCTATAGGATATATGTCTTTAAAGAAGTCAAGAGATAGTTGCTATATCATGTAACAGTATATCGATATAATGCTCGTCCTAAAACAGTGTATCAACTAGATAATGTATGGCCAGGAGATGGCCAGGAGATATTTTTAGTACTGTAACAGTTATGTTAGTTACAATGTATGGTCTATAGCAGTCAAAAAGAGACAGATGGTGTTTCATGTTATTACATGTAGCAAAATGATACTCACACTTCTGGTAACAAATTGTATTTATGAAGCTTTATTTGCTGTTTATAGTTGGTAATCGTATTAAAGTAAGAATCTATCACCCGTTCATTATATCGTATTTATCTTTCAGAGTCTTCTTCAGAGACGCCAGGTAAGTTTAACAGAAATTGTTTTCGAATATAAATAAGGCGTGTCGTGGAAAAACCGGGCTTAATGGAAATGCGTAAAGTGTCGTCCCGGATTAGCCTGTACAGTCCGCATAGGCTTATACAGGACGGCACTTTCCGCTTTTATGGTATTTTCTGTTTCAAGGAAGTCTCTTTTAAACATAAATCCACTGTAGGCGGAAAATATCGTCCCGGATTAGCCTGTGCGGACTGCACAAGCTTATCCGGGACAACACTTTACGCACATACATTAAACCCGGTTTTCCCCTGACACGCCTCAAATATAAATAGGTTGTATTGTTTTAACACTGTTGATTTATTACCTTAATATCTATTAAACATTTGTTCATGCACTAATAAATTAAGACCGTGAATTTCAAGGTCCGCTTATCTGTACAATTTTGTTTTTGATAAAAAACAACAACATCTATTTCTCCGATTGCGTGACATTTAACCATCCTAGCATCATCAATATTCCTGTATACAGTTGATTTCAAAGAACCAGACTACACCTTCACCATCGGACAACCCGGAAACCTCACGTTTGAGATGTCCAACCTGACTGACTGGACAGAGCTGCACATCTCCCGAGAGTTCATCGAACCAGTCGCGTCGATCTATAGGACCAATCACCAGGTGAAAATATCAACGGTGTATAAACACATATATGTTCTTAATACGACAGAAATCACCAATCAGTCTGTCAGGGTGGACCTTCTGTTTAAGCCAGTCATGTGCAATGACACGTCTGGATCTGCAAGGATTGTAACGTACGTCTGCTCCGTTAAACTGTCAGATTCTTCGTGGAACAATATGACGACAAGAATTCGTTTCCAAAGTAAGTAGTTCCAAAGAAACGAATTACCATTGGTATAACAGATCAGCCTGGAACACTTTAACTTAGAGAACCATTATGTTTTAGCGGGATCTTTTTAATTAACACGACATTAT